>OY294018.1:19866531-20256531 GCA_958510785.1 Exephanes ischioxanthus | reverse complement strand
CACCAATCTCGACCTATAAAAGCTTGCTATCCACTTGGGTCCCACTCTACGAATAAATATTAAATTAACTATCAAATTTTCCTTCCATCTTAGCTCATCTGTGATACATTGTCCCGAATGCACTCCGAATTATCTTTTCTATAGGAATTTTCACATTTTATTCGTAAAAGGGCGTCTCCCTTTTACGCAAAAAAAATAAAAAAATAAAAAAATAAATAAATAAAAAAATAAATAAATAAATAAATAAATAAATAAATAAATAAATAAATCCGGTACTTCCTACCATAGGTGACGCCCTAGCGCCCAACAACTATGTGCAATGGTAATATCTCTCGAGTGATACAGTCATTTTTACCAGATCCTTCTTTCAGTGTTGTAATTTGTTATCATGTAGATATTCGATATTTGTCCTTCCGCACGTTGGCATTAAATCATCAATAAGTGAAATGTATTTTTTTTTTTTTTTTTTGTGCATCGAAACCGGCAGTGGAGAAAGAAGCTCGATACGCGCTACAGTCCGTGCGAGATGGGGAGGAGCAAGCGGTTAAGGGAATTGGGAAAAAGGGGGGGGGGGCGGTGGTAGCGAGAGGGGGATGAAAAGCAGCGAAGAAAAAGCTGGATGAAAAGAGCCGTTGAAATTCAATTTTCAATAAATTCGCCGAGTCTCGTTCTCGTGGAGAGTTAGCCGGCGGCGTATACACATCCTCTGACCCTGTGCACCGGCCCGATTACAAATGCAACGGCCGCGGTGGCGGGGAGGTCCGTTCCTGCACCCGAAACAAATGAAGTTCGATTTATGATTCAATTTTCGAGCGTTTCGGCTCTACCGACGCTAGGCGAGCCCTCGCTTCTCCAGTCCCGCGGCTGGGATAACCTGCCTCCACACACGAAGGCTCCCGGCCCCGACCGATCGCTCGCGGGCTCCCTTTCTCGCCCCCCCCCCCTTTCCCCACACGGAAAAACGAAATTAAGCCATTCATCTCGCGTAAAAACTTCGAGCCCGCGGACGTAAGGTAGAACGCAGCGGGCACTCCGAATCCAAAGTCGGAGCGAGGGACGATCAAACCTTTCGCTGCATGTTCGCGCTACCGCTGAGGATGCTGCACTGATAAAAAAATACGGTTGAATCAACTAAGATTCGGGCAGGGACGTTCAACTAAACATTTTGTTGGTACAGCTGCAAAAATTGATTAGTTCAACAATTTTTTGGTTGATTTCACCAAAATATTTTTGAGTCATTGAAATATTTTGTTCGACCAACTAAATATTTATTTGAACGTCCCTGCCCGAATCTTGGTCGATTCAACTGTACTTTTTTATCAGTGTGGACATTAACCTTACACTGAGAAAAAAAAATTGTTGGATTAACCAAGGGGCGTTCACCTGCGTTCGAAGCCGTTATTTAGTTAGTACAATACAATTTTTTGTTTAAATGGAAATATTTTCAATCGACTGAAGCGAATAATCGTTTAACAAAAGAATGATTTAGTTGTACCAACCAAATAACAGCTTTGAACGTAGGTGACCGCGAATTTGGTTAATCCAATAATTTTTTTTTCTCAGCGTAGGACTTACATATGGGGTACGAAAGTATGGGCGGAGTTATGTTGAAACCTAATCAGGAGCAATCTTCAGGACTTGAAACACATGACTGTTATAAATACAAGTAATTTTGCAAAGTTTAAAATTTGTTTGAATCCTCATCGGTGTCGACATTGGTCTATCCTACCGCATCGGCCCACATTTAACCACTGTTATACCCTAGCGGGCTAAAGTACATGCGAGTGAAAAAGGCATGTTCAATCAGACGGGTCTCACGCTTGAGAAACTTGGGCGTCCATCTCGACAAGTGTATCGCACGCGACCGCTCACCCGCGCTGCACACTGACAAGCGTTGAGGTCGTACTGGCGGACAGCCTGAGCCCACATGAGTTCAGAGAGAATTGAGAGAGGAATTGCGAACCCTTCACGATTAGATAAAAATCTGGAAAAAATCAACCATATGGACGGTACTGCAAAAATTAATTTGGCATGATAATAATTCCAAAATGTTATTAACAAATCAACGAAAAAAAAATTTCCCAACAAATAACACGGCAACCTAACTTTTTTTTTATAAAAACGATTTGTTCATTCTTCTGAATACGTATGAATTTTTTTAGAATTTTGTGTAATTTTTGAAAATCGTGTTTTTAGTTAATAAAAAAACATCATTTTAAAAAATTACACAAAATTCTGAAAAAATTCATCAATTAAATTTTATACCATCCAGAAGTGTTTGCAATTCCCTCTCATTTCTCCGAAACTTATGCGAAGTGAACACCATTCGCAAGGACTACCTTAAGCAATCAGGTCTACATACGAGTGACATCATACAAGTCCCCTGAAAATGTAATCGTCGAGAGGGTTGTGTAATTTTTGAAAATCGTGTTTTTAGTTAATAAAAAAACATCATTTAAAAAAATTACACAAAATTCTGAAAAAATTCATCAATTCAATTTTATACCATCCAGAAGTGTTTGCAATTCCCTCTCATTTCTCCGAAACTTATGCGAAGTGAACACCATTCGCAAGGACTACCTTAAGCAATCCGGTCTACATACGAGTGACATCACACAAGTCCCCTGAAAATGTAATCGTCAAGAGGGCGCAACGGAGCCATGCATAGATAAAGAACCTAAGTGCACTGCAGTACAATGAATGACGCTGGCTCTTTGTCTTTAATAAACTCGACGTACGTGAAGAAGTTAAATTGAAGAAAAAGTGTGAAAAACGCCAACAGGGCCGCGCGGTTGTGGAGCGATGGGAAGTGAGGGAGGAGTCCGGCGAAAGACCAAAGAGAGTGAAAGAGAGAGGGGTGGGGGGGGGGGGGGGGGATGTCGGTATCGCTGCTGCAATTAGTCGGGAACGAGGCCGCGACATTAATCCTCGTTACGCGTTCTGGCCTGCCCCGCTTCTCGCGCAAAAGCCCAAGAATCGTGATCAAGTTGCCGGTCGTTGCTCGTGCGGCTAGCGGGATATTACAACTAATAAGAAAGAATAAAGATCGTTTGGCGGTCTAGGTGAGTCCCCGGTCGGAGGGAAGGGAGCGAGCGAGGGGGGGGCGTGTGCGATATTGCCGTTGGGTCTTTTCTTCCGACGTGTTTTCTCGCGGAAGCTCGCCGGCTCTGTACGTGACCAGCGAGAGGACGCAACGGCTGCTCCGCCGATAGCCTGTCCGGGCCACTGAGAGGGTTTCTCGTCGATCTGATATACGGCGGAACTAAACGAGAAATAATTGCCGCCGAGGCTACTAATAGCCCTGCGAGACTCGGGAGAATTGCAAAATCCTCCCGCGCCGTTGGTGTGTGTGTGTGCGTTCGCTCTTTCGCCCTTATTTCGCGCCCGCGGTTTTCCGGTCCGCGGACCCCGGGCCGATGCCGTCCATCCCGGTTCCACCGGTGCGGCCAGACCGGAGGCTTTTGCGGCGACAGCCCGACCTATGGACCCTTTACCCTTTCGATCGTAAAAGCACGAGGACGGCTGCGCCGATTGGCCGTGAACCCTGCGTTGCGGCTCTTCCGCTCAACTCGACCGACCAACCCCCCCGCCTACCTGCCCTGCTCTACACCTTGCACCGCTGTTTCCGGCGGTGTGGCGCAGAACCAACGCTGCGGACCCGACGGCCCAGCCACACAGCCCGGACCACACGGCGGACATAGAATTCTCTCTAGGCCACGAACGAGATCTCGTAACTGAATTATTCTCCGGGCTGCGTTGGACTGTATTTCGCACTTACTCTCCGCCCGGTGGACTAACGGGAGTCCGGACGTTTACCAGGCGACTCCGGGGCTTATGCTATCACGAGGCTCGGCTGTAGATACGGCTTTTGGATTGAAACATATCTCCATCCTCGCTGCTGGTCGCGGAGCTCGGCCACGGCGGACCTCGGCGAAGTAGTAAAGATCCGCGCATGGTCGGACCGGCGGCCGGCTGCATAATAAATTTAAGGCGCGCTGCAGGGAAGGGTGGAAAATTGGCGAGAAAAGGGCAACATAGCGGCTCGCGTGAAACACTCTTGGCACACGCAGCTGCGTATATCATAGCGGTATTTTGTCTCGGGACATTGTTTTTTTTTGGAGGTGACTGTTATGGGGGGGATTAGATGCATCTGATATACCACTGACGTTGATGCGTCTCACTAGCATTAGAGTAGGGGAGAGCGGGGCAAAATGGGATAATGAGGCAAAACGCAATTTTTCAGTAACCTTTGGATGGTGGCGATGATTGTGAGTAGGGCAAAACGGTGTCGAAAATCCGGATATATCGATGGGACAAAATGGGACATGCAAAAATTATTGGAAAATTGAGTTTTAGCCCCGCTGTCCCGTTTTGCCCCACTGTCCCATTTTGCCCCGCTCTCCCCTAAGGCGCATCAATGTCGAGCGATTGTTATTTACTTTGGGCGGTGTGGACTTAGTTTGTTTAACGGTATATGTAGCGATCGTTCATGTCGCTCTGCTCCAGGTTCCGAGGTCGCGTGCGCGGGTGGCACGTTGATTCGTAACAGTCGCCAGCTTAAGCCCACCCACCTGCTGAACCTTTTTTCGCTGTTGGCATCTCGGTCCCACGCTGTGACGCTCTCGTGACGCGGTCGTTTCTATATTCGATTGCCAATTATGTCGGCCGTCACGTCGTGACCATCAATGCCCACGCAGTTCCATTCATAATTTTATTGCTCGATTCATTTAGGAACTACTTCGCCGGACTTTACTACTTCGCCGGACCTCGGCGAAGTAGTAAAGATACGCGCATGGTCGGACCGGCGGCCAGCTGCATAATCAATTTAAGGCGCGCTGCAGGGAAGGGTGGAAAATTGGCGAGAAAAGGGGAACATAGCGGCTCGCGTGAAACACTCTTGGCATACGCAGCTGCGTATATCATAGCGGTATTTTGTCTCGGGACATTGTTTTTTTGGAGGTGACTGTTATGGGGGGATTAGATGCATCTGATATACCACGGAAGTTGATGCGTCTCACTAGCATTAGAGTGAGGCGCATCAATGTCGAGCGATTGTTATTTACTGTGGGCGGTGTGGACTTAGTTTGTTTAACGGTATATGTAGCGATCGTTCATGTCGCTCTGCTCCAGGTTCCGGGGTCGCGTGCGCGGGTGGCACGTGGATTCGTAACAGTCGCCAGCTTAAGCCCACCCACCTGCTGAACCTTTTTTCGCTGTTGGCATTTCGGTCCCACGCTGTGACGCTCTCGTGACGCGGTCGTTTCTACATTCGATTGCCAATTATGTCGGCCGTCACGTCGTGACCATCAAGGCCCACGCAATTGCGTTCATTATTTTGTTGCTCGATTTATTTGGGTATGTTTTTTTTTTCAGTCAAATGTGGGATTTAGTGGCAAACATCACACCGCCAGATGCAATGGCTCAAATTTCGCTAATCCGCTCTCCATGGAAATAAAATATAGTCGGAAATATAGGGGAGACCGGGGCGAAATGGGGAAGCGGAGCAAAACGGAGAATACGAACGCGATACCGATACGGGGCAAAATGGCGTACCCCAAAATTATCGCTGTCGGGACTGTCTCGCTGTCAAGACCGTCTCGCTGTCAGGACTGTCTCGCTATCAGGACTCTTTGTATCCAGCTGACAAAAGTTGCCGCAAGTCAAATCGAAGGGTATCCCATTTTGCCCCAGATGATTTTTTTTTTAAACATCCTTCTAAAACGGGTGCCCATACAATTTTTGTGTGACAAGCAATGGATCTATGGTATCGGCATCGTTGTAGCAGATTTTATTTCTTAGCTTCCCCATCTTGCCCCGGTCCACCCCTACTATATTCGTTCAATTTTTCCTCCGTATAGCCATCTGGGTTTTTACGAAAACCCATCCCGATTCCCCCCTAGCACTCCCCACCCGCACCGGGCTAAGCTACCTAACTTCCAGTGCGTCCCTAGCCGACTTAGCTACACTGTGCCGCATTTGCCCGGCACACGGGGAAACTACGGAAAACTCGTGCCGATACAGACGGTCATATTCTACTGATCCTCCAGTGTTTTTGCACTTGTGCAAAGTGCAGAAACACCAAAGTCTCAGAAGAATGCGCCTCCCGTTCAACGGTTGATCCGCCAGTTAGCGCACGTCTGAGCGGTCACCCATCCAAGTACTGACAGCGAACGATTCTGCTTGACTTGCGAGACCACCGCTGCCGTGCGCCAACCGCGCATCCACCGCTGTCGGTAAGCGGAAATATATTTTTCATGTATTGAATATACTTTTAACGATTTTTTAAAATATCATTCACATGTTATTATAGTGGGTCGATAATAAAAAATTGTGTTACGAGAATACACCAGAGAATGTTCGAACACAGAGAAAAAAAATCAATTGAGTCAACAAAATGTGCGCTTACGGGTGGCGAAACAAATGTTTGGTTGATCGAAAGGAATACCACATTGATCGAACTAACAGGCCGTCGATTCAAATTTTTCTTTACTCAATACAACAATTATTTCGTTCGATCAAACAAAAATTTGTTTCGCCACCCGTAAGCGCTCATTTTGTCGACTCAATCGATTTTTTTTTCTCAGTGAAGTTCATCATAGACGCGAGTATAATAAACTCTCCGTGACACGACTACGAACCTTCAATGTTCCTGATCTTTGTCATTTGCGAGAGAGGAAACGAAAAAAAAGAGAATAAAAAAGTGGACTCCAAAAAGGAGTAATATATATGCATATATATATATATATATATATATATATATATATATATATATATATATATATACACACACACACATATGTAGAGGAATTCGATTGGCCATGCGGGTCACGAACAAGGAACACCCGAGTCCCGAGTACTCGTCAAATAAATCGATCGATGTGCCGCCAGTCCTCCCGTCCTTTGGCTCTTTCTCCTCGCTTCTGCTTCCTGCCCTTTCAGGGCTCGCTCTTCCGCCCGCTGTAACGGTAAAAGTTTTCCACCGGTCGTACCGGGAGTTAATTTTTAATCGGGAACCCATGTAGCGTAGCAACCGTGCCACACATTGTACGGATAGTGTGTATAGTCGCGGAGCATATAGAGTCTTGCGGAGTACAGTGCGACGATTCCTGTACGGCAACTTTTTCGTGCTTTTATTGTCTTTTTCAGTTATATATAATAAAAACTTTTCTTCTTCTTTTTTGAATTTTTTCATCATGATTTTCTGCACAATCTTCACCGAATGATCACTGTACTACATATATACGTTTATATAAGTCTGTATATCTCTACTTCGCTCATACATCTTTTTTAAAGAGGAAAAAAAATTTAAGTTTTTTCTTGAATGTGTATTTTTTTCAGGAATATAAATGTGTTTTTGATTTTACACGCTGACTCTGAAATTGTTAATCGCCTTCGTAAATTAAAATCAACTTAACTAAATTTTCGAGTCGTAATTAAAAATGGTAAAACTAAGATATCAGAAAGCGCCCTCATATAGGACTTGCCAGAAACGATCGCCCGAAAGTAAATGTGAACTCGTCGCGTTTCACGCAACAGTGTATGTATAACCGGTGTAGGAAGTGGGATCGTCAGTTACTCTTTCACTTTTTGTCCTATCTGTCTTCTCTCGAGGGAAAAAAAGCTTCCTTTTGTTTTTATCAATGCACCTTCTCACGATTTTTTTTCGAATGAAAGGAAAAGCGAGGAGCGCGGTGGAAGAGGCTGTCGGGGAAGCCCGGGCCGCAGTCTGATGACATTCTAAAATATGCAAGCTTCTCGCTCGAGCGGTTAGTTACTCGTTGCGGAGGCTCCGGTCCGCGAGGGAAACCCCATCGATTTTCTAGCTGCCACGGTCCGGGAAAGCCGGAGGGTAAAAAAAAAAAAGATACGAACGAGGGAAGCAGAAGCGAAGAAAGGAAGAGGAGAGCACAGTTGGAAGAATGGAACTGCGCGAACGAGCAATGGTTTCACTCCACGCTGGATGGAGCCACGGCCTTGACCCTGCGCCGCTTCACACTCTCATGTACGCTGCTCACTCGTTTGGTAACGCATTTAGTAGCGACGGTAAAATTCTTGGAAAATTTTCTGTACTCCACTATATCGCACCCTCAGAACAACACTGTAACATCTTATATGGTAATCCCATAAGAGATGTTACACTGTTGTTCTAGGGGCGCGATATGTGAGAGAAAAAATTTGACGAGGAAGAATACCTAATGTTAGGTACACCCGGAAAAAACGATTTATTCAAATCAAATAAATTTCGATCTTCAAATGACGTTTATTAAGATAAAATAAATGTTTCGTTGCCTTAACAAAATCTTTATTAGATTCAAATAACGGCTTTTCTTTACTTTCAGTAAAAAAATTTATTCGAAGTGACTATTTATTGATTTGTACTTTAAAATAAATGTTTGTGCGACACAAAGAAATGGAATATTTGAAAATACGATTTTGAATAGATATTTATTCGCGCCAAAGAAATTATATATTTGGCATCAAGACAAAACACGGCTATTGTCCGGCAACGCGCATTATAGAGTCGTGAACGCGTCAATAAAGAGAATAATAATATCAAACAAATAAATATAGTAGAATTTAATAAATGCTCTGTTAGGTTATGAACCAAATAAACATTTTTCTTCGTCCCTAATGAATTTTCTTTGATTGGAATAAACTTTGTTCTGGGTGTAGCTTAGCTGAGTGCGGGTAGGGAGTGCTAGGGGGGAATCGGGATGGGGTTCCGTAAAAATCCAGAAGGGTATACGGTGGAAAAATGGAACATATATAAAATATATATATATATTTTTTAATCATGAAAATGTTGACTTATTGCCCGCACTTTTCTTGCGCGAGGAACGTCAAAAAACTGAAATACGTCGTTTGTAACAAAGTTAAGACGGTGCCCGTTTTGCCCCCAATATCTATTTTTAGTCGAGGTGCCCGTTTTGCCCCGGCCTCCCCAATGCATCACCCTCGTCAAACCCTTCACCAGACAAGCCTCTCGGCGGTAAAAAAAAAATCGTTTTTCAACTGCACGACTATTCGAATTCCAGCACTGAAATATGTGAAAAGTGACTTTTGATAAAATTTGGTTTTTCACATCTTTATTTCCAAGTGAAATAAAAAAATGACTCTGGTCGGAAAGCTCTTCAGGATGCATTACTGTTGGTAAATTTTTTTCACAATTTTTGGATCATAATTCAAGATATTTTTTTAAATAGCCATATCGCCAACATGATTGTCACTCTACATTGGGCGCGATTTAAAAACTACACCCAGAAAAAAAATTATTTGACGGCCACCGTTCATTTGGTTTAAGTAAAATATTTATTTAATAAAAATGAATATTTATTTAATAAATGTAACTATTTATTTAATTGAAATAAATATTTATTTAAATTAAGTAAATAGTTACTTAAATGAAATAAATGAAATATGATAAATGAAATTTATTTAAATCAAATAAATATTTTTCTGAAACCAAATAAACGGTGGCGGTCAAATAAATTGTGTTTCCGGGTGTAGCCACGTCGCCAACACGATTGTCACTCTACATTGGGCGCGATGGGATTAAAATGGTCACGGCAGACTATTCCTACAGCTGTACCACTGTTCCTCCCCGACTTTTTTTCGCCGTCCGTTTGCCAATCAGGAGGAGCTACCGGGTAGATTTCCGATGGCCTTGACCCCGTTTCGAATTGCCGTCACTTCACGAGGAAATTTCCCGTCAGCTGGGTCGAACGGGTCAAAAAAATATGATCCTCTCTGAGGAGATCGTTCGATCGCAATCTCTCCGTCGAACGGCCATCGGCTCGGAGTAGCTGCCCGTTTCGCCGTCCGATAAATAAACGAACAACCGAGTTTGACAAAGTGCTCGTGCAACGATGCCGAAACAGTGAAATTGAAAACTAATTTTACGAACGGGGAGTGGGCGAGAATGAGGGAGGCCGTCTTACCCGCGAGAGACCCGGTGAGAGTCTCTTTAATCTTAGACGCGAAACAAAGGACCGTAAACAATGGTGAGTACCGAGGCGGGCGGGGGGTTCTTAATGAGTGGAAGAGAAAGATCGCCAATGTTGGAAAAACACGAGAACGGAGAAAGTGCAAGAGAGAAAATCGCGGGGCTCCAGTGGGAAAACTAAACAGCCACGGCGGAACGAGCGATGCGAGGAAGAGTCCGGAAGGAGGAAAAGGGATTTTATGATGGTTCGGGCACTCACTTCAGACGCAGTTGGTGCGCTTTTCGGATCAGTGGCAACGGAAGAAACGAGCTTGCGAGGGAAAGGGGCCAATTACGAATCCGCATAAAACGTCTCTCAACGGCCCATCGTTATTTTTTGACTTTCACGGTCGGAACATCGCTATGATATTATCCGAAGGAGCAAGTTTTCATTCGATTTTGATCATAGTCCTCTCATCTTTTCGCATTATTTTTTTAATGAAGTATCTCGAAGGGTATTCAGTAAAAAAAATGTGTACTTCTTACGGCAACTTATCGTCCGAAAACGTTCACTACTTTATTTGTTAACTTTCCGATCGCTAATTGCACAAGCTAGGTTATCGACCAAATACAATTGTTATTTAAGATGTAAGAAATGCGCCGGCAAGCTGGACCCGCGGCATCCATGCCAAATATGTAATGGTGACGAAATCGAGACTATACTCCAATTTATTGGACGATGCCCGATCTGACGGCCATTTAGAGAATTCTTTTTCAAACTTCCGACTGTTGGAGAGAACGAAGCTTTGTATTTTGAGTCTCTCGTGCCCCCCTCGGATATTCCACATTGCAAGAGATTGCACTATTATATTGTCAGTAGCGTAATGCTCAGAGCTTTTGGGCTTAACGAGTGACACTGAAAAAAAAAAATTCGTATGAGATTTAACGTATCGGGCTGGAAGTTTTTATTCAAAAACTGGTGTGTTAAATCTCGTGTAGAATTGTGACGAAAAATGAGTATTAAAAACATTCGGAATTCTTTATTTTTAATAATTTACTTTAATTTCAATGAAAAAGTATATTCATTTTTTATCACATTTGTACATTAAGTCCACTGTTTTTTTTATTTTCTTTTTTTTTATTATGTAGTCAGTATGCGAATATTTGTGATCGATGTATATCTAATGTGAACTCAACATGTTAAATATTTTGTAGCCCCCCTTGCTGTAAGAGTCGAAGTGTATGTTCTTTCTATAAGCAATAAATAAATTATTATTATTATTACTATTATTAACTTTCCGATCGCACCATCCGGCTGTAGTTTTACAATCAAAAGCCCAAACTACAGTTGTTAACAACACGGAAAATGAAATGACGGGTTTTTATATTCAAACCTGAAAAAAACGAGTTTGCCACGAATTCAACAAAATTACTTTGACGAATCTTCGAATTCCGATTTTACGAAATAATTTTATACTGTAGATATCCTTGATTATTTTGCCTAGTTATTGACCGATACGAGACTGAAACTGGAAGCTGTTCGTGAGAAACTTTATTATATTTTTTTGGAACTCTTCACGAATCCGCACAAAACGTCTCTCAATGGCCCATCGTTATTTTTTTACTTTCACGGTCGGGACATCGCTATGATATTATCCGAAGAAGCAAGTTTTCATTCGATCTCGATGATAGTCCTCTCATCTTCTTTCCGCAAGCACGGACCGATCGTCGGGCGAATGTCGACGAAGATGAAAACGAGTCTCTTTTACTTTATCGAGCGGACGGAATCGCTCGGGAATTATTTCATTATCCGGCTATCGCCGATCTTGACTATCCTACCGCCGCTCGCTGCTGCTCCAACCTCTTCCCTCTTCCTCTTTCTTTTGGCTTTCTTTTTCGCTTCTTTTTTTATTATTTTTTTTTACCCCTTCCCACGGTCCGAAGCTCATTCTCCACTACTCGCTAGAGGCCACCATCAGCATCATCCCCGATACTCATACTATAAAATCTCTGCCCGCCGGGTTTTCCACTCCGGTCCGTGCTTTCCCCTCGATCTCCCTTTTCCTACATTCTATGGGCTACGATATTCACGAAATTAATTAATCTTCGGACGTTCGGGACGTTATTATCGGTTTAGTGAGACATCGGGCATGGAGATTGCTATAGGCGAACATTTATCTCACGGTGTTTTACGTCATTCGGGGATGTTTGGAGAGACGCGAGGAGTAAAGCTAACCGGTACGGAAATCACCGCATTGGTGAAAAGTCGCCCATTGCATAAATTTAATTCAACTTTTATGACGGTGAAATCAAATTTCTTTAAAATTATAACGGTGACCGGTATGTTTGCATCACAAAATTCCGAGAAAAAGTAGTCACGGTAAAATACAGTATTTTGCTATAATTTTAGAGGTAGCGATAACACAGGCTTTTTATACATTGTAATTGGTACTCTCATTCCCGTTGCTACGATCCGATAATCGTGTCCTATCGCAATCGATAAGTAACTGTAATCGATATTCTTATAAATCAATTTGAATTCTTTGATTCCGAATGTATTAATTTATTATAACCTGTATCAACCAGACAACCTAGCACATTTCAGGTTCCACTGTCCTACATTCGAAGCTTACCGAGCACACTATTTAATCAAATATTGGAGAGATAAGAACTTCGACAATGAAGAAAAGATTAAGTAGTTACTCGATTTTACCAAGATTCATCGATCAAACGATATTTACTCATTCGTGACCAAGTCACTCATGCTCGGAGCGTTTACAATGAACGAATAAGTCATCAAATTTAGCGGGCACAATGTCAGCACTAGTATAAGTTAGGATCCATGATGTGTAGTAAATAGTAAAGCGAAAAAATAAATAATAAATCGAATCTGTTTGTAATCGTAATTTTTCTGTATGAGTAGAACGTATGTAGCCGATGGGCGAAAAATCCATTTGTGCAGACTTTTGTCTATAACGAATAAACATCTACTACTACGGTATTAATTTATTGATCTAAATTTATTTAAATAGTTAACTCGGGCAGCGCGAGGGGTTTGTTTTACCCCAGAACGGACACCCAACCATACATACAAGGTAACTTCAATTTATATATATAGATAGAATATATGTACATATTGGGAAATACGTAGTGCTTTGAGGCACAGGTTTGATGCCTCTTTCACTATCTATCGGTTTCTCTTCCACCTCACTAACTATTATACTACGCTTTTGAGATGCCGCTGGTGGGTTTGCTCTCGGATGCGTGATCGCGATTCAATGAAGAAGATGATTCGGCTGGATTAAGGCGATCGAGATTCGATGGGCGGGTGGGACCGAACTGATGCCGAAGTGGTCGGAGAACCAGAGTTCTTCCGTCGAGGGGGTGACTCAATTTTCTGTTTTTTTTTTTTTTTTTTTTAATGAATTTTTCATTAAGTCAAATCCGCACAGGCCCGATTCACCCCAACGAACGAACGACGGATTTTACAACTTCCTCTCTTCGTCTGCCCTTCCTCCCTTTCATCTCGCACGCTTGCCTCTTCCCGTTTTCTTTTGGGGTTGTCGTCGTTAAGCTCATCAATATCTCAAAAACTCGGAGTGGATTATGGCGGGCAAACAACTTGTTATCCCGAGGTATTACGACGACGCGAAGGGGAGTCTGAAGGTCAATTTTTTATGGCATCTCACACGAGTAGCGTTTTCCAAAAGAGCATGAATTTTGCCGGTTGATAATACCGCTGGTGGGAGATGACATTATTTTTTTTCATCAAGTATCTCGAAAAGTATACAGTAAAAAAAAAATGTGTACTTCTTGCGGCAACTTGTCGTCCATAAACGTTCGCAACTTATTTGTTAACTTTCCGATCGAACCATCCGGACGCAATTTTACAAACAAAAGCTTAAACTAAAGTTGTTGATAACACGGAAAATAAAATGACAGGTTTATATATTCAAACCTGAAAAAAAACGAGTTCGCCACGTATTCAACAAAATTATTTTGACGAATCTTCGAATTCCGGTTTTACGAAATAAAATTAAATACAGTATAAAATTAATTTTATACTGTGTATATAGTTGATTTCTTTGCCAAGTTATTGACCGATACGAGACTGAAACTGGAAGCTATTCATGAGAAACTTTATCATATTTTTTTTGAAACTCTTCATCGTCCTATAAAGAATCAAAAACACGGTTCTGTCAGCACCTTGGGTTTGGAGGAATTCCATCAGAAAGCGAAGCCATAGCTGTTTTAAAGATACGAAAAGTCAACATTTGTCGGAAAATGGGTAGAACAAAAAAATGTTCAATCATTGTTTCGTCGCTTTGTCCTATGTAGCCATTTTTTTCGCTAATCACAAATTCGACCATTATTATATGTGGTTACAGTCCTGGCTTAATATCCGACACGGAAAATCCCTTCGGAAGGCCAAAAAATGTTGGCTTCGTTCCTGTCTATTCCCCCACGGAAATCAAATATACATGTACAAAAAAAAAGTAATTCGGAGTATACAAAATTCGGCGCTTTTATAAGATTAATTTATTAAACATGTGAAAATTGCTGCACATTTTAAGACATACATTTAGTATACATTTCACAAGATATCCGAAATATACAATTTATCGGTAAAAATACATTTCATATAACGGAATAACATTTTTCGATACACGGCACGATGTACAATTTACCATGTCGGATACCACGAAACAGTGTGGTCTTCCATGTGGTCTGCCACTCTAAAACATTTTTTTCCGAAGATTTTTCTTCAATTATACTCTGGCTCAAATATTTCTGCATTCTCAAAGAGCCCTGGAGAAGCCACTTAAAAAAAAAAAAAGAATTAAACGTTCGTTAAAATAGGAAATCGTGCCAATTGTTTAAATTTCTCCGAGACCAAAGGGACGTGTGTAATCCCGACGAGGGAAGGGGAATAAGCTGCCCGTATTTGTCGCAATTGTTTCGTTTTCCCGAGATTCGGAGTAAAGCCCTGTTTTTTTTTCGCCCTCTTTATTTTAGCATGATTAAGGACGTCGACGCGAGGAACAGCGGACGACGAAGTAGCACGAGCAGCCCGGGAGGGAGGCAACGGGAAAGCCGCTTTAATATTTCAATGGGTCGAGGCCGGGTTCTCTCGGCACTCCTCCGGCCCTCGAGAGTCAACGCTCGTTCGCTCCCGACTACGCGGCCTTTAGGGGTGACTTTTTATGCGCAATAGTAGCGAAGGCGCTCAACCTCGCAAACGCGTTTCTCGTCCAACCTTTGGTCCTTCTCGCTTGCTCCCTCTCGCGCGGTTCCGGAGCCACGCTCGGAGGCTGATGCCCCCGATTGGCATGGCCACCAGACACTCCCATAAACCCTTTAAAAAAAACGTCAACCCCTTGCGGGGTTTGTCCCGTGGAAAGAGTGCGGCGATCCCGAAAGGTCCGAGGTTCTTTCAACCCGAAAATCCTCTCACCTAACGGGCGGGTCGAGCGAGAACGAGGGCGACGAACCTGGCGAAGACAAGTTATGGTCCTCGATAACTCGGATATTCGGACGGAAGATACCTACGTTACGAATTCAAAAGGAAATACCGTCCCGAGGTGATAGATAGGACGCCACAATATCCTGCATAAAAATTTCCTCGAAAATCATCCCGATGAAAGATACACCGTGGGAGAAGTACGAGGGAATGTATGATCGGTATCGCGCATAAACATGGAATTACAATCCATGGAATTGCAGCCTGTTGGCGTTCATCTATTTTTAAGTAAGAAGTAATTTTATTTTGTTCAGGTTCTTGCAACCTATTACAAAATTGCTATCATGATAATAGCCTTGTCGTAAACCTTGTACATAGATGATAATTATGTGAACATTACTCTGATAGGGCGAACTTTACGACATGCGAAAATATAGCAAAACAACTTCTTCGCAACATCCGCCCATGTAAACTCGAGGCTTGCGGGAAAGTCGAAGTTCGCTCTATACTTTCTTGTATGCGAGTCATACAATGGACAATTTGCAATGACGTGTTCCAAAGATTAATTTTCGCCCGAGTTACAAGGGCACGGTGAATCGCTATCAAACTTGTACACGAAGTTCATTATTTTGAACGTGGATGCAAATTTGCCTGCTCGTCTACACTGTGCCATGACTCTCAGTTGCGCAATTGGCACATGCAACTTTAGATAGTCCTACATGACGACACCAAATACTATATGAGGACACGAAATACCATATGAGGACACCAAATACTATATGAGGACACCAAATACTATATGACGACACCAAGTACCATATGAGGAAACCAAATACCATATGAGGACACGAAATACCATATGAGGACACCAAATACAATATGAGGACACCAAATACCATATGAGGACACCAAATACCATATGAGGACACCAAATACCATATGAGGACACCAAATACCATATGAGGACACCAAATACTATATGAGGACACCAAATACCATATGAGGACACCAAATAACATATGAGGACACCAAATACAATATGAGGACACCAAATACCATATGAGGACACCAAATACCATATGAGGACACCAAATACCATATGAGGACACCAAATACCATATGAGGACACCAAATACTATATGAGGACACCAAATACCATATGAGGACACCAAATAACATATGAGGACACCAAATACCATATGAGGACACCAAATACCATATGAGGACACCAAATACCATATGAGGACACCAAATACCATATGAGGACACGAAATACCATATGAGGACACCAAATACCATATGAGGACACCAAATACCATATGAGGACACCAAATACCATATAAGGACACCAAAGTTTTTACCGCGTCGGAACGGAATCGACTATTCCGCATGTTCTCAAGTATTATCGGTGAATCGACTTCCGGCATTATAGCGTAGTTATACTTGGTGGCGTCTCGCTCAACTCGCTTAAAAATCTTTTATTAAGTACTTGGCGTCGAGACGCTACCGCGTCTCTTGACCGAGCATTATACAGTGTCCGGTTGCATGGTGTCCGCTGTAACTGAAACTCTACGAGCTTAGCTTCGAGACAGGCAAACCAATTTAGTTTGGCAACATTTCCATCCGATGAATCGAGAGCGATCAAGTGATCAAGGCTTTTACGCGGGAATCGGTGCTGCGGCATTTTTAGGATTCGGACTAGATAGCTAAGAGCTCGCTTGATCACCAACAGCTCTACAGAGGAGCTGCCAGTTTCCAATCGGATCACGTATCTCGGCGCACAAAATAGCGGCATTCGTCTACTTATTTCTCATGTCATCCAAAGGTTACTGAACGATACAGGAATCGAACAACAGCGGATTGTTTGATATTTTGTATTGTTTATTCAATTTATATAATTTGTGAATTATTGTTATTGGAATAACTATTATTTTCTTTATCAAAGCGGATATCCTTCACGAATCATTCTATTATTCAGATCCTGCTCGGTCTCTGTCGGGATATTTTTGGAGCTGTTATTGGCGAGGGGATGAGATTGCGTGCAGCCTCAGCTGGCGGCACCCAATTAATTTCGCACACCAGACAAAATTTGGCGTTGAGCGACCTAATAGTTAGTTGAGAGAACCAAAACGAAAAATGTGTCGTACCGACTGACGCTAACTAATTAACTTTACAGAGTAATCGGCGGTTTGGCCGTCTGATTGTCTTTCTCGGTGAATCCGGCTGACAATCCGGTTGCATCAGACCCTGACAAGACACTAGCGAATCCCTGACAGTGCTCCGACATGACAGTGAAGGAGTCCTTTCAGGGTCCTAATAAATTGAGGTTCACTGGTTCGTATAAGATACAAGGTTTTTCCTCCGCCGAGTCCTCGGCCCTTATTCTTTTCCGGCGAGGTAAAGGAGATCCCTCGATCTTGAGGATCTCGACGAGGCGCAGGTACTGAGGGAGAACAAAAAGAAAAGAATGAGGAAGGAGATAGCGGCAGGAGTGAGAAATATTTTAAATATAAGTGAAAGAAACTCTGGCATATTTAAGACGCTCTTGAAATGGACGCAAGAGGAGGCGCGGGAAGTGGAGGTGGGGGAAGGTGGAGTTGGAGAAGAAATAAAGAAACTAAAGAAAAGAAAGTGACGAAAGAGGAAGAAATAAATCTCCGACGAGCCCTCCACAGCGGGGTTATACGAAGGGCTCGGTCTATTCAGTGGGCGCGGAAGTTAAATAAAAGAATCCGAAGAGGACGAAGAGACGACGCAATATAAAAATCGAATTGACGAAGGAGTGAGAACGCCGGAGCGAATGGCTCTTTACTCTCTCCTGTGGAGCACGGTTCTTCCGTAAACCGGAGCAATGAACGAAATTTTAATATCGAACCATTCGTAATGCCCATTCGATGTTTTTAATATCGGGACGCTCGATTCTTCTGGTGGCGTTGCCAGTGGGTAACCGATTTTCGATTCTAAGATGCGCTCGTGGAACGTCGCCCGCGGGATTCTGGATGCAAGGGAGCATGACCGGGGCATTACGGGAACGCTAAGAAAAGATGGCCGTTCGGATGAGTGCGGAAATTATTAATAATTATTACGCCGATTCGAGAAAAATTACAATTAAGGATTCAATACATTGTTGAAACGTAAGTTGATCGTTTTCGACTTCCTCATAGAAGAAGCTATGCGCAAGATTGTAATAACTGAGTGAGCCATGTGAAAATTACTTTGCACCGTTTTTCGTAACATAAAAAAATTTCTGTATCTTATAAAATTGCAATGGTCAAAAGTTGCTGTAGGATTTAGTGTAGAAAATTGCTAACGGAAATTTGTATAATTCGTCGTTTTGAGGACATGTGTTATGTATTTTTTCATCACTCGGTGCGGAAATGGCCACTTTTCCGCCCGCTTCGCGTGCGTAAAACCGCCATTTTCGCACCTTGTGATGAAAAATTTCGTACATCCCTCGTGCGAAACACTTTTTCTAACTCGTGTGATTACAGCACTCGCCTTCGGCGCGTGCTGCAAACTCATACTCGATAGAAACACGTTTTTCGCCCTCGTGGAGTAATGTACTATTCCTTACTGATTACGAATGTCCAAATTGTTTTACTCCTAGAGGGACTCCTAGAGGGACATTTGATGCATACGCCCGAGGCGAACATAAAATACAAATTTTCCAAAAATTTTTAACATTTCAAAATGTCACAAAATTTAAACGATTAGATCTATTTTGGACAAATTTAACGCCAGACATTGTACAGTGCTAGTTCATTAATTTACCAAACTTGAACTCGATACCTCCATGCTTTTCTAAAATTAGACTATTTGTAGTATTAAAAAAAAAAAAAAAAAATCCATTCCGGATCCCATAAAATCTGATCGTATGGGTAGATTTCGGGCAAATACCAAAAATCTTTATTCATGGTAAACATATATATTTGTGTGCAGTTTTAAGACGATAGCTTCAAAATTTACGCAGGTTAGAGATACTAGATATATTTTTAAAAAATTTCCAAATTTTGGTTCTGCGCAGATTTTAAAGTTCTTCGTTTTTTGAGTGTTAACGAGTGTAATTCATTCGGTCGATCATTAAGCCAAACATTAAATATAATCAGCTCGAATATTAACTAAAATGACTGATTAAAATTAAGTCACATCACTGACTGATGCCGATCCGAGATAGCAGGAATTTTACAAAACTGCTTGTTTCTCAATTTCTCCCGTGACCTCATGACGACCTCCTCGTCACTAACTTATAATTGGTAACATTTCATAAATGCACTTAGCGCATTTAATGTTTTCCGCGCATACACAGCTGCCTTGTCTTTTATCTCGTCTCCGTAGACCGGGGGGGGGGGGGGGAAAGCTCCGGCGAACTAGGTTGCGGGCCATTGAAATGACGCTCGGTTATAGGGACAAATGGTAATAGGAGACGACGAGAGAATCTCGCGATCGAGTGAGACGTACGGCAGGCCATCCGTGATGCCCCGTGGCTCCGGTTTGCCGGAGCCCCGAGCCCTGGCGTGCGGCACCGCGAATCGGGGAAGCTTTGTACCAGCGGGCACCAAGAACGCCACGGAGAGTTTATCATTGGAATTCAATCTTGGATCTCGGGAATGCAGAGGAGGTACGCGGCAAGTTGCTCTCACCAGGATCCCGGTTGTAGTACGCGCGATTCCAAAGAGCTTCCACAGCCGGAAGGCGAAGCAAACGAATCGCATTGTACATTGCACTATACATAGGGCGGGAGGGGGTGGGGGTGGGGGGGGGGGGGGGCGTAACTGGCTCCGTCGTGAGAAATACCATTCGCTTCTTCGGTTTCGTATTTCTGCTGGGTGTCTGGGAATCGAGAGTTCAACGTTGCACGGGTGAAAGCCGGGTGAGATTCCTTTATTTCACGGTGGAAAGTCGTTTATATTGCTGCAGGGAGCTGAGCCGCAGTTCGCTGCAATTGACAGCGAAGTTGGAGGATAAGTGAAAGAGCTTTCCGGACAATATAATGCTCGAGTGGCTCATACAATCCTTCTATCCGGTATTTTTTATTATTATTTTATTTCATCGATTATAGGTACAATAGGCCCCGATTTCAGCTATCGGATATTAATATATTAATTCCCAGTAGGCTCTGAGGAATTCCCAGAGTGCTGAGTGCGTTCTGCATCGGAGCCCTTTTCGTCGACACTCTCGCTCTCAAACCTTGTCGACGCTGCAAGTAGTCGTTGAGGTCGCAATAAAACCGCCGATTGTCCCCCCCCCCCCCCCCCCCCCCCTCCAACCCTTGCGGCACCGGGAATGAATGGGAGCGTTTAAAAGACTGCGTGGAAGGTAAAAATTCCACTAAAAAGCTATTTTTATTTTTATTTTATTTCATCGATTATAGGTAGGGGAGACCGGGGCGAGATGGGCCCCTAAACAAATAACGCGGCTACAACACTGCCGAAAGTATAATCTACTATCTGTCACCCAACAATGATATTTTCATAGGTTTTATAACCCGTCCCAAAAAGAACATTTTCTGGGGCGAAACGGGCTACCCGTACATTTTTCAATTTTTTTTTTTGGGTACCCCATTTTGCCCCGCTCCCCTATTTTGCGTTTTCTCTGCTTCTGTCACTGTCCACGAAAGGTTTTTATTTTTTCCTTCCTGGTTTTCATGTTTTTAAATCATTTTTGGGTGGTCCATTACGCCCCGGGTCGGCCCGATTTTTCACTAGCCCATCCCGACCCGGGGGCCCATCTTGCCCCGGTTTCCCCTACGACAGGCCCCGATTTCAGCTATCGGGTATTAATATATTAATTCCCAGTAGGCTCTGAGGAATTCCCAGAGTGCTGAGTGCGTTATGCATCGGAGCCATTTTCGTCGACACTCTCGCTCTCAAACCTTGTCGACGCTGCAAGTAGTCGTTGAGGTCGCAATAAAACCGCCGTTTGCCCCCCCCCCCCCCCTCCCCCCCAACCCTTGCGGCACCGTGAATGAATGGGAGCGTTTGAAAGACTTGCGTGGAAGGTAAAAATTCCACTAAAAAGCTATATGGGCGGTAAGGAACGAAAGAAAGAATGAAAGAAGGACTGCGGCGGCGGCAGATAAGGGGGCTGGCAAGGGGTAAGGCGGAAGAAGGGAGAGGCAGTACGAAGAAGAGTGGTAGGCATCCATTGATGTTGACTCAGTGGCGGCTGCTGGCACGAAAGAAAAAAAAAAAAAAAAAAAAAAAAGAAAAAAGATGACAAAAAGGTAAAAAGCTCCGCGAGACTGCTGAGAACCGACTATGCCAGAATAGAGACCCTAGAGACTACAGTATATACAGGGAGGGAACAGAGCAAAGACGAAGAGCGGAGGTAAAGAGGGATGAAGTGAAACTGGATAAAAACGGATGGAACGCAAGTCGGTGCGGCGGGATGGGGTGGTAGGGATGGAGTTTTGTGCAAAGTCGGGGGGATACAGTGGAAGAAGAAAGAGAAGTAGCAGCGCAGTGGAAAAAAAAAGGGGATTTTCACCCCGCGTCCCGAGGCCTCGAGGGTTGCGGCCGACGGAGGTTGCGTCGCTGCGAAAGAAGGTAACCAATTGTTTATAAGAGGCTGGCGGGGCCTGCGGTCGTTGCGAATGCACTGTGCAAACCGCCGGTTGAAACTTTTCAAGGCTCTCGGCTGCGATGTACTTGAAAATGAGAAAGGAAAATGGCGGGAGGGTGGGGAAGCTAAGATACGCGTATAATCGTTCGGTTTATCGTGGATCTTTGCGGGTCCGTTAAGGGGTTGCGGCACTCTGAAACTTTTTAAAAATCGAATTATTTTTTTTTTTTTCTTTCGGGAGAAACCTTTAAGAGCATTTTAAGCGGAATTCGAGGTTCGTCTCTATATAACGGTAGACATTTTTTTTTTTCTTGGACGGTGTTGTGCAGCGCATGGCCGAATCGGCCATGCGGGAAGCTTTGGAAATCGCCGTTTTTTTCCTCTTGTAACCCAAAGGTTTGCTAAAGTTTTAAGCGCGATCCGAAATCTTCGTCTGTAACTTTAACGAAGAGGTGGACTTTTTTATGAGGTGGCTCGCTCACCTTGCGCCGACAAAGGCGATTTTCTCGAAATTGCGACCTATCGAAAGACTTTCGGATTTAATAAAAATCATTACTCGTTATTTATTTTTTATAAATGTTTGCGGACAGTTTTGGTGTAGACTGTCTGTGGAAATAAATACTTCGTATTCTTAAAAAAATCCTATGATATTCGATGCATTTGACCTTAACGAATAGACCGACTTCCGCCGATTGGACTAAAAAATGACGCGCGCGTACACAATATTAATATTTCCGATTGAAAAAAAATGTGTTAGCGTATCCAAACACATGCGCCAATACACTGATAAAAAAATATGGTTGAATCAACTAAAGATTCGGGGACCTTCAACTAAATATTTTGCCGTTGCAGCTAAAAACTTCGTTAATTCAACAATTTTTTAGATTATTTCACCAAACTATTTTTGAGGCATTAAAATATTTTGTTCGACGAACAAAATATCTATTTAAACGTCCCTGTCCGAATGTTTAGTAATTCAAGTGCATTTATCAATGTACTGTACGGCAATAAAAAATATACCGCAGTTCAGCAGTAAAAAAGAAAAATTGTAAATTCAATGTACAAATGTGATGAAAAGTTAATGTACTTTTTCATTGAAATTAAAGTGAATTATAAAAATTAAAGTACCTTTAAAGTAAAATTAAAGTAAATTATTAAAAATTAAGAATTTCGAATGTTTTCAATACACTGAACATTAATTTTTCATCGCAATCGTACATGAAATTCAATATACCAGTTTTTGCATTAAAAATTCCAATCCGGTACATTAAATTTCGCACGATTTTTTTTTTGCAGTGTAACCTTAGGTCTCGTCTTTCTATCTCGGAGCGATTTATACCTCGTACGATCATGTAGAAATATCATCGGGGTTTATCTTGATACACGTAGCAAGAAGAGTAGCGGTGAGCATGTACGCGCTGTCTCCTCGTCTCTCGCCTTCTCGTTTTGTCTCCCCCTCTCCTTCGCTCTTACCACGGCACTCGACGCGCCGCCCGTAGAAGCAAAGTTCGTCGCTGCTTTCGTTCGTGCTACATTAGCAATGTCTGGCGAGGGTATACGAGATCCCGCTTTTGCTCTGGCTTCGGCGGCAGCGGCTAATTTGTCGTGCCGCCTCGAAAGTGAATTAAGTGCGAGCACGCGCGCGCCTGCCGCCAGCTTCGACCCCGGTCTGGCCAATACGTGCCGTTACCACTGCCGTCTGGCTAAGGTACTGCACGGTGTATGACTACTGGCTCTTCCGTTGTAACTTTTACGGATAATGTTAACTCCTCATATTCGACTGCTCTTTGCAAATTTAGGCGCGAAGGTACGAGTTGTCGTGACTTAGCGCGGGCGATCCAAGCTTCCGGGTGATATGGCCAAGTTCCTCTTTTCAACCGGAAACGAACCGTGAAAAGTATCCCGGCATAAAAAGTATGGAAATTACTATCGACAATCGATAGCAATGAAATTGCTGAAATGTTTACGCACTGTGCTTCAATCAATCTGATAATCCGCATTGTACTCGAACATCCGACAGTCGTAATAAAATAGATACGATTGGTCGTATCACCCGGAATTAACATGTACACTGTTGAAAGGAATTGGAAATTTAATGCACTGGAGTGGAAGTTTTTTCCGTAAAAACTGGTACAGTGAATTTAACGTACAATTGTGATGATAACTTAATGAACTTTTAAGGTGAGATTAAAGTAAATGATTGAATTTAAAGTAAAATTATAGTAAAATTAATTTGAATTGTTAAAAGTAAAGTATTTTTTCAAGTTTTAAATATATTGTACGTTAATTTTTCATCACAATTTTACATGAAATTTAATATACAAGTTTATGCATAAAAACCAATAGATTAAATTTCACTCAATACATGAACATTTTTTTTACAGTGTATACAATTATTATCTTAATAAAATGGATACGATTGGCCCCATCACCCGGATATGCCTTATCAAACGCACGAAACTCGTGTCGATCCCTACATTATAGATCTCGTGGATACAATCCTACAATTGCAGATTTACCCAGTCCTCGTGCGTGTCGGTGTAGAAACGAATCACAAGAGGAAAAAATTTGAATGGCGAATGAATCCGGCGTTGCAACGTCACCGCCGAAAGAACGGGGCGGCGTTGGACGGAACGGATGATGGAACGAGACAGAAAGAACGGAGAACGAAATACGATGCTTTGTTTTTCCGTGGCCTCTGCAGTCGAGTGAGCATCCAGAATAATTCAATTACGGAGACGACGCGCGTTCGAGCGTCCCGGCGTTTCGTATTCTCTCGCTTCTCCTATGTATACCTTCTTGCATGCCCCGCGTTCATCGACCGACAGTATCCAGTGGGGAAAAAAAAAAAAAAAATTTTTTTTTTTTTTTTTTGTTTTAAGAAGATTTTAGAACACGAAACTCTCTGTGTGAGACCTTTCGTTTCAATGTTTTTCAGGGACGCGTATTGGATTCCTTTTTTAACTTCGTTTCTGCCCTCTCGACCCGGCTTTCACGGATATTACGAGATTCATTTTTGTTCCAGCAAAAACAACGTTTCGATGGAGCTACGTAGCGTTGCACACAGTAAAAATACCATTTTAAAGATAACCAAAAAATGTTGCCCGGAAACAATTACAAAAAAGTGATAACCAATTTTATAATGTAAATAGGTGTACTTTTTTGTTGCAATAAAATATATACGGCTTGGAGATTTTACATTAGTA
Organism: Exephanes ischioxanthus; assembly: GCA_958510785.1. Taxonomy (NCBI): domain Eukaryota; kingdom Metazoa; phylum Arthropoda; class Insecta; order Hymenoptera; family Ichneumonidae; genus Exephanes; species Exephanes ischioxanthus. Next base: position 20,231,381 of record OY294018.1, on the reverse strand, counting down.
CTTTGCGATACTCGTGCGAAAAAGCGGACTTTTGGCGAAGGCTGTGAAGTTGGCCGCACGAGCCGGAAGCGAGTGCCACAGTAGCACGAGCTAAAGACGAGTGCTCTTCGTGGTTCGAGCTGATGGTGAGTGCTGCCTACTTCCCAACCGTCGTCGGGATTTCGCCTTTTCGCACAAGTATCGCTTACTACTTTTTGTAACAAACGAACAAAGACTCCCCCTTTCTATGCCTGCAGCGTGGCGAAAGCGTGCGAAAAAGTGACTAAAGTGTTAAAAAAGCATATGCAAAAATAGCTAGAGAGTTAAAGTAGTGTGCCAAAGCGTAGTGTGATTTGCGCATGCGTACATGCATATTTTGTAGACCACGAAAAAAGTTTATTACAATTGCGGAAAAATGTATCAAGGACGAAGAAAAAATGTTTATTTGCTTCATAACCTAAACGAGCGTTTATTAATTTCTAGTACATTTATTTGTTTGACAGTATTATTCTTATTTAATAATGTATAATTGGACCTAATGAACAGATATTTATGTCAAATAATTTTTTTTAATTTGCTTCCTGACAGATCTGCTACTTTTCGATCGTATGTGGATAATGTGATATACGAATGGCGCAGAAACAAATTTCTTGTTAAGCAAGTTATTTTTACTATCAACGAAGCATCAACAAGCAATGTTTCATTATTAAATAAGCATACAGATCCGTTGTCGACGTACAATTTCACTGATTACGTCGCACATTAGTTATACTCGTAACCAATCTCGAAGTTGGTTCTTCGAGGACTCATTCCGCGACTACAATTCGATCGGGATACACAGCTTGAAGTAATCAAAGCTTCATAAAAAGAAACCGATGAGTTGCCTCTCTATTACAATGTAGCGGTTCCCCGCAAGGAACAAGTGTAGTCTTGTACTGTCAGCGATAGATGTTTTCAGACGACTGACGCGATGACGACTCTGTAATGCGCGCTACCAGATAATAGCCCAGTTTGTCATGACGTCAAATAGATTATTTCTTTGGCGCTTTAAAATAAATTCTATGTGTACTTTAAAATAAACATTTATTTTAAAGTACACATCTTCGAATACATTTTTTTACTTACACTAAAGAATAGCCGTTATTTGAATTCGATAAGGATTATGTCAAGGCAAGTGAACATTTCTTTTATCTTAACAAACGTCGTTTGAAGATCGAAATTCATTTGATTTTAATAAATATTTTTTCTGGGTGTCTCCTTTGAAGCATTCGGGGCATAATTTTTCCCGGATTTTTCTCCTCACTATACAATAAAAAAATTATTTCTCGAAAACAGTCCAAACGGCCATTTTTTAGAACAAAAAGAAATGTATGCCTCAAATGTGTAACCGCTCAGTTGGTCGGGTCAACGAATAATTATTCGTCGTGCGGAGTAACGAAGATCAGTGCACTGATCTTTGAACAAGACCGGATTCTTTGATTTGGACATTCCGTCACCCGAATCGCGTTGTCGGTAACATGAATACTGAAATTTGTCAATCGAATGAAATTTTACGGTCGATTAGTATGGAAGATCGGATAGCAGGTGGATACGAGGGAGTCACTGGCCGCTTTGTACGCTGTTTCGAATATGGTGTGCGGGATCTTGGATGCAATTTCCTTGATTTTCTTGAGGCCTCACCCCCCAAGCGAGTCGCGTTGATCGTCGCGCTTTTGCCATTGGACGAACAATCGAGATAGAGAAAGCTCGGAAACTCGGAAAAGCTCCGGAGAGATACGTGGGAGAGAAGCGGATAGAAAATCGTTATTCCCCGTCCGGAATGGGGGCGCAGGAGTAACAACGGTAGCCAGGAGAGTGGTGTCTCGTTCGCGAGCACAGCGATTCTTCCTTCCTGTCGGTTTGCCACGAGACTCGTTGGCCTCCCTCTTCGCCACCCTCCCTTATTTCTTCCGCGTCTTCTTTCCCCCCCGTCACGCGTTCCTGGCTAAAGGCGCGGCACAGCTTTCTAAACAATTACCCGACTCGTCTGATGCGACATCGTCGAACTGGAGATGCTCCGGAGGGAGGGGCGCACAGCTCATTCGGCTTCCACCACTCTCTCCCCGTCTCTCTCGAGCTGGTGTCGAAGGCGAGAGCGTGGGCAGCTATGCAGAAGGTTCGGTAGAAAATGCGCGTAAAGTCCGACCGGGCGTAAAGGTGAGGGACAGCGGAAGAAGCAAAGCAGAAGTGAGTGAGCAACGGGGCAAAGTCGGGTCTCGTCTGGTCGTCGGGTCTCTTGCTCCTGCGCCGAAACTGTTTTTCTCGCACCTTCCCCTTAAAGGCGGTAATGGAGAACGCTGGGAGCCTTCGAAGGACTTTCGAGGGGTGTCGGTTTGAGCCGCATTACACGGCTAGAGAGTTCGGTGCTCTCGACGCGGAACGTCCGGGGTCTCGCGACCCCTCGTCACGACACTCCCGGCTATATACTTTCGTCCTCTGTACCGGTAAGAACCGAGAGGCTGAAGTAAAGCAGATGGGGTGGTAACTACTATGCGATGCTGTTAGCGCTCAGAGTTCTCCGAGAGCTCGGCGTCGCAGCGTCTTCCAGGGTGAAGTGTAGAAGGGAAGAGTCGGTGAAACGACGGTGAGGTGGCGACGACGGAGTCAAACGGAAGGGAGGAAATCTTGTCGAGCGGTTTGTTAAGAGTCAAATCTTGGAGCATCTGGAACGTCTCTTACCTTATCGACGTCAGCTTTATTTTTCGTCCCTTACTGGAAACTGATCCTTTTTTTGCGCGAGGCAAAGTTCGAAGGTATTGGAAGGCATCATTCGAGGAGGGAAGATGGTTTATGGATGCGCGATCATAGTTCGTGCAAGCATTTTTTTCCCCAGGTCCGCTATTGATTCCATTCGAATGACACATGGTAGTTGATCGGAGACGGATGCAAAATGTAGGGATCATGTGACCTCTGACCGTTTGAGCCCAAACAAGAATACCATGTAAGAACTGAAGCAGGGACACGCATTCCAATGAAGGTTGAATGAAGGATGTCCACCATTGCTTTCCTTTCTATGTAAAAACATCCTCAGAGGGACTTTCAATTCGAAAGTGTACGCCAAAAGCGTTACGGCCTTTCTGGAAATTAAAGAAGATCAAAAGGGCCCTTAAAGATGGTCGAGGTCCTATTGGGACTTGGAATAATCAAGGAGTGTGTGGGGGCAACAGGATGTTTTCACATACACCTTTAGTGCAATTTCAGTAGTGAGTACAACTTAGGGTATCAATTAAATACCTTAAGTTGTACAGTGTCCGGTTGCCTGCTTTTCCATTTTCCTGTTCTGCTAGATATCTAAACGAGATTGAAAATATCAAGCAAGATATCCTGTAGGACATCCAGCAAGTCATCCAGTCTTGGTGGATGGTTGATATTTGACAGGGCAGTGTACTCATTACTTTTGAAAAATTCTCATCTACATTCCTCTATCATGTAAATGAGAATATAAAAAAAGTGGTGAGTATACTGCCCTGTCCGCTTTGTGTACAAACGGATACATTTTGTATACAAAATCGTTGTTGTTCGAAGAATATATCGTTGCGAAAGCAAGCGACGGAAATGGCTACAAAATACCTGACGCAGTAGGTCAAGAGCCCAATAACTCGACGAGCCAGCTTAGTACCTTGTATGTTTATCCTGTTCATGTAACACTCATATGTGCACAGCATCAAACAGCATAAGCGTTAAAGAAACAATGAAAAAAATAAAAATAAAGCCATATAATAAAGCCAAAATGCCCAGATAGCATTTTGCCAACAATCCGCCAGCAAATACGCAGCATAAGAAATTGAGTAAGGTGCGTCCGCATTTGCCTATGTTTTTGCCAGCATTCAATGCCGTCGATTCTTAGGTGCACATTGCCAGCGAGTCGTCAACAACGATTGCTGGTGCTTTTCGTCTCATTACAACCAATGACATAAGTGTATGCAGGGATTTGTCTTGATAAATTGTGTCCTTAAACTTTTCCATCACAATCCCAGTGTCTTTTCAGTCCGTCAAGTATTTGCACAAAATTTCAACTCAAGGTAGCTCAAGATTTATTTGCTCGAACTCTGAATACTTTGGGTGTAACGGTTTGGATGGTTTGGGTGTGATCGTTCAAATAACGAATATTTGGGTTTTCTTATAAAATTTAAATGCCTTCATCGTTTCTCACAAAATTCAATACCAAGGATCGTTTACTGCTAGTCCATTAGTAATTGCACGAATCTGACCGTTGACACCATTTTTAACAAACTAAATATCCAAAGACGCTCATTCACTTTACGGTCATAAACGTTTAATTTCGACGATTCGAGTCACATACCCTTGTCATCAAGCCTCGGTATTGAGTACTCAAAGCTACTATGACGTATTGGTTGTGTATAAACACAGATAACACACCTTCATTGTGTTCGATCCACACTGTGTTGTTTAATTACACCAACCCACATGAGCGCTATGCACATTTACATCTTCTCAGAAAAGCTCGTCACATTTAAATTGCACTTGTTTGCCTGCCGCACGGTTGGCTATCTGGGTGAGGGCATGTAGAATGTAGTCTCGCACGTAAATAGTACCCTCGTCCTTTGTCGCCTTCCTACTATCGTTTCTCCAGATCCCAATACCTCTTCAGCTTTCGATCTTCCTTTCTGCCCTCAGTAGCTTCATGAACAAGGTGCTTTCTCGTAGCCGCAGGGGGTTCTCTGCTCTCTTACTCTCCTTCATTCTTCCTTGCTGTCCGCGTACCGGAGTTTGCTGACACACCGTTCACTAGCCTCTTCCTCTCATTCGTCGACCAATGCGATTCACGAGGACGTAGGGGAGCCGGAGAAGCGAGAATAAGATAGACGGAGAGGGGGTGTCAGATCGTGCCAGGGTCGTAAAGAGAACGAGTGGGCAAGGGTGACTTCTCTCGTGTCGCAAGAAAAAAAAAAAAAAAAAGGGAAACGACTCGGGCAGCTTTACGACGGAGTCGGAGATCGGATAGTCTTTCAGGCGTAGGGTTCCAACGTCGAGCTAGAAAATAAACAGAAAGAAATTTTAGACACAGAACGGATGTATGCAAAATACGAAAAATAAGATGTAGGGAGAGGCGATGGGTGAGAAAATTCATGTGAAACAATGGAGCGAGTAGAACTAATATTTTCATGGTTCTGACGCTAGAATACATGAAACGGGTGGAGGGTAACGTTATCTGGGAAGAGCTTAGCGGGAAGAGCAAAGCGTGAATGGTCAGTATTATCTTAGATGTCGATGTAGGACTCTCGAGCTGAGCGAACGACGATTGGAGGGGAAAAGAAGCTCGAGGATTTCCCTGCTCGGTCGTTTTACTGTCGTCTCGTAAAAGTCGAGAGGCGACGACGACGAGGATATAGTTTGTATGAACCGCCTGTCCCTCGGCTTTTGTCCAGCGAGACTCTAACAACGTTATCTACAATTTCCTCTCGAAGATGCTTGGCGACTACGCCAGTGAGAGATATGCGAATAAAACAAAAACCCTCCTCGTCGGAGCTCCTCGACGAAACGCGACACCAAACGTTGGATAGGTTGAACTCAGACGCTTTTCTCCAAATAGTTCAGTGAATTCAGCTCACGCACAACATTGCGCCGACGATAATTGACAAGCAATGTCACATTTATGTTACCAAAAGCAATGTCACATTTATGTTACCTAATTTTTTACCAAGTAAATTTACTTACGAGCACGTAACAAAAAAAAGGTCACAATTTGTTGATGCATGGTTTTCCGTATGGACATACTTACCAGTCTATAAGCGAAAGAGTAGTCGACGAACGAACGCCCACGAGCGTTGGTCACGTGATCGAAACACCGAGGCGCCTGGTCAATCGATCGAAGGCTGAAAAAACGAGAGATTAATTAATGGAAATTTAAAAATAGCTGTGGTTTAAATTCCTGAGTAATTATCTAAAAAATATCGTATTTTATGGTAATACTTATAAATTTCTCGTCATTTTATTATGGAGAAATATCGACGAAGAATTCCTTCGGTAATTCATCGTCGAACCGGCAATACTGTATTCATATGCACTATGTCAATGTAGATGAACAACACGTTGCCGGGATGAACACCGAACTGCCTGTTCCTCGACTTTGGTCCTGCGAGACTCTGACATTGTAATCTAAATTTTCCTCTCGAAGATGCTCGGCGACAATGTCACAGAGAGGGAGAAAGACGAACAAAACAAAGACCTTCCCCGGTGGAGGTTCTCGACGAAATGCGACGCCAAAGGTCGGACAAGTTCAACATAGACGCTACTCGCCAAATAGTTTCGTGAATTCGCCGGACATTTCGCCGGATATAATTGACAATTAGTTCCTTCGATCTTGGATCTCCAAAGGCACCGTCACGTTTATGTGACAAAAAACGAAAATAAATGGACATCATAAATTGCGCTAGTTTATTTTTCACCAGGTAAATATACTTATCAGCATGTAAAAAAAAAAAAATCGTCGCTATTTATTGAGATTTTTTTTTGTCCAAATGAATGTACTTACCAGCCTATAAGCGAATGTGTACACGATTGCGAATAGTCGACGAACGAACGCCCACAAGGGTAGGTCACGTGACCGAAACACCGAGGCGCCTGGTCAATCGATCGAAGGCTGAAGAGGCGAGAGATTAATGAATGAAATTGGTAAAATACCGCTGTTTTCAATTGATGCAAAATTGTCGCAAAAATACCGCATTTTTCTCAGCACTTTCGTATAGAAAAATATCGGCGATGCATTTTTTTTGTTAATTCATCGTTTGGAATTATCCATCTGCACCCATATAGCACGAAATATTGTGAAATTATTTTATAAATATTTTCAATTCTTCAAATCTCGCGAAATATTTCTGAAATATAGGGATAAAATATTTTCAGATATTTTTGATTCCATGTTTATTCAGATTGGACTGGTGATGCAATCTTTTTTAGAAGTGTTTAAAAAACACTTCTAAAACATATCAATGTAAGATTTATGAGCGGACAAAAATTTTTTTTCAGAATGTTTTTAAAAGATTTCACAAATATTGTTTAATATTGTTGAAGTACTTTCAATATTTCATCCTTTCAAAAATATTTCCGTGTTATGTTGGCATCGATGCAAAAATACCGGTCGCCATCTTGCCTGTGCGGCAAGTCAACAGAGTCAAATGAAATCCAATTACCGGAGGTTATTGTTGCCAATGTGGTAATTCGAGCCGCCATTGCGCACCGATTTTTCCCTGGTGAAAATACGTAAAATTACCGGTCACGGTAACAGCTGATGTCTCCTAGAACGAGTACACTGCGGCCGAAGCCGCTCTACAGGAGTAACATAGTTAAAACATTTCTTTTTTTGTCACAACTGACGTCATAACTGTGAGTGATTTTACGAGTGCAGCTGCCGTATTATTAGCCGATCACTGCGGAATATTCTCCGCCATCGCCCACTCATTGAATCGAACGAGTGGTTCAACTTCCCACGTCCCGCCCGATGCGATGCATTGTTCCTACATACACCCGCGAGAATCTAATTGGGAGCTCATAACCTCTCAATTAAAGTTTCTATTCGCGGCTCAGCCTATTTCGACAATCGTGACGAAAAACGAGCCCGATCGATTCATTCGCGACCGTTCCACTCGATACCAAACATATCCGTTCTTAATTGAATTATTGTTACTATTATAAATACCAGTTTGTTCGAGCCCGAACGACGAGGCGGAATTCGACGGAAAATTTTGTCCTAAGGATATTTTACTATTTCTTCTTGTTTCACGCCCCGATTCGCATAACGGCCGATGTAATTAGCTTCGGTGCGAAAAGCTCCCGTGTCTGGCGGTGTCCTGGCCCCGATGTCCCGGCACAGCGTGGTGCAAAGACGATGCACGAGTTGACGAGCACGGCCCGAGAGAGAACAGAGAGACGACGAAGAGCGGCGTCGCGGTAACGCGTTGACGCGCGCGCCCCCTAGCGTGAGGGAGAGTAAACCCCGGCACAGCCGGCCCGACTTACGCGCTACTCCCGGCACAGCGAGGATCCGGCCGCAGTAGTACCGCGGCAGCCCTCGAGGGCTAAATACGTCGTCTCTCGTGTGCTCCCCGTCTCGTCTCCCGCTCGGCCGCTAAATTCGCTTTCCACAGTCCCGCGACTACTTGTGTCGCGCGAACAAATTCGGTCCCGGTGAAACGTGAGACGCTCTCCTCCGCGCTTTTTCGACCCGTCCACACTTACGCGATGTGTCACACGTTTTGATCGTACGCATAGCCGCGCGATAACAACACAAAATCGTCGGACTAGAATCGTCCCCGACGCCGAGAGACATCTCGGCGACATAAACTCGTTACTGTGAGGTTTTTTTTGTATTTCTTTCTTTTTAATTTTGTTTCAACAATACTTGAGTTACGAGAGTTTTATCGTGTGGTTGTGTGATGTGACGAACTTGTGCGGTCCCAGAGTTGCGTTTTTTTTTTTTGTTTCTCTCGAGACTGAAACACTTGTTGTGTGGCCGGAGCTGCGAGGATATCACGAGAAGAAAGGTAGGGGTCGTTTATTAATTTTTTTTGTATGTTAAGAATTGTTTTTCTAGTTTCTAAAATGGTGGAAAACGGGGTTGAATTGTTTATCCACCGCACCGCTCGGGTGAGGGTTACGTTACATCTTACGCTCGAGACTTTTGAGTTTCGCGATATATTTACATCGCGACCAAGTCCGCGCCCTTCGCTCGTGGCCGATCGACGGACGCTAAGGTAGAACAACGAAATAACAAGAAAGCTCGAAATAAAACGAAAACTAGTAACCGTTAGTGCAGCCGTGAGTGTAGTAATGATTCAAACGTTGCACTAGACTCGTTGCTCGGCGCTCCGTGACGGGACGTAAGACAGCGTCGAGAAGAAACTGCGGTGTACTGTTATGCTTTGAGGCGCCTAATCGAGGGGCATCGCGAGTACGTAAATTTATTAAGAGGAAGGTCGAAAGAGCAAGGCCGAGAGCGTGAAGGGAGAGATAAAACGGGTTAAAAGCAAAGGCAAACGGGGAAAGAGAATAGCAGTGCTACTTAGCTCTACGAATTCGCGCTAGGCCGTGCGAAAGGCTTTGATTCCTCGGCCGTCTCCCGTTCGAACTTAAGAGCATGTAAAACCCCTTTCCGAACGTGTCTCTCTCGCTCCAACGTGAGCGCCATTGATGCTATCTCTATTGCTGTCGGTAGGGTTTCATATGCCCTTAAGCCTTAAGGATGTTTGGGCCAAAAGGCGTTTCTATTCGAGCGCTATAAATCTTTGCTACTGTACAGGCACATACTGAAACCTTTGCAATTTTTTTCAGATGTTTAGACCATGTAGTTTTTTTTCGTCATCCATGTACAAAGCTACATAAAGTACCGTGTAAACGTTTCGGAAATCAATCGGTAATGACAGAACGTACCGATTTTCTCCGGCGATTTCTGTTAGATTCGAATTAAAAAAAAAACCCACCACAGCGAAGCGAAGCAGATTGTGTCCAAATTTCAAGAAGATTCACGGTTTCGTTTCTGAGATAAATTCAATAAACGGAAGACTCTATCTCTGTCTAGTCGCGTACTTTGTCTGCGCTACCCTCCCGCGTTTTTGGTCCAAACATCCTTGAATGTATGCTTGAAGCATACTTTTTAAATTTAATTATTATTATTATTATTTTTTTTTTTACAAGTATGAAGTTTCAAATACACCGGTTTGTTATTACGCTGTCTCTATTCGCAACCTTTTTCATGACTCTAAGCAAGAACTACAGACACGAGTTTTCGTGTCTCGAGAAGACCATTTTCGTGTCCCGTGAAGTTCGTAAGCTTGGAGACAGGACACAGCGGATACGACAGTTTCGTGACGAGGGTGCGTTTTCATTGTTATTAACGGTATTGCAGTTTGCATAATTTTTAGGTTGTTCTTACACGGACAAAAATAGTTATGTTTCTCTAACAAAATGTAGATCGTTGATAACTTATTGTTGTGGCATCAAAAATATTTGCTGTCCCTATGATGACCAGGTAAATGAGCTATGGTAACAAAATTCTTGTTGTCCCAACAATTCTTTTTTCTCCGCGTATGTTTCCGAATGCTCTCCGTACACAACAGCAATATACTTTTTATTTGCACATTAGCAGAATATTTTTATTTCTAAGCTACCGGCATTGTCAAAACAAGTAGCACAATGATGCACCGCTTCGAAGGGTTAAAGGCATGTGATACATACGTATCAATGCTCCGATGGTAACAAATCGCTTTCCCTATTTTCTCCGTGATGGTTGATGCTTCGACCAAAATCAAATTGGGTTATTGTAGGTTTTTGTAGATATAAGTATGAAAACCTAATTTGCTTTTGTTCGTCGTATCAATCGTTTTGGAGAAAACAGGGAAGGCGATTTGTTACCGACTGAGTCTGTACCAGATGCCCTTAAGGCAAGGCTAAGCCCGTGCGGCGAGCGGCCGAGTGCGAGAGAGTCAGCGCCATAGGGTTCGTGTGAGAGCGAGCGAGAGGAGGTTTAGACTCCCCTCAACAAGAGTGAGCGCAGCCTGTGCGGACTTTTCTACGACTTTGTGTTTCGCTCGTCGATCTACGCGCTTCGAAGCCGCCTTATTTTTTATCGCGGCAATTGACCTCTGCTGAAACTCGATCTCCTTGCAACGCACACTGGAACGTTTCGCAAATACGTTTCGAATATACTCACGGAATAAAATCACCGGTGCCAATTTCTTTTTTATTTTTATTTTCTTATTTTTTTTTTAATCGCCTCGTTGTCACGCTGACAAGGCGCGCGGTGCGCCATGCAATTCCAACGGACCGGACAGCTGGCTAATAATTCCGGAGATGAAAATTATTACTTTACTTTCCTACGTTTATTACTTTCTCCGGGAAGAGTACCGAGACACTTCCACTTGATTTCTTCCCCGGTCGGTGCGATCCTGGAAGCTCTCGCCTCCTCGTGAGATACGGGACAATTGGAGGGAAATACGTTGGAACATTTTATATTCCTGTCTGTAGCCGGGAACGAGTGAAATGTGACTCGCTCTTGTGAAATGCCATCGGTCTCCGCGCTACTTTTACTCCTCCGAGACTCTCGCAATTACGTTGCGCTTGCGATAGTCAGCTCGTACTTTTATTCCGTTTGATGAGTACAATTTTTAGAGACGTGAATATTCTGGAAAACTTCATGTATTACACATATATATTTTGATATTGATGTAAACATTTATTTACATCAATATCATACGTTTTGAATTTCATTTTTTTTTTTAATTTTTCTATTTCTTTTTCGCTGCGTTCCAACGTGCTGCGTGGATGGTTTCATTGTGTAACGATATTCGCGACCTAAATAGAAAGAGCAGAAACTAAAAGCGTATCGATGTTTCGTGAATATATTGTACACTTACAACCACATACACATATACATTGATATAAAAAAATATATATTTTTAATTTTAAAAAATGTTATATATGTCTTCTTCTCGATTCTCGTTTATGATATGCGGAGCCGAATTCGCTCAATCGGGTAGATTTTCAATTTGTTTATCAATTTCCATAGTTTGCATTCACTATTTATTAAAAAAAAAAAAAATTTTATTGTTTATTTTTATTTTTTTTTCTTACGATATGGTAAAACAATTTTAACGATTTGATAAAGTGTTCGTTGATCTTAGATGTAGCGGCAGAACCTTGAGTCTGAAAGGTTTTTTAAATTTCTATTTCGCTCGTTTCTTTTTCCTCTGCCTCGATTTTCTTCAAAGTCTCGATGTTTAACGAGAGAAAAAGAAGACGGTAAGCGAGGCAGAATCAGCTTGCAAACTTTTCTGTAATCGTATTGCAAGACCATTGTTTTGCTCGTCGGCTAACAGGGCGCCGGTGTGTTCACTCGTTACAAAAAGGAAAAAAGAATGGGAAAGGAAAGAAAACGAAATCCTTTCGGCTTCCTTTACTTTATTTTCAAGAGAATCGAAGCGAGAGAAAGATATATCGGAGAGGGAAAGGAGAGAAGTGCACTTGGCTAGCTTCTTCATCCTCGTAACTAACGAACTCTCCTTCTCGCTGCTGCTCTTTTAGCTCGCCGCTCGCCTGCGAATAGAGAGATCCCTTTCGAATATAGTACATCTAGTTACAGTAAATTTTCCGCCGCTCTATCGAAAGGACAAGCAAATATTTGCCTCGAATAAATTGTTCCGGAGCTTGTTATCAAATAGTCTGAAAAAAGAAATTACATATTGCGTAACGACCATTACCGAATGAACACAACGTAACGGTTACCGTTTCATTCAAGCTCCCTACTCACCAATATGATCTTTACGTAACAGAGGCTCGTACTATGAGGTCAAAAATACTTCCTTCTATGCAAATACGCAAGATTCATGCATTTCGAGCAGTCAGACAAGCCTCCATTGAATGCAAAGTTGCTACGTGAGAATTACACCGGTGCGCAGGAAACGGTCAAATTACAGTGATGTCGGTCTATCTCGTCAGGGCGGTGGATCGCCTGCGAGTACAGATCCCTTTCGAATACAGTACATGTAATTGTAAGTGTTCCTCCTCCCTGTCAGCACTGTCGAGAGGATAAGCAAATATTATCCTTGAATAAATTGTTCCGTAGCTTGGAAAAAAATGTTACACCTTGCATAATAAGCATTACCCAATGAACACAAAGTAACGGATACCGTTTTACTAAAGTTCCCCACTCAGCAATGTAACCCTTACGCAACAACGGTCGCTATGTGAGGTCTTTCCTCCTCACTTACATAGCTGAGGAGGAAAGGGTGAGGTTACGGTATTGTCTATGTAACTCGTCAGGGTTGAGGGTATGAGAAGCAACGAAAATATGGCAAACTAAGAGAATCCAAGAGAATAACACTGGAATTATCAGGGAAGAGTATGAGAATTTTTGGATTCACAGTAGAAATGAGGGAATTTCGAAGTTAGCAATGCACAAAACCCGGTTTGTGTTCACTATTATTTATGTTTATCATTCATTCTCTCGTCCCTCTTTCTTGATTGGTATTAACTGGCAATACCAATTAATTTGTTCGTTTACGAACATGGCCCGAAACATGGCGCGCCGGTAATGAAAAAAAAACGACAAAAACGTACGGGTTCCAGTACATCATAACAATAATGGAAATGCAACCACGAAAAAAAAAACATCGCATATCAACAAATATAAAGAAGGAACTCGACCGTACAGTGACCATATATCGACAAAAAATCAATATACCGAGCATAAATCGAACAGAAAATTAATATACCGAGTGTTGGCGACACGACTGTCACTACACAGTAAAAAAATATCGTACTTTTTACAACTTATTGTCCACAAACGTCCACAATTCTTTATTTGTTAATTTTTTAGTTTTACAAACAAAAGTACAAACTAAGATTGTCAATGACACGAAAAATAAAAAAGGATAGGTTCGTATATTCAATTAACAAAATTATTTTTACGAAGTTTCGTATTCCAATTTTACGAAATTATTTTTAACTGTGTAGTGGCCCGGTTGGGCGCTCCTATAGTCGTTCCAGGGGGTTCGACCGAATTGTGATAATAAAAAGATGCAATCTCTCGTTTTCGAAAAGCTGTGACCGATGAAAATAAAATAAATGGAACATTAATGAAAATATCAGTCTGTACAATATTTGCATGACTCAGAAGTATATCGGCTTGTGAGCTGTGTTAACCGCGGGACGGTTTGCAAATTCGCAGGTCCGCGAGGGAAAGTGATTTACCACCGGAGTACAGAGGGTTTTTTTCCCCCCATTTCCCTGTATCCTCCCTTCGTACGCCTCTCCTAGTACCGACCGTATCACGCCCCGTTCGCAGAGCCATAACTGAAAAAGTTTTTCACTTTTTTATTCAAACATTATTTAAAGCTCGGGCTGCGCTCGCAGCGCTGTCGCTCTCCGGGCCCAAAGTATTATCGAGTTTTTATAACTTTCACCCCCCCCTTGCCATTCTCCACCTCGTTGCAAAAGGTTCGGTCTATCGAGCCTCCACGCCTCGAATCTCCTCGAGATGAGCTCCGCCACAGTCTCCCCATATCGTTGTTTTATTCCTCTTTTTCTGGTAGTTCTGTCCCCCCTTTCGTTCCTCCTATATTGCATCCGGATTCCCCCGATGCCAAAACAATTGAATGACACGACAAAAGCCTGGCTGGTTCTGTAAGGAGAAGTTGGGCAAAATTTTGCAGTTCCCTGGCCCCTCACTGAGATCCTTTGAGTGGCCAAGTTGAAAACAAAAATACGTTGGAGTTATAGTCGAATTTCTCATAGCTTACTTCGAGATAGCAGCGGGTAATGCCGAACACCTTTAATGCGAACGGTCTGAACGGGATTTTCGTTAAAGAGGGTGTTTCAACCCTACCGATTCGACAACGTACCGATTAAGCTTTGTTTCGTCATTGCACCTGGTGTAGAAATTTTTTTTAAAGGAACTATACATTTAGGCTACTTTGCATCCAAGAAACCATAATATTTGACCTGTATCGATAGGTCAATATGAGAACTATTAACACTGTTATTTTAATATTAATATTATTATATACTATTGTTATTAGTCGTATTGACGTACTGTTCAGCGTCGATGAACAGAAATGTTGTTATTTGCTGAAACCGCAGCGGTCAGTGATGAATCATGTAATCGATATAAGGCGTATACGTGACATCTTGTTGGATCGTCAATCTCTTTAACACTAACATTGGAAGAAAACATAGGCTTAACCTAAAAGATGCAAAAGACGAAAAAACACAAGAGCGCACAACTGGCTCTTAGCAACAAATAACGAAGGAACGAATACATTTCGGAAAAGGACCAGCATTTGGGCCGGAACGTTAAAATTAAGACGTAGTACGCACATTATTCTCTACCTTACGAATGTGCCGACAGTTACAGGCATTGAGTTCCACAATGCAATGTAAAATACCTGAGAATAGATGGAAAGGTGTTTCATGTTCTAAATGTTTCCATTTTTTTCTCACGATCCTGAAGACTTTATCAGGACATTTTTTTCATCAGATTTAGTGGCCACCCTGAAGAAGATATTTTTTGTATCATTTCCATTCGAAAGCTTAAATTGTTTAGTTAACACATCAAAGTTCTCTTAAAGAGCTGGCGCATCCGTGAAAATTCATTTTTAATTGAAAATACACAAGTTTTCGCTTAAGGCGATGTGCTCAGTCGGTAACAAGATGCTTCTACTTCGTTCGGCACTACTGATATTTTGTATGAAAGCAAATTAGGTTTTCAGAAGCAATAGATCGGCGGATGAAAACCTAACATACTTTTTGTACGAAATATTAACAGACTCGGAGAAATTAGGCAAGGCGATTTATTACCGACCGTGGTATTCCAAAGGTTCTTAAGTGTTCGCCGTTACCGTTTTGAATTTTTGAAAATGAAGTAGTTCTTCTCATTCCAATGTTCCAATTCAAACTCTGAGATTGTCGTCCCAATTGCCTTCGTGAGCTAAATAAAGGTGAAACATTGAGAGCTCCCACTGTTCTCGCAAATGAAAAATCCATATTCTGTCCTTAATCCGCGTCCCCATTCGAGTTAAATAATTCCGTAGCGCCAAGAGTGGAGAAACGAACGTTTGGGTTTCGCGTCCGAACGATAACGACGAACCCGAACAGTCAACTTACGAGAAACTCTACTGTACATCGCTAAAATATAACACTATGGAGGAAGTACAGTGAATTCATGACGATAGATTCATGGCGATAACAGCGAAGCAACGCGCCATCGCGGCGTGGACACTTCGCGACTTGAAATAACGTCCTGACCCCCGTCGAGGGTGAAAAACATTACGGAAACTTTTCCACAGACGGTTTTGCAGTAACTCGCGACTGCTACCTACCGGAATCCGACCTGTGGTAAACCGAGTTGGCGTCGTAAACATTGGAATTAACTCTAATTAAAATTTTTTTTTTCCACGCCCGGAGGGCGAATCCGCCGGCGGCGGCAGATTGCAGAGACAAATCTGCGATCGGTTTAGTGGTCCAAGTTATACCAAGCATTCATTATATTTTATAGATATGCAATAGTTGTCTGCGGTTGTGGTACCCGCGTTTTACAACTCCCTTGTTTTCCGCACCGCGCACTTTTTGAATGCAGGCATTTTTAATCCCCCATCACTTCCATATCACACATAGTTCTGTGATCTGGCACCATTCCGGACTGCCGGAGGTACCCAGAGGTTTCCATTGATGAGTCCGCTTGCCCCCGTGCCGGCGTCGTAAACATTGGAATTAACCGCAATTAATAATTTTTCTAAAAGTTGCATGTTTGCACTCTAAAAACGAGCGTGTTGTCAACTGTGTTGGAACAACTCACACACACATATTACATGCGTTGCGCCAACCAAATGTGCATTAATAAAATACATGTTGGTCGGCTTGTGTGTTAAAAACACTGCACTGCATCTTTCCTGTATTCTCTGTAGAACAAACTTTTTAGTGTTCTGCTACAGAACACGCTTATTGGAATACACGTCATGTCTGTTGTTTTAAAAAATGTAACCCTTTGCGTCACGGCGGGACATAGGGTTTCCCACCTTCTTTCGCTCAGTTTTCCATTTTTTTAAAACTAATGTCTTTACAAATTACAATATGTGATCGGTTCAGTGGTCCAAGTTACACGAGGTATTCACGATATTTTTTAGATATGCAATGGTTTCTTGCGGTTGTGGGCCACGCTTTTCTTAACAGTTCCTCACTGATATGCTGACTTGAGGCCAAAGGTCCATTCTATACACCCCTTATTGTCCATGCCGTGCATTTTTGAATTCAGACATTCTTACATAATCTTCGATTTCGGACAGAGTTCTGTGATCTGGCACCATTTTGGATTGCCGCGGTGCCCTGGAGGGGTTTCTATTGGTGACCCCTTTTCCCCCATCCTTAACTCCTCAGAGCCCAGCTTAAGGGGAGGATCAACTCCTCTCTCTCTCGCTCCCACAGAAACCCCATGGCGCTGTCTCTCTCATACCCAACCAACCGCCGTCTGGGTTTTGATTCCTCTTAAGAGCATGTGAAACGCTCGGCTAAGCGAGAGAGACAGGCTGAGAACGTGTTTCACATGCTCTTAAGGGGAGTCTAAACTCCTCTCCACTGTCTCTCTTTTACCCAACCAACCGCCGTCTGGGTTTAGAGAGGGGGGTTCAGACTCCTCTTAAGGGGAGTCTAAACCCCCTAAACTATGGCGCTGTCTCCCTCGCACTCGGCCACTCGTCGCACGGGTTTAGCCTCGCCTTAAGGGAAGACTAAACACGTATGAGTGTGAGAGAGAGAGAGAGAGAGACAGACCGAAAATGTTGAATACATTTTTCTCCAAAACCATTCTATACAATAAAAAACAAATTTCGGGGCGCACCGCCTTAATCGCACATGCACACTGATTAAAAGAAATCGTTGGATTAAGCAAATGCGCGATGACATACGTTCAAAGGTGTATTTTGTTGTTACAACAAAAATGTTCGTCTCAATGGACAAATTTTTGATAAATTGAAGCAAATAATCGTTTAACGAAACAATGCTTCATTCGTACCAAACAAATAACATCTTTGAACTTAAACCATTTTTTTGATCAGTGCAGTATGCCCCAAAATTCATTTTTTATTTTATAAGACCCTTTCAAAGAAAAAATGGATTCATAATATTTTGAGTTTGTGTCGATGTTTAGTCCTACTTTAAGAAGATGTGAAATCCACGTCACTGCGCGACGGGAG
Source organism: Exephanes ischioxanthus (assembly GCA_958510785.1). NCBI lineage: Eukaryota > Metazoa > Arthropoda > Insecta > Hymenoptera > Ichneumonidae > Exephanes > Exephanes ischioxanthus. The sequence continues at coordinate 20,213,661 of OY294018.1, read as the reverse complement.
CGAGAAAGATCTACAGAACACATCTAAGGTAAAGGACCCAGTTTATGACACTTCTACGCAACTCTCTCACTTTAAGCGTGTAAAATCATGGGGATAAACAAGGAGGAGCAAGAGCCTCAGTTTCTGACCCCCCGAACGCGCGCTCCCCATTGGCTGCGGATCAAATGGTGGGGGGAGCCGACTATGCTACACTGATAAAAAAGTACAGTTCAATCAACCAAGATTCGGGCAGAGACGTTCAAATAAATATTTAGTTGGTCGAACAAAATATTTTAATGACTCAAAAATATTCTGGTGAAATCAACCAAAAAATGGTTGAACTAATCAATTTTTTAGCTGTACCAACAAAATGTTTAGTTGAACGTCCCTGCCCGAATCTTAGTTGATTCAACCGTATTTTTTTATCAGTGTAGAGGTATCCCCGTCACAAACTGGGTCCGTGTCAGAAACTGGGTCCTTTACCTTACTGAGATCCACACACGAAAAAGAAAATACAAAACAACATCGCAACGGTTTACCTCATCATTCCCACTCAATCGAAACACAGCATAACGGATAAACGATCCCGGCAATGTGTACTCTAGATTCTTTCACGTTACTTTCGTTCCCGTGGCTCTCTGCCAAATTGGCAATGGTACTTTCGACGGCACCGGGATAACGACGGGAATTAGAGTACCCACCTAAACGAGTCACCGATACGAACGCAATATTTTTTGTTTCAATCGTTCAAATCGTAAATAAATAATAAAACAAAGCAGTCTCGTCGGCGTCGTTGTTCGCCGAACGGGAAGGGACGGAATTTAAAAAAAAGAAAAAAAAAAAAAGAAGTGGGTGAAACGAACTAAATTGTAATGTTTTTGCCGTGATAGCGGCAACGGATGAAAGTGCGGCCGCAGCCTTCGATGGACAGTATAGCCACTCGGAGCTCAGCGCTCGCGAGAGCTTGCCGGGACGGATCACTAACCGCGCTCGACCGTTTATATCCCGCTGTACAACGGGAGGGGGGGGTTCGCTTCCACCCTCCCGCTCCCGTTTCTATTCTCGTTTCCGCGAAAACACGATGCGTCAGTGCTTCGACTCGAAGAGCGAGAGAACTCGGGAGAGCGATATATAGAGAGGGAAAGGTTAAAAAAAAGCGATAGTAGAAACGAAAGCTCTCGGGGACTCGTTCGTACTCCGGGATTCCAATTGCCCGAACAGCTGTTCATTGCGCCAACCCTCGCGTCATTCCACACAGTAGCATTGAAGTTAAAGCAAATGCAGTGTGTAAATCGGATATACATATATATATATACATATATATATATATATATATATATATATATATATATATATATATATATATATATATAAATATAGAATGTATGTTATTCGCCGCAGAACAACATTTCGCATGCGGCACGCCGATATGCTTTTCCCATGTGGTACAACAGACGAGTTACGCAACGCGCCGAGGAAGCGCATGCGCGGAAATTCGTTCAAATCTGGCAACTTGCGAATTGAATTAGAATTCAATCCTGGGAGGACGAAATTGGCTCTAATAGCATACAATTGAGTTCCGGGCGGAGTTTGTCCGCGGGACGTGTAATTCGATTCATGACTCCGGTCAGGTGGTGTGTACCGTGCAAACGTTACATCGGCGAGTGCGATGTAAATCCGGATCGTCGGATATCAGCTTTGCCTGACCGTATCGCGACAGAAATCTCGGCTCGGGGGTCTCCGCGCGATCTTCGCGTTTTCCGAGGCACCGGGGGGAATCCCCGAGAACCCCCCCCCCCCCCCCCCCCCCAATCGGCCGGCACCCATTCGAATACCATTTGAATTTTGATCACACACCCGAGTCTGTAATTTACATATGTAAACACGCCCGGCGCGATACACGCGATAGATGCATCAGCGCAGAGACACCGCTTGTAGCCCGGTAGCGGCAGTGAAATCTGCAATGTGCAACGCAGCCTGAAAGAGTATGCGGAGTACCGGCCGCAGTGGTGCTGCAATGCATGGGTACGAGCAGTGGCTTGGTTATTCCGATGTTCTCTCGATGTTGCGATACCCTACATAGCGCTCGCCTCCACCGTACAGACGGTATCCTATCTCTACCTACTACACCTACTATCACCTATACACTTCCTACAGCTACACCTACTATCACCTACACCTACACCTACACCTACACCTACACCTACACCTACACCTACACCTACACCTACACCTACACCTACACCTACACCTACACCTACACCTACACCTACACCTACACCTACACCTACACCTACACCTACACCTACACCTACACCTACACCTACACCTACACCTACACCTACACCTACACCTACACCTACACCTACACCTACACCTACACCTACACCTACACCTACTCCTACACTTACACTTACACTTACACTTACACTTACACTTACACCTACACCTACACCTACACCTACACCTGCATCTACTACACCTACACCTACACCTACACCTACACCTACACCTACACCTACACCTACACCTACACCTACACCTACACCTACACCTGCATCTGCATCTGCATCTACTACACCTACTACACCGACTACAACTACAACACCTACTACACCTACTATCAGCTATTACACGTATTACGGCTACTCCTACTGCAATATCGTTGCGGAATGCATCAGCTTTCGCATCCTCCACCTGCGTCGGCCCGGCGTGTCTCGCCCGATCGACCGTGTCGATAAGATCGCTACTGACCGGCAGAGACGAATGCAAATATGAAGTGTCGAACGATGGATGGATGGAACGATGGATGGGACGAATCTTCTTCATTTGGGTAGTTTTTTTTTTTTTTTCGATTCGAAGATTTTATTTCCAGTTATTTTTGAATTGTTCTAGAGATAAAATAAGAACATGAAAATGTTTTTGTGGAAAAATGTGCAATGTTATGTGCGCATTGCGTCCTTATTTTTTGACCTTTTGCGCATGAGCTTTTTCCGATGGAAAGTTTGTTGGCTTATTTTGGATTGACGGTAGAGGAAGCTTGGTTTTCGGGAAAAAAAGTACCGACGCTAATGCGACTCGAGCAAATATTTGGACGGCGAACTGAAACCTGATGAATCGGGTTACAAATAAATGTAACGTCGATAGGTAAAAAAAAAAAAACGCATGAACTGTACCACACACACAGCCTATACCGTAAAGGCTTATACTTTATGGTATAGACGGCGTTTTTTATTTTTCGCAAAAAAAAAAAAAAATAATTGTTCACTTAATTTTTTCTTTCCCATTTTCGTTAAAAAAGAAAAAAACAGCTCCAGCATCCCCTTAAGAGCGATCTTGAGTTCAATCTCAAGAGCGAACGTAAGGTCGAACTTATGTATGTCCTAAAATTCCACCCTAAAACCCCATGAATCGGGCTCCAAATAAATGAAACAAATTAAACAACGAGTAAAAAAATCAACGCATGGTACAGACTTGGTGTCTTTTTAATTTCCCGAAAAAAAATCTGTTCAATTCGCCAATTTTCTTATCTTCAATTTTCCTTAATATAGAAAGTCTTCCACCACGAGGAAGCTTAAAATACTCAAATGATGCCTCTTCGCAGAAGAAGCTTTACGGATAAAAATAAATCACGAGAAAGCTCGAAAATCTCGAAAAAAAGATGTTCAGGGAATTTTATTATTTTTATTCGGAACGTTTTACATTTAATCGCGGGATAATCCATCAAATGTAGATGCAATCTGGGTCGATATTGTAGTGAAAGCTGCGTGAAAATTTTCCTGCGGGCCCGACGCGAGTGACGGGAGTCTCGGGTGCGCAGGCTAGTCAGGTAAACGCGACGACGAGTCGACGTCGACGGGCTTGTCAGGCGAAATCGTTTTCAACATCAGCCTCGAGGCTGCGTTTCCTCGCACGACGGGAGCGGCATGGCAACGGGGCCGGGAACCTGGAAAATTCGTTGATGCTCCGCGACTCGGCCCGCGGTGAATTTTGCCTGCGAGGCCGCGGGCGGAAAGGCGCGAGGGGCAAGGTAAAAAATACATTACGCCAAGAGAGTTCGGAGGCTCGAGCATTGGTTCCCGATCGAAGGTGAGCCGCCGCGGGGGCGGCGTTAAAGGCGGCCAGGGAAATTGGCTTCTCGCCAAGTGCCTGGCGGCTCGATGGATCGAATCGAAAAAACTAGACGCGAAGTATACAACTGGAGATCGAGGCGACTGTACCGTGACTCTATTTTTGCAGGTCGATGCATTGATTGTCGATATTTTTTCAGCGTTGAATACTTGTTGAATATTTTGAAAAAAAAAAAACATATTTTTAAAGATTTTTTAAGGTTGTGATTTTAAAAAATTACACAAAGTTCTGAAAAAAATTCAAACGTATCCAGAAAAATTTACAAATTGTTTTCATAAAAAAAAAGTTAGTTTGAAACTAGACGCGAAGTATACAATGTGTGTACGATTTTTGTTTCATATTTCGAATATTTTCTTTAATGTTTTTAATATTTAATAAAATATTGAAAAATATATTTAAAAATATCTTCCATAATATATAGTTGGGCGTGAATCTTATCTCGAGTAATTTTGATCTTGAGTACTCTCGTATCATTGACACCGATAACTTAATTTATTGTTATTTGTTATCGCCGCGGCGTAAAAATGTTACATACAAAATTCGTTTATGGCCCCCTCTGGCCGCAAGATCGAGTCAATTTCGTGTCTCTCGACTACCGGCAGCTCGTTTGTAATATGTGTGTAATATTTTTTCTTCATATTTCGAATATTTTCTTCAATATTTTTAATATTTAATAAAATATTGAAAAATATATTTTTAAATATTTTTCCATAATACCGGGCGTATATGGCGTATAATATTGAAAAATATATTTAAAAATATTTTCCATAATATATAGTCGGGCGTGAATCTTATCTCAAGTAATTTTGATCTTGAGTACTCTCGTATCATTGACAGCGATAACTTCATTTATTGTTATTTGTTATCGCCGCGGCGTAAAAATGTTGCATAAAAAATTCGTTTATCGCCCCTCTGGCCGCAAGATCGAGTCAATTTCGTGTCTCTCGACTACCGGCAGCTCGTTAAAGCGCGGTAACGGTCGTCCCGAAGCCACACAACGTTTCATCTCCCGGTTAGTGAAGCGGGAAGCGGGATGCGCGACGGATGAGGCAACGCGGAGTGTCAAACGAATATACTCTTCGTGAGACGACACCCTGGGGACGCGCCGAGTCGGGGAGCTTCTACTACTTCCGGTACGACGTTCCCGACACCGACGACGACGTTCCCTTGTACATCACCGACGGAAACCTGCAACTCCTACGCGCGTCGTTTGGTTTCCATATATTCGACGCCGGTTTTACGATCATCCATCAAAATTATAGTCAACTGCGGAAGAAATCAAGAGGCTCATGAATGAGACTTCGTAACGAATGTAAAACTGCACGAGGGCTTGAAATTACCCCGCGCGATTATATGCATTTTTTTTTAAGGATAAAATAACAATTGTAATGTTTTTTGTATAAAAATTCTTCAACATGTATATATGTATGTACTTATTCGCCTCAAGGGTGCAAAAACCCCTTGAAACAGTGAATGCTATTCACAGACTTGTTCCGTTTTCCTGCTTTACGAGAATTACAATATTAACATAATTTACAAAATACGAATTAAATTTATTCAACATATGCATGTATGTACTTATTCATCCTCCCATGGTGTAAAATCGTCGACAAAATGAGTGCGATTTACGGAACATTTTTCTTTTTCTTGTTTTCTTTTTGCTTTAAAAAAATTATATAAATTACAAAGTACAAATTAAATTCGCCGAACATTAAGGCCGCACAGTCTGATTACAAAAAAAAAACAAGTTATCGAACGACGTGCTCGAAGTCGAAGCTGTGCGTCTCACTCAACAACTTCGTGGATGAAACGACTTCGCGTGCATTGGAAGGGTTAATGAAATCTTTAATGTTTTTTTTTACAAAGCCGTTTTTTGATATATTTTTGTAAAAACCCCTTGACACAGATGTCTCGAGACAGTTGCTATGCAAATATTTGTTCTATTTCCCTGCTTTACGAGAATTACAATATTAACATAATTTACAAAATACAAATTAAATTTATTCAACACATGCATGTATGTAATTATTTATCCTCCCCATTGTGTAAAATCGTCGACAAAGTCAGTGCTATTTACAGAACATTTTTCTTTTTGCTTTAATAAAACTATACAAATTACTAACTACAAATTAAATTTGCCGAACATGAAAGCCGCACAGTCAGATTACAAAAAAAAAAAAAAAAAAAAAATACAAAAATATCGAATGACGTGCTCGAAGTCCAAGCTGTGCATCTCACTTAACAACTTCGTGAATGAAATGACTGGTTAATGAAATCTTTGATGTTTTTTTTACAAGCCTATTTTGGTCCAAGCGAAGAAATGAACGCTATATACCGTGCGAGTATCTCGTTGTCGTGCTGCACGCTCACCTCGTGAATCGCTTCGTTTTTTTTTTTACCCCCACCATTATATGTTGAGGGACAGATGTCGTTTAGCACGTGACGCAGCGACGAAGGAAGTGCCGTTTTGGTAGCTGACATCCGTTCGACACTCCGACACATCGAAGTGTGTATCTAACCATTGGTGTCGCTACTAATACCACTGCCACCACTCGTGCGCACTGGTGTCGAGTGTTCTGGCGGATTGTTGGAAAACACAAAGTCACGTCTAACGCGTTTTCTCCTTATCGTCACCCGAACGAAAAAAAAATCTTCTCTTCCTGTCTCCAGTTTCATCCTCCTCTTGTACACGCGAGTTTTGAACAGAAATAGCGAATACGAATCTCGAACGATATAGTCTTTATAATATAGTCGGATAGCTTTTATGACTCATCTGATTTACGGTCGTTTAATTCGACTATTTCTATCCCGGATTCTGAATCGCCGATTCCTCGGTCGGTAATGTCTCGGTGGGTTTGAGTACTTTTCTATTGACCATTCAGTAGCAAAATGCTGTTTATTGGCCCATAATATGTTCGGTACGGTTGTAAGCTGATTTCTTCTTTACATCGTCAATATTAATCCAAAAATTGGGAAATTAATTCGACGAATAGCGTCCCGAAGAAATATTCTCGAAGATAACTTCGTCATAAGATATTTTTTTAACATAAGATATTAAGGTGTAAAAATGGATAAAAGTGATATTTTGGTCAAACATTTCAATTCAGATAAGCGTCGATTGCAGTGTAGGTTGAGAAAAATTGGTCTTTGTAATAGTCGAATAGTTTTTATGATTCGTCCGATTTACGATCGTTTGAGGTGAAGTGTAACCGCTGTGAGTGCGAGAAATATTCTCGAAGATAACTTAGTAATAACATATTTTTTTATCATAAGATATTAAGGTGTAAAAATGGATAAAAGTGATATTTTGGTCAAACATTTCAATTCAGAAAAGCGTCGATTGTTGTGTAGGTTGAGAAAAATTGGTCTTTGTAATAGTCGAATAGTTTTTATGATTCGTCCGATTTACGATCGTTTAAGGTGAAGTGTAACCGCTGTGAGTGCGAGGGAGATGGCTGCAATTTCACAACCCAAGAATATCCCAAGCCGTTAATTTTTTTGGGAAAATGATAAGAACAGTTAACTGCAGAATTACTGCGCATGCATAGTTTACCGTTCTCGTATTTTTCCCTACAAATTAACCGTCTTAGAGGATTTTGGATTGCAGTTTTTGTTACCGACCGAGGAGTTGCACTTCACCTCAAGGAGAAGTGAAATACCTGTGCGTCCAAGAGAGATATTTCCAGTTTTCAAATTAACTTTATTCAATGGTGCTAATTTTTTTTAGATAAAAATAAATCCAGGCCGCATACGAAATTACTTTTTTTCTCAAAAAAATGAGTACCCTTCAGGAAGGTTCATTACAGTTTTCATTACCGACCGCGATATTTCACTTCCGCTTAATTAGACTATTTCTATCCTGGGCACAGAATCGTCTACAGCTCAGTTGGCAGTGTGTTATCTATTTTTTTTTTTTTAATTACAGATGTCAGTCGTCGCGTGGTTGAGTCAGTCCTTCCGACTCTCGCTCTTATTACTCGTCGCCGTTCAACTCTGCACGCATCGGGCGGCCGGTCAGTGCGGTCCAGGGGCCCAGGATCGCCAGGACAAATTGGCTCTGTACAAAGTGATTCTGAGGACTTACTGGTCGAGAGCGAGATTTCCAAGACACTATCCCGAGTGGAGACCACCGGCGCAGTTCGGCAAGCTCATTGGTGAGTTTCAACATTTACATATATACATATATGCACCTCGCGCGATTTACATATATTTATTTATATATTAAATATACGGGACATGCTCTTTTTATAGTTGCATACAATAGTGAGAAATCATAGCGGGCACTGATAAAAAAGTACAGTTGAATCAACTAAGATTCGGGCGGGGACGTTCAAATAAATATTTAGTTAGTCGAACAAAATATTTTAATAATTCAAAAATATTCTGGTGAAATCACCCAACAAATTGTTGAACTAACCAATTTTTTTAGCTGTACCAACAAAATATTTAGTTGAACGTCTCTGCCCGAATCTTAGTTGAGTCAACCGTATTTTTTTTATCAGTATGTAGTGGAGAATAAAAAACATCAATGCGTAAAGATATCATGAAGTGCGGATACGGTTTGGTTCACGTATAGAACTGAGGAGAAAAGACTTACAATATTTATTATATAATTAATATATTTATTATATAATTAATATATTTATTATATAATTAATATATTTATTATATAATTAATATATTAATATATAATTAATATATTTATATATAATTAAATAGCATTCCAAACTATTGAACACATAACGTTGTATGAGCTACGCCCTTGTGCTTCTCAATAGCCGATATCACATTCGATGTTATATTTGAGCACGAAGCGTATGAAACACTTTCCGTACCTTTACTATCCGATTTACCATTCGTCGAGGCATTCGCAAGTGTTGAAAAAAAAAAGTTGAATAAACCATCGAATGGCCGGGAGATCGTTGAATATTAAACCACACGCTCGCAGCCGACTAACGAGTTAACGGAATGAATTCATAATTCGCTCGCTTATCAGGAAATATTAAACTCCATCTAGTTAATCTACAAAACGGTTTACATAATTTCAATATATCTGATAATAGTTATGGCGAATGCGTATGTGATGAATGAATACGGTCTTCATAAAACGATGAGTGCTATCGCTGAGGTGAATTTTTCATCGGGAGCAACTATATTGGAAAAAAGATGTCTGCTGTGCGCCGATGAGATGCAACGTATATGGAAAATATTCTGTATTCTATAATATGTATGGTATATGGTACAGTATATCGCGACTGATAATAACGCCTTTATCCACCGATTATATCTGTTATTCGGTATTACTTCGTATCTACTACCGACATAAACTCGGATCACGAATTTTCATGTTTGCCTCGAATTTCCTCTCGTAAAATATCTCGGTCGCGTTGTCACCGTGGTAAAGAATCCATATTACTCATATGTATATAATTCGAAAAATATGCTGATTTCCGCGATTAACAACGAATATAGGATGACAGTGGGTCAAAATGGATCTCCAGGAGAAAAACGGACGATTTTCGCTCATTTTTCATTGGGGATCAAAACAAAAATGACGTCTCATTTTTAATGGAGTTCTGGTCCACTGGTCCATTTTGCCCCGTCTACTACCGACACAAACTCGGATCATGAATTTTCATGTTTGCCTCAAATTTCCTCTCGTAAAATATCTCGGTCGCGTTGTCACCGTGGTAAAGAATTCATATTACTCATATATATATAATTCGAAAAATATGCCGATTTCCGCCAACAACGACGCATATAGGATGGCAGTGGGTCAAAATGGAACTCCAGGAGAAAAATTGACGATTTTCGCTCATTTTTCATTGGGGATTAAATAAAAAAAATGACGTCTCATTTTTAATGGAGTTCTGGTTCACTGGTCCATTTTGCCCCGCTTCCTCTGTATCGTTACACTATATGCGCTCGAAAAACGCACACCTTTATCAAACATGTTTACGTGCTTCCTCGTTGATTTCGTTCATTTTCAATGGTAGACGATACCTAAGCTTCCCGACGATTTAATACAGTTGGCGTCGAAGCTGAGAAGTGTCGAGAGGTATTGGTATTTCTTTCTCTTTTGAGTTTACTAAAAAGTTTTGTTTTTATGAAATTTTTTTATTTCGAGATTTTCATGTAATTTTCATGTGTTCAGAATTCCAATAATGAATTGAATTCGCAATTAGAATTGAAGTCCAGCTCTTTCAATGCATAAGATATTGGGCCAAAAATTTGCCAACGTATGGACGTGTTATCGATCGTTAATCTCCAACCGTTTAAATTTGTTTAATTTAATGGAAATCGAGTACCGCACCTCAGCTCCACGTTTCCCCATGAGATATTCAGCTAGGAATATCTCAGGAGGATTCAGCTAGGTGGTGGATTCAGGATAAGCCGGAATAAGTACTGCGACGAGGCGGATTTATTTATTTCGAGATTTTCATGTCATTTTAATGTGTTCAGAATTCCAATAATTAATTGAATTCGCAATTAGAATTGAAGTCGAGCTCTTTCAATGCATAAGATATTGGGCCAAAAATTTGCCAACGTATGGACGTGTTATCGATCGTTAATCTCCAACCGTTTAAATTCGTTTAATTTAATGGAAATTGAGTACCGCACCTCAGCTCCACGTTTCCTCATGAGATATTCAGCTAGGAATATCTCAGGAGGATTCAGCTAGGTGGTGGATTCAGGATAAGCCGGAATAAGTATTGCGACGAGGCGGTACAACCCGCTCGCGGCCACCGTTTCGGTGAGCAACGCTCGAGCGTCGATGTTCGACCGTAATACAAGAAAGATTAAATTATGAGTGCGAGGTATGATTGTGATAGGAATTTCTCGGAATGTCGAAAAATGTGCATAGTTAATAATTTATTATTGAGGAAGCAATTTTTTTTTTTCTGAACCAACAAAACAGTCTCTTGTCCCTGTATCCAGTAAATAAATGAGTAATTTATTTAAAATCAAGTAATTAAATTAGTTACGGTGAATTGTTCTAGCGTCCAAAAAAAAAAAAAAAAAAAAAAAACCTAATCTGTGCAAATCTCGTTTTTCACGCCATCTTCAGCGCTCCTCCCGCGACACAGCGGGCAGCGTGCGGGGTCGCGACCGCGAGGTTCACAGTCGTCGAATCGAGGGGTGTCTATGCCCTTGATTCGAGTGGGTCGCGAGTGGGTGGAGTAACTCTCGCCGGGGCGAGGAAACGAGCTTACCCTCCGGGTAAGAGACGAGCGGCTGAGAGAGTTTGCAGGCGTTCGGATGAATCGGAGATAAACTCGGTGGCGCGCGATATGCGTCGCGCATCTCCTCGTCCCCCCTCGAGTGTGAAAACCTCAGATTCGGATTAGAAGCCGCGGAGGGAGTCGCGATTGCGAGTGAGCGAGAAGGAGGTTACCATTCGCCGCGGGAAATTCAATTTCGTTTTAAGGCCCAAACATGCCTCTTCCACGGTTGAGACGCCGCGAGCGGGCGGCTCTTCGCCGAAGCCGGTCGTGAACCGGCGATGCCGCTCGACCCAATCCGCGCTACTCTCGATTTACGCGTTCCATCCTCCCGCGAGGCATTCCCGAGGTCTCCACCGCAACGACTCTCTCCGTGGCTCTGCGGGAAATCGGAAGAACCGACGCGGACGGACGTCGACGAGCTTGCGTTTGAGGAGATGGCAAGGCGAAGAGAAAGGAAAAGAAAGAGATGCGATCAGGAATGCCCCGAACGGGGGCGGTGAGGGGTAGGTAAATGGATAGCGAGAACGAAAGGTGATCGAGAGAAGTCTTCGGGAGTTGGTCGCGGGTATGTGCGAGTGGGTGCCTGGAGAATCGTCACCAGGTATAAAAGGCACGACGGACGGAGGAACGAGCTCGCACGACGTCCGGGGCATCGAGTGGACTCCTCTTCTCCCGAGACTCAGAAAACTCAATGATACGGTACAGCGTAGGTGTGCATGGGTTGATATAGGTTGGGTAGATCGAGGGGAAGGGGGGGGGGGGGGGGATGCCGGTAGAGTGCGAGATAGAGGATGGAAGCGAGTAGAGTGCGAGACGACAAAACCTAATGGAAAATCCTTTACTCCTGGCTTGATCTCCTCTCTCACCAGGCGCATTCCGTGCGATTTCTTCCTCTACCTGGTACTGGATTCCACTCGTTCTCCGGCATCCCGTCCGGATGCCGTGTTATTTCTGTACTCTGGCCTGGACGCCTTTGTCGCTGTGGCTGTGTGTGTATGTGTGTTCAGAAACCGGAAATGTAGATTTCCTGAGATTCACCGGAAATACGTAACTTCCGGTTTGAAGATCTATTTTTTTTTTTTTTTTTCAATCGGAAGTGACGTCATATCGGAAATACGTCCCTCCCGATATGAAAATCTCGGTGGTCGACCGGAAGTGATGTCACACCACACATACATCACTTCCGGTATGACGTCACTTCCGTTCGTTTGCAGAATTTAATAGCTTTAGTAGCTCAACTTTATAGTGGGTACCACACCGATGAAAAGGTTTGGTAATATCAACTGAGCTGCGGTTGCGGGTGGCGAAGGAAAACATTTGGATCGATCGAAAGAAATATTTAGTCGATCGAACGAATATTTAGTCGTGTGACCGAATATTCAGTTGAATTGACTGTTCCGTTGTTGATTGTAAAAAAAAAATTTTTGTTCCATCGACCAAACATTTCCTCCGCCACCCGCAACCCAGTTGATATTACCAAACCTTTTTGTCGGTGTACCAAAATCCATAGACTGCTTCAGTCCGTATAGATCGAAGTCTACACAGACCGTAGACTCAAGTGGAAACGGTTATCAAGAGTCGAACGGTTATTTTTCTAATCAATATCGCGTCTCTATGATCGTCCTGGTGGGTGAACTTTCGGCACATTTAGTTTTTTTTCACCCGCCTCTCTTGCACCCTCTTAACTCCTTCTCAGATGTTGTCCGTGATCTCTGTTGAATTTACTTCCGTCGATCCAGTGGTCTAGACGAGATACGAAATCAGATGATCCGGAAGCCCAATGGTTATCGGAATTGTCACGCCACTTGAAGCCACTACAGTGGCTCGACGGTACGAGATACGAGAGCACGTCGATCGAGTCGATCCTTTGGGTGAAATGGTCCGCGAGATAAAGGATCAATAGAGTGTAGAAGCCCATACTCGTGCGCACGGAGAAAGAGTCACGTTCTTTCTATCACCTCGCTTTTTCTACTGGCGAATTCTTCTCACGACGCCGGTGGACTCCTGGCGTCGAGGATACGAAAGTGGAGCCCGAGTCGCGGTGCATCGGGCACGTGTGGCGAACGTGTGACCGAGCTAGTCGCGCACGGAAAAAAAAAAAAAGACTCTGTGGATCTTCGACTCAGGTTTCTCGAGCTTTCGCCGCGAGCCGAGAGTTTATTTCGCGTTTATATGTAGGGATAGTGGATGATGCTACGTCCGGGGGAGAACGAGGCAAAACGGCACAGCGGGGCAAAACGGACCAGTGTCCTCTGGGTCCTGGGAAATGAAACCTTTCGAAGGGTCGTTACGTCCGGCCCGACTCGTGAGAGTGCAAGGGAGGGCGCAACACTATCCGTTTCTCCTTTCGGGTCAAAGCAGGACAGCTCTTCGCACTGGCGAACCTCGCCTATGTATTCTATAGTTTTATGCACAGAGAAAAAAAAAAATCAATTGAGTCAACAAAATGTGCGCTTACGGGTGGCGAAACAAATGTTTGGTCGATCGAAAGGAATACCTCGTTGATCGAACTAACAGGCCGTCGATACAAATTTTTCTTTACTTAATACAACAATTATTTCGTTCGATCAACCGAAAATTTGTCTCGCCACCCGTAAGCGCTCATTTTGTTGACTCAATCGATTTTTTTTTCTCAGTGTGGTTTTGGACGATCGCCGTGTACGATACTCGGCGCGGTTACTCAAGCTTATTTAGTGGTGGGTTAATGTTTTGTATAACGAGGAGACAAGTTTCATGTACTAACATTATTTATTTGCACACGATAATTAATATGTTGGCACAACTGATTTTACATATAACACACTTATAAACTTGAATTGCACTGTCTAGATTCAATATACTTGAGACTATTGTTTATTATTGTTGAAGACGCAGTTTCTATTGAAAAGCTGTACGAGCTATGAACTCCGACTCTCAATGTATCGGGCTTCGATGAGTCGATAGGCGTGTGTAGTCCAACGTTGTCCGTAAAACGGTTCGATGTTAACTGAACTGAAGTGATTGTTTTTGCTCTGTCTTATCTAATCTTCCCTACTAATGGGAGGGGTTGCCCATAGAATCGGGGCATTTGGTGGTAAATGCCCCCGTTTCACACGGCTATGCCATTTCCCCCGGCTTACATTGGCCGTAGCCTCGCGTGGTTGAGGGTGAGTCTCTTAGGTATGCCAATCGATACTGAGTAATACACGTATAATGGGGCTATAATCCCGAATAGACATTCATACTAGAATACGGACATGTTGGTGGGTCTTGTTCTCTTCTCCACTTCGGTACATCCCCTGCATAATTTTTCTCTCAGTTCGCCCACTTAGCCTTCAGGTCTCAAAAGTCGTTCGTTTCGAAGTGATTATTTTTGATCTGTCTTATATACTAATCTTCCGTACGAACGGAAGGGGTTGCCCATAGAATCGAGGCATTAGGTGCCAAATACCCCCGGTTTACACGGCCATGCCATTTCCCCCTGGTTAACATTGGTCGTAGCCTCCCGTGGGTGAGGGTGAGTCTCTTACGTATGACAATCGATACTTATAAATACACCTTATGTATGACAATCGATACTTATAAATACACCTTACGTATGACAATCGATACTGAGAAATACACCTTACGTATGACAATCGATACTTATAAATACACCTTACGTATGACAATCGATACTTATAAATACACCTTACGTATGACAATCGATACTGAGAAATACACCTTACGTATGACAATCGATACTGAGAAATACACCTTACGTATGACAATCGATACTTATAAATACACCTTATGTATGACAATCGATACTTATAAATACACGTATAATGGCTGTATAATCCCGAATAGACATTTATACTGGAATACAGAGATGTAAATATGTTATGGGGGGGGGGGGGGATACGACTATCAACTCAAATCCATGCTGGTGGGTCTTTTTCTCTTCTCCACTTCGGTACATCCCCTGCATAATTTTTCTCTCAGTTTGCCCACTTGGCCTTCCAGTCTCAAAAGAGTCGTTCGTTTCGAAGTGCAGTTCACTGATCTTTTCCAACTACTCACAACTCGCTATTGCCTTATTGTTTCGGCATTTTTCTATATCTTCATTTGTTCTAGTTTTTTTGCACCTTTTTTATGCACTATCAGCCCGGGCTTGAAACTCCATTGAGACAGTCTTCACTCCGTAACATCCGGCGCAGAACTTTTCGCAACTCCCTCGACTGCCCCCGTATTTGTTACATCCACAATGCCGCAAGCTTATGGAATGTGACTTTTCTCGAGAAAAAAAAAAAGAAAAAAAAAAGAAGTTCGAAACCGATCGACTCCAAACAAATGTTCGAATGTCGAAAACCATTTTAATCCTGGATCGGCTTTTGTGTTATAGTTCGCGAGGAGACACAACAAAGCAGCTAATTTATTTCCTTATTCCGCTCTGGGTACGTGCCTCTCGGGCGGAAAGTCTGTACAACGTTGAATTCGTGCCAAATCGTATGTCGGTGTTACCCTCCGTGCCGCGTATGAAGGCGGCATGCGGAGAACCGCCTCGCAGTCGGTAGAATCAAGAGCGTAAATCTTTCGATTCTCACCACACTGGCTCACGCTCTCTCTCTCTCCGGCAGTTTAATGTTACCGGTGGTGTGCAAGTCTCCCGTAGTCGTACGTGCGTTTGCGTTTAAGAAATTCGCTCCAGCGCCTCCGTGATGTACGATGTGGCTCGGGCCAGGGCACGCGGGGAGAACGCGGCGCGTCGAGGCGAGAGGGCTGGAAACGATCAGCTGTGAACTTTTATTCGGAGAGCCCAGAAGAGAGAACCCACGTAGGCGTCGGGAATGAGTCGACGGAGCAGTAGCCACAGACCTGTAACGAGAAAAAGAAAAGCACAGCTGTGCGAGGAATCGTCGGAGAACGAAAGGCGCAAGGGTTGAATGGTAGCCATACGGTGGCGCGATGGGGTGGGTCGAAGGAGTCGTGCGAACAGACGCGAGAAAGAGGAACGCGGATCGCAAAATAGTAATGTGAGTCGGTGAATGATTGGTTGAACAGCAAGGATTGAATAACTTCTCAGTCAACGATGCGAACAATATTTTACCGATGGCAATGTGTCCATGAAATAAGGGATAAATCTATACACTGTAAAAAAAAAATTTTGTCGAAAATCAATTAACGGTATTGGAAACTTATTTATGTAAACTGTTTTCGAAATTTCAGTGACAGTTGCATCGTAATTTTACAGTAAAATTTGTATTTTTAATGAAAATCTTTTTAAATTTCTGGCGGAAAATTTGAAATTTCAACATCAAGTATTTCTATTTTACAAAAAAAGTACATTAACGTTCAATTAATGTAAGTAATGTGAGCAAATTTCAAGTTCTGGTACATTAAATTTACAATTTATTTTTACAGTGTAAAGATACATTAATTATTTTAGCCGACCTCGATCCGTACAAAAAATATCGAGAATGATTTTAACAATATTGAAAACATACCAGACATAGGTTCAGACTATCTCGCCATAGTATAATAAATGTCGAAAAAGCGGAAGCGTTTGCACAACATTTTGCTAGAGTATACCAGCCCACAAACGACCCCAACTTTAACCCCAAATATTCCGAGAAGTACGAAATTGGTACAAACACTTAATCGCCGAACCAAGGGAAATAGAAGAGGAAATCGCACCGACCATAATATAAGAATACCAGGATACATTAAACCGCTTCAAAAACACATCGCCGGGTATCGAGAGCATCCCCATAGGAATTTTAATAAGATCAGACCCGAGAGTCCACCACTTCATCGTCGAAACCTTCAATTTCTGCCAGAAACATTCAATTTTTCTTGGTGTCTGGTAGAGCGGAATTATAGTAACCACTCCGAAATCGAATTTAGACTACCAATCAATAAGAAACTACAGACCAATTACCCTCCTACCGTCAATCGACAAGCCGATGGAGAGGAATTAAAGGCAGATTGGAAAACAATTGGACATTGCATACTGGAGTTTCAATTCGGAATCACGAACGGAAGATCGGCACTCCATTCTTTCACTATATATATATATAAATATATATATATAATAACGTCGAACATCGAAATCAGCAAGCTATCGCACATAAAAATGGAGAGGCTATTCCTCGACATCACCAACGATTTTCACGGCATTTGGCACGAAGGCCCTTTTTCAAATTTCAAAAAATTTGAAAAAGGGCGAAAGGTTGTTTGCTTCGCGCACGGACTTACATCCAGGTTTAAGATAATCTTACACTAAAACGTTGGCTCCATAATTTTACGTAGTCTCTCGAACGCGGGAAAAAACCATCGGTTGTAAAAAATGTACATCAACTGAAATCTTGGTTTCATTAAAAACATCGCTCAGATGAATTGCGCCCAAAAACATAAGAAAATTCTTTTCAACTAGTAAGTACTTTTGCGAAATGTAAGCGTACCGCATCGACTAAAATAAAAGATCAACAATTTCAGCCGTCCACCCAATTAACCGCTGAATTCACAATAACATCGAAAAATACACAAATCCTCAAAAGGGGTAATGTAAAAAAAAAAAAAAAAAAAAAAGAGGGACGTCTCGTCGGCTCGAGCACGTTTTCTCTTCCGGCGAATGCCGAGCTGCAGCGTGCCCGAGCCAGGGGGGACTCGAGGAGAGAGCTTGGGCTTTAATTATTCTTCGCTCGGAACTTTGCCGCGAGCGCACACACGGTAGGGTTGCTGTCGTTGTTTATCTCTTTTTCAAACTCGCCCGCGTATGCGACGCCGGCGTCGGGTATTCGAGTAGAAGAGAAGATGAAAAACTCAGACCCTCCCCCAGCTGGGATACTTTTTGTTTGTTTGTTAGCAAGAACAAAAAATTTAAAGTATAATTTCCATCGACTTTCCAAAGAACTGATATTTTGACCAAAATTTGTGATGGAAAAAATTGTCTAGGCGAGCGGACACGGCAAAGGGACACCCCCCCCCCCCCCCCCACACCGCGCAGAGGAGGGGGAGGGGGGTGTCAAGGGAGAACGTTGGAAACCTAAGCGAGTGAATTATTTTTAGAGCTCCGGGACCGGCGAGAAGCTCGAAGCGGGCGATCTCCGTCCCTCCATTCGCTCTCATTCCTCTCTCGTTATATGCAACACACACGACGACGAGTGCCGCCAAGTGAGAATGAAATAGATATACGGCACGGTGCAGAGGAAGGAGAAAAGCGCGCGAGCCCGGCACGTAGTATCTCTCCCCAGCTTCGTGCATCCCCGGTTTCCTAACGAAACACACGAAGCAATTTATAGTTTGGCCCTCGCTTTTGACTCGCGCGGGGTCGAGTGCTTCTCTCGCTCTCACTGACTCTCGACTTATTCTCCCCCCCCCGCCACTCCGCTGGTTTTCTCTCTTCTCTCAACCCTTTCGCTTCTATTCCTCTCTGTATACTATTCGGTGGCTTCAGCGAGCAATGAGGGCGTGAGTGGCTCGTAGCGGAAGAGCACGACCACCCACCCCCCCCCTCTCCCCCCCCCTCCACCTGCTCTCGGTAGCGTGTACACAGCTTCCGTCGTTTCTCTCTTCGCTCTGTGCGCCATCCTCGGTGTCACCCACGCAAAGAGGCGCTAAAGGGGTCGACGGCAAAGGAGAGGCTGGATTATTACGAAGGAGCCGGGTGAAAAGTGTCATTTTCCTGTAACGTAACTGAATATAAATTTTCCGGGACGGAAATACGGGGCAAAATGGATTGTTTCAGTCAATCTTTTGCGAGATGAAAAAAAAAAAAGAAAAGTTTTACTCTGAAACGGAAGACGAGTTTTCGTTTTGCATCGCTGTTCTCTGCGGGTCGTTGACTGTTATCGAGTTTCCTTCGGTACTGCACTTACGTGATGGGCAGACATGTACAGCCTCTCGTTTCTTCCTTCTGTCTCTGTTCTATCGCGATGTCGCTCACGCAAAGAGAACCGAAAGGGCTTCTCTATCAGGCAAAGGAGAAACTGGATGAAAAAGTTTTATTTAGCTGCACGTAACTAAGTAGCTCGGTAATGAATCTTCTCGTCGCAGTCGCCGTGTCAAGAGTCGGGGCGTTGGGGGAGGAGGTCAGCTTCACTTTATGAAGAGGGAGTTTAATTTTTGGTTTAATCATTGGACAAATTTATTTGATCTTTGGGACTAGTCTATGAAAAGGTTTTTTTTAAATAAAAAGGTCAACCTTTTTATAAACGGTGACCCCTTTCAGGTCAGCTACAAGGCCGGCTCCTGCTCGGGCTTTGATTATTCTAAGTCCCTATTTTGAGTCTCTGTTCTAAGTAAATTCAGGGGACATTTAACGGTAGCGCCCAACCCGCCAGAAGCTCCCTTTTTATAAACGGTGACCCCTTTCGGGTTAGTTTTAAGGTTGGCTCCTGCCCAGGCTTTGATTATTCTAAGTCCCTATTTTGAGTCTCTGTTCTAAGTAAATTTAGGGGACATTTAACGGTAGCGCCCAACGCACCAGAAGCTCCCTTTTTATAAACGGTGACCCCTTTCAGGTTAGTTTTAAGGTTGGCTCCTGCCCAGGCTTTGATTATTCTAAGTTCCCATTTTAAGTCACTGTTCCAAGTAAGTTCAGGAGACATTCAACGGTAGCGCCCAACCCGCCAGAAGCTCCCTTTTTATAAACGGTGACCCCTTTCAGGTCAGCTCCTGCTCGGGCTTTAATTATTGTAAGTCCCTATTTTAAGTCTCTGTTCTAAGTAAATTCAGGGGACATTTAACGGTAGCGCCCAACCCACTAAAAGCTCCCTTTTTATAAACGGTGACCCCTTTCAGGTCAGTTTCAAGGTCGGCTCCTGCCCAGGCTTTAATTATTCTAAGTCCCTATTTTAAGTCACTGTTCTAAGTACATTCAGGGGGCATTTAACGGTAGCGCCCAGAACGGTGACCCCTTTCAGGTCAGTTTCAAGGTTGGCTCCTGCCCAGGCTTCAATTATTCTAAGTCCCTATTTTAAGTCTCTGTTCTAAGTAAATTCAGGGGACATTTAACGGTAGCGCCCAACCCACCAGAAGCTCCCTTTTTATAAACGGTGACCCCTTTCAGGTCAGTTTCAATGTCCGCTCCTGCCCAGTCTTTAATTATTCTAAGTCCCTATTTTAAGTCTCTGTTCTAAGTAAATTCAGGGGACATTTAACGGTAGCGCCCAACGCACCAGAAGCTCCCTTTTTATAAACGGTGGCGCCTTTCAGGTCGGTTTCAAGATCGGCTCCTGCCCAGTCTTTAATTATTCTGAGTCCCCATTTGAAGTCTCTGTTCAAAGTACATAAGTTCAGGAGGCACTCAACGGTCGCGCCCAACACACCAGAAGCCCTGGTATATACATATCTTTTTTTTACGATGTATGGATTATTTATGCCATATACGCCGTACAGGTGCCGTAAGCAAATTTTCATCCACAGCCCGTATACCATGCTTATACCACTCGTCGTGAGCAAACCGAGCGCGGAGCGTGCGCTTCGTAGTAGAACGTATGCTCCCGAGTTCTGTCTACCACCCTTGCCTTCACTTTCTCGCTCGAGGGCTCACATGCTCTTGGACCCATGGAGGAAGCCTGACTGGCTCCCCCCCCCCCTCCCCCCTCCCGCCCTCTCCCTCGAGGCTTTTGTTGATTTAATAAACGCAATCCTCATCCTCCAGTTTACGCGGCACCCTCTCTACAGCGTTTTCCCTTCACTCGCAGTGAACCGAATTGCCGTCATATATACGCACCACGGTTTTCCTCCCGCTTCCACTTTTCTCTTTATCTTCCCCTCGCGTGCAGCTACAATTCTATCTTCGTTCGATTTTTCATTCTCTCCGCTATATTCTACAATTCGCATCCCTCTCCTGCTCCTCCAAACGGCATGAAAATCCTTCGCGTTCATCCTCCTCCGTGCGGTTTTCCCCTTTTCTCTATTGTTGTTCTTCTCTGCTCGGTCCCTCGGTATCGCTCTCGTTCATTCTAATCCTCGCGGCTATTCAGTACGCGAGTACTCGGCGTCGCGAACCTCGACTCGCTCACGATCGTTTTTGTTCCCGTTCCTCCGGCTCCGGTATTTCTACCTTTCGTACACCGCGACACGTCGATCGTGGGCCGCGGCATGCGCGGGAATCGGCTGTGTACTAAGTTCACTCAGGCAAGCTTCCTCGTCGTAATACCTACTCGCGGCACAGTCATCCAAAGCCGCATCACGTCGGGTAACGCGTTACGTACCTCCCAGGGGCGGTATGAAGCTCACGGGTGTAGGAACCCGTTCGTAATACTCCCTCCCCGTCGTTGCGGAATGGGAGGTTGAAAACGACTGAGTAATGCGATCACGAATCTAATGCGCATTGTTTGATTCCTCTGACGGAGCGAAGATTGCTGAAACAATGTGAGGCTTAAACTCACAGACATGCCTCCGAGTAAAAATTGTTTGATAATGGAGTGATTACATGTCGATCTTATAAATCTGTTTTTGAAAGAGTATGACTCTTTTGGATCAATTGGCTACTTTTTTGGATCAATTGTCTATTTTTTTTTGGATTAATTGTCTACTTTTTTGGATCAATTGTCTACTTTTTTGGATCAATTGTCTACTTTTTTTTGGATCCGTTGTCTACTTTTTTGGATCAATTGTCTACTTTTTTGGATCAATTGTCTACTTTTTTGATCAATTGTCTACTTTTTTGGATGAATTGTCTACTTTTTTTTGGATCAACTGTCTACTTTTTTTTGGATTAATTGTCTACTTTTTTTTGGATCAACTGTCTACTTTTTTTTGGATTAATTGTCTACTTTTTTTTGGATCAATTGTCTACTTTTTTGGATCAATTGTCTCCTTTTTTTTTTATCAATTGTCTACTTTAAAAAAAATGTATTGTCTCCTTTTTTTAGATCGATTTTCAAAGTATCGAGGAGTAGCATACTCGGGCGTGGTTTGGCTAGTCAAAAATTTAGAGCGTTACACAGAAACCTGATGACGAGCTGACTAGGCCACGTCGGGGCCTGACGTAACGTCGCAAAGCCAGCCAAAGCCGCATAACGTCGAGTAAAGCTCGCTGGTCGAGGAACTCGTTTGAGATAGGTTGAAAACCCCTGAGTAATGCGATAACGAATCTAATACGAATTGTTTGTTTCCGCTAACGAAACGAAGATTGCAAAACCAATGGGAGCTTCGATCTCACAGAGATGCTCTGGAGTAAAAATGGTCAGATACAGGAGTATCTAACCGTTATCTAGATTACATGTTGACCTTTCAAATATGTCGTTGAAAAAGTATGACACTATTGGATCAATTGGGTACTTTTTCTAGGTCTATTCTAAGGTATCGAGGAGTTCTAAGTAAATTAAATTAAATATATATGTAAAAAAAAATATATATATTTAAAAAAAAAGTGCAGTATCTGGAAATTGTATAGTTGGGTGTGGTTTCGCTAGTCGAAAATTTAAAGAGTTACATAGACGCCTGATAAGAATCTAACTAGGCCTTGTCGAGGCCTAGTTAGATTTGAGCGTTACATCAGGCCTTGTCGAGGCCTGATGTAACGCTGCAACATTTTGGCCGCAGGATGAATCAAGAGCGACTGGTATGTTCCGAAGCGGAAAACAAAGCATGACCGGTCAGTTTTATATACGATATATGTTATATATGTTACCGTTACATGTTATATATGTTACTGGTGACAATCGATTTCATATTTTGTTTAGACCCCTATAAATGATATAACCTCCAGAATGAGGACTGACCAGGCTTCATGAGGCTGTGATTTAACGCTCTAAAATTTCTATCGGGGATGACAATGGGATAGTGGGATAGTATTAGATACACTAGAAACTAAAGGGACGTAGAATATCCTGTCGACGTGGTCGCTCGCTACGAGCGAATTAAAAGAAAACAGACAGAGTTGACAGTGGTTCCGGATTAGCGATACCAAGCGGATGCATAAGCTCGGTTCGGGGTAGCCAATGACTGAGTGTTCAAACAGCCGATGCTCTTCCTCTCCCGACTCGATCTCTTTCGTTTGACTTGTAAAATAATTAAAAGCACGATGGCTTCAATTCCACTCTTCTATCATCCGCGAACTTTCCCATTAACTTTTCAATTTATAATTGTCAGCACACTTCGCGATAGACATTGTAATGGGAATTTTAATGGACCGGTGTGTGCGGGCTTAATGTCTCAATAGCTACAGAATTGAATTATATTTTTCTCTTATCGAAATAATCCGAAAGTCTCTAGTAGAAACTTTGATGCTCTAAAATTTTTACCTGGTTTATTGTTGTCGGTTGGTTCGAAAGACGATTTTCTGGGACACTGAGCTGATGCCGGAATCTCTTCATGAGGAACTTAGGTCAGGTCGGAAAAAATCGTTTTCAACACCTGACAATGTTACGATTGACTTTTTCGGCTAAAATTAGCGTCGAGTTTGTTCCAAGCTCAGAAGAGTGCATAATATGTTGTCCGAAACATTTTTTGACATCTTTTATTTTTACCCAAAAACTGCAGGACTCATTCAGCATGCTTTTTTTTTGCATTTTCCGTTGTTGCCCAATGGTTCAAAAAAACGCTTCCGTAATTCTACCAGATTTCGTATATCGTGTATTTTCCCCCCATAGAACACGATAAGCACCTGTTATTTTCCGCAATTCCACCAATAAGCGAAGAAATTGCTGTACAAAAATGTTAAAAAACGCAATCCTTAGAATGGGTCGCACAAAAAAAAATGGCTCTTTCAAGCGTATGTTCCATGTATTTCTCCCCGCTGGGCGCGAAACGCTTCCGTAATTCAACCAGATTTCGTATCTCGTGTATTTTCCCCCATAGAACACGATAAGCATCTGTTATTTTCCGCAATTCCACCAAAAAGCAAAGAACTTGCTGTACAAAAATGTTAAAAACCGCAATCCTTAGAATGGGTCGTATAAAAAAAATGGTTCTTTCAAGCGTATGTTCCATGTATTTCTCCCCGCTGGGCGCGAAACGCTTCCGTAATTCAACCAGATTTCGTATCTCGTGTATTTTCCCCCCATAGAACACGATAAGCATCTGTTATTTTCCGCAATTCCACCAAAAAGCAAAGAACTTGCTGTACAAAAATGTTAAAAACCGCAATCCTTAGAATGGGTCGTATAAAAAAAAAAATGGTTCTTTCAAGCGTATGTTCCATGTATTTCTCCCCGCTGGGCGCGAAACGCTTCCGTAATTCAACCAGATTTCGTATCTCGTGTATTTTCCCCCCATAGAACACGATAAGCACCTGTTATTTTCCGCAATTCCACCAATAAGCGAAGAAATTGCTGTACAAAAATGTTAAAAACCGCAATCCTTAGAATGGGTCCTATAAAAAAAAAAATGGTTCTTTCAAACGTATGTTCCATGTATTTCGCCTCGCTGGGCGCGAATTTACAGTTATTTTACTCCTGGCCCGATGTTTGACACAGGAAACCCAAAGGAAAATATTATGTTTGGCGATTACAATGGTCGATCCATACGGGAATTCCTCTAATTCATGTTTTAATACCACTGCCAGCGCCTCTCAGAAGAACCGAACGACCTAAAGAATAATTGCCTCTCGTGGCATCCCCGGGAGCAAACGTTGAGCGTCGAGAGGGCCAATTCTCCCGTGCTTTTACTCTCGCTCGGGCGAGATAGTCGCTACTCACACACTTCCATACCCGAAGCAACCAGTGTCACGACGGTAATTTCCCGTGAAATTATTCAAATCCGCGCGCTCACGCCCGTTCCCACCCTCCATTCGTGTGCCTACCCGAGAATAAGGAGCCAGAGAGAAACGCGATTCCTTCTCCGCTCTCCCTCTCTGTTTTCTTACCCAGTGGAGCAGCAGCGAATGGGAAATTACCGAGGACCTTCCACTGCCCCCCCTCCTCCTCCGCCATTCTTATCCATTCGTCTGGCGTCCAATTCTCCCTCTATTTGAATTATTTTTTTATTTCTTATTTGGATTCTTCCGCTGTACGGCTTCATTGGTGCTTTTTACCGCACCTCGAATTTTTACTCATATTCGTGCGCCTTTTATTGGACGTCGAATTTTTACTCATATTCGTGCGCCTTTTACCGCACCTCGAATTTTTACTCATATTCGTGCGCCTCTAACCGCACCTCGAATTTTTACTCATATTCGTGCGCCTTTAACCGCACCTCGAATTTTTACTCATATTCGTGCGCCTTTTACCGGACGTCGAATTTTTACTCATATTCGTGCGCCTTTTAACGCACCTCGAATTTTTAGTCTTATTCGTGCGCCTTTTACCGCACCTCGAATTTTTACTCATATTCGTGCGCCTTTTACCGGACGTCGAATTTTTACTCACATTCGTTCCCAAACCCAATTTTTTGCGACCGCAGCCGACGTGATCTCACTTTATTATATTCGTATGAAGGCTCGGATAAACTGGGAAAACTCGTGCTTTTCACCGTTCTAACTCATCAGCCGTAATGTTACAATGAATTTTAATATAATAACGGTTATTAATAAATGTTTACAGTAAGAACAAAATAAGAAAGAAATAATTGTCGCTTTATATTATTAAAAAAAAACGTGACGTCGTTATCGCCTGTTGTAGTCCGAATGAATTTCCACGAATTAAATTCGACCGTTAAATTTGTCCGTCGAAACAAATGTTTCTTTACTTACTACGACAATTGTTTCGTTCGATCAACCAAAAATTTATTTCGCCACCCGTAAGCTCTCATTTTGTTGACTCAATTGATTTTTTTTTTTTCTCAGTGCTTACACTGAGAAAAAGAAATGGTTGGATTAAAGAAATGCGCGGTGACACACGTTCAAAGGTGTATTTGGTTGGTTCAACAAAAATGTGTTTCAATCGAAAATTTTTGAATAAATTGAAGCAAATAATCGTTTAACAAAACAATGTCACCGCGACTTTTGGTTAATCCAACCAATTTTTTTTTTTCTCAGTGTACAGTCACCCATCCAAAGTACAGGCCGAGAACGGTATTCCTTGATCGGGATCAACGCCGAAACCTACACTGATAAAAAAAATACGGTTCGTTCAACCAAAATTCGGGCAGGGACGTTCAACTAAATATTTTGTTGGTACAGCTAAAAAATTGGTTAGTTCAACAATTTATTGGGTGATTTAACTAAAATATTTTTGGGTCATTAAAATATTTTGTTCGTCCAACTAAATATTTATTTGAACGTCCCTGCCCGAATCTTCGTTGATTCAACTGTACTTTTTTATCAGTGTATCCACCGATGTCTCTTGTATTCGAATGAAATTATCTCAGAGTAGCCAAAGAAGGGTGAAAAAAAAAAAAAAAAAATGAAGCCGAGCGTTAAAGCCGCCGACTGTAGAAGTGCTCGACCGAGAACGGACTTTGAGAAAAATCAAAATGAAGGATCTTTTATTAACGGACGGGTGAATAAATAATGTTACGTCCCGGTATGAAGAGCCGAATGGTAAAACGAACGCGCACGAAGCCCGAGCACAGCGACGGGCGTCAAGCCCGACGTGTGTACGAGTTCAGTGGAGAATGGTGTGCAGAGCTTGTATACAGGGGTTACTGCGTTATTGCGTTTCGTACCGCCCCGGCGGTGGTTATTGCACGTTCCTCTCGTCTCGTTCAGGACCAAATGGAAGGCAGGAACGACGAGCGACGAGCTATGGGAAAGAGTCCGAAGCGAGGCTGCAGGCTCTCTCGTGACAGATCGGGCGATCTATCAAAAGCTCGACGTAGCCGTTTCCCCTCGCTCGGTTAATACGTAAGCGTCTGCTGGTACCGGATCTACTCTGTTGCTTCTCGGTGTTGCAATGAAATTGTAAAAGTGAAATGTTTCTTTCGCTTCTTGTTAGTAAATATCGGGTTACTAATGACGGCCGTGGATGGAAAAAGGTGGGGTGCTTGGAATACAAAGGGGATTGGTGAAAAAAAAAAAAAAAAAAAAACCATCGCGAAAAAAAGCTACGATTATAAATAAATAACAATCCGGACCTCCCATTCTTCTTCTTCTTCTATCCTCTACTTCTGGGTCGGGATCCTGAAGTCTTACCGAGAGTTTTACCGGTAACGCTAAAGTAACTTTAACGTTAACGCTGCGGTAGTCTAAGAGATAACCGTAAAAGACTCGGCAGTTGGCACCACTGCGGGTTAGATGCAGTGACGTCGCACAGAAACATCTTGACAGAAACTGACAACGGAGGTTATACGGGTAAATAATATATAATAGTTTATTGAAATACAATTTTAATAAACTATTATATATTATTATATATTATATAATATATATAATATATAATATAATATATATAATATACTATATAATATATATAATATATATATACATATATATAAAATATAAAATTGATCTTCGTAGTGATACGCAAAGCATCAGCCTTGCTAACAACTTGCCGCCAATATGCTCCTAAGAATTTTCAGTATCGAATGCTGGCAAAAACATAGGCAAGTGTTTTTGCCAGCATGCGAAATTGCGGCAAGTGGACACATGCCGCAATTTCGCCGCCATCCCGTGCTGACATATTTATTTATTTATTTATTTATTTATTTATTTATTTATTTATTTATTTATTTATTTATTTACGGTATGAACCCTTTTACTACATACAATGATAAAAAAGGTCAGTAAATTGGTAAATTATGAAAGTATCTCGACAATTAGAATAATATCAATTAGAATAATATCACCAGTTCGCATCTTAATATAAAACTAGACAAAATATATTCCATTAGTTCATTTTAACATAAATAATTAACACCACGGTTATTTGTCTTTGGTTATTTTGGGATAAAAAACATATGCGGATAAATCAACAACAAGCATGGGGGGAGGGGGGGGGGGAGGGGGGGTGACGTTCAATGCGTCGCCCTTCAGGCGAAGTGAAACGACTCGGTCGGTAACGAAAACTGTAATGGACGTTTTTTTGATAGTGTGCATCTTTCCGAGAAAAAGGCAGATCTGCGCCGAATGCGTCCAGTACTTTCGCATTCGGTGTGGATTTTCATTTTTCCCAAAAAAATTAGCATCATTGAAAAAAAGTTGATTGACAAATTGTCGCTATTTTACTCGCACTCACAGCCGTTTCAACTTCCTTCAAGCGTCGAGTACCGGAGCGAAAGCTCCATTTGTCTCCTCCGAAACCTTGGGTGACTTGTTTAGCTGTTCACAGCCCTGTTCGTTTTCAACGTTGAAACCTTAAATGGCACATTCGGCGTGAATCGAATTAATGAATGGTCGTTCATTTATCGACGCACCGCTTTGACATATCAAAAACAATTACTGATCGTAGAGATTGAACATCGGTATTCGTTTATTCATTGGTTACCCGCGTTAATTCGTTGGCACATGGTTATTCGCTCGTGTAGAATTTGTGCTCATCAATTGGGCTTCACCTATTCATTTGCTGACACGACCGTTGCATGGCGTTCATTTATTGAAAGTGTTTGTTTTTCAGAATCTTCACAAGGCACGATTTTGTTCTTTTTGTCCTAAATATTAATTAACACTCACAAAAATGATTTCCTTTACGGATGCTCCGCAGGCAAACATTTATTTAATAAAAATAAATATTTATTGATTTTATTTATTCATTTATTTATTTATTTATTTATTTATTTATTTACGGGACAAACCCTTTAAAATTTTTAATTCATTACACTTCAGATAAAATTTCAAAGATATATCGTGTACCATCTGTAACAGTATATATTTTACAAAAAATAAATTTTAGTTAAATATTTATTAGGGGGACAAATTATTTATCTTTTCTGGGCGAAGTGACGCAACGTATAAAGTTGCGACCCAAAGGACTGATAGGTGAGGTTAATTGACCGTACTTCAAAATTATTCCGATGTAAATACGAAGTCTCATTCTTCGTTCATTGGTCCATTTGGCCCAATAACGAACGGGGTCGAAGTTGTAAAATCTCGTCGATAAAAAGTTAACCGAATACACGTTGGGAAAGAGAAACAGAGTGTCGGCGAAAGTACTCGCGGAAAAGGGGGGGGGGGGGGGGGGGGGTGTCGGCAGCGCTCGTTACCAACTTCGAAATGACCGGTGAATTCGAACTCCCGTTTTATCTCAGTAGAACGTACGGAGTTTAAATGCGCTAGAATAATAGGTGGATATAGTTTAACGCGAATTGTGTCTCATCGCATTTGGGATGCCAGTCCCGAGTCGACTGTATCGTTAGACGTTTGGAATCGTAGCGTACCAGCGATAAAACGAATCTCCAAGAGTTTCGACATTTCAAACGGTAAATTCAATTAAATGCTTCTGGTCCGTGAAAGAGCAAATATTTTTTTATTCGTTACTGAGACATTTTTATTGGCCTTTCGTAAACAAGAAATTAAATATACAAATCCTCGGTTACAACGTTTTTAGAGTTAATTTTGTATTTTTGTTTAGTCGAAAAAACGGTTCGTTGATAAAAGAAATTGTAATATTGCAAAAAAAAAAAAAAAAAAATTACAACCTTTGCAGACAAAAAATGTTTGATTAATCAACAAACCCTTTTTACCCTGCCTAATTCCTCTCCTCACGGGTCTTCGCAGCTCCGACGGAAGACTCGATTTTCTTCCAATTATTGATCCAAATTGTTCCATGCTCCACAAATGAATAAATAAATAAATGAATAAATAAATAAATAAATAAATAAATAAATACATAAATAAATACATAAATAAATACATAAATAAATACATAAATAAATACATAAATAAATACATAAATAAATATATAAATAAATACATAAATAAATACATAAATAAATACATAAATAAATATTAGATGTCTACTTCGATGATACGATTATTTGACACATTCCGGAATTTTTTGTTCTTTTTTTCTTTAAGTTTTCCTACCTTATCGACGACTATCAGAGAGTGAACTGTAAAGTCGAAGAAGCTGGGCGAGGGAGAAAGGGGCGTCGGTTGTGTACTTACGGACTTTGACTACTGCCTGTACCTATACTTGCACGTGTATTCGAGAAAGCCCGAATGAAAGGGCTGGAGGTGTACAAGGGAGAGAAAACCGGAGCGCTCCTTTGCACGCAATGCGGGAGAATGGCTAGAAGGGTAGTTAAGATTCCGCGGAAAATCCCGCGACGCTCACCAAAGTCGACTCTTCGCTCCTCTCCCACTCCGGAGATCCGTTCTCTCTTCAGCATCTCAACGGGACAGAATGGGAGGGTTGCCCCGCGTAAACACTCCGGTTCTCGAAAGCACGAAGGCATTATATCCGCTCCTAAGGGAATTCGTTGTTCCCTCGTTCTGTCAGCCCGTGTCTTTTCGTCTCGCAACAGTTCGCAGCGGCAAGACGCTTTGCAAAAACTCCCATGCGAAAATAATAATAAACATGCTGACTGTACTGCGAGATCTTTTTTCTTTTACCCTCCATGGATAAATGTGTTGGCTCTGTGCGGAAGGAGAGGGAGAGATAGCGGGGGGGGGGGGGGGGAGGCAAAATGGCACAGCGGGGCAAAACGGGTCAGTCAGGGCAAAACTCATTTTTCCAATAATTTTTCGATGCCCCGTTTTGTCCCAACGATACATCCGGATTTTCAAACCCGTTTTGCCCCACGTACCACCATTCAAACACCCAGAAAAAAAATTTATTTGACACCCACCGTTTATTTGGTTTAAGTAAAATATTTATTTGATTTAAATAAATATTTATTTGATTTAAATAAATATTTATTTCATTTAAATAAATATTTATTTCATTTAAATAAATATTTATTTCATTTAAATAAATATTTATTTCATTTAAGTAACTATTTACGTAATTTAAATAAATATTTATTTAAATCAAATAAATTTTTTTTCTGGGTGAAAGTTATTGTAGTATTGCGTTTTGTCTTATTATCCCGTTTTGCCCCGGTGTGCCATTTTGCCCCGATTTTCCCTACGCGGTCACGCGGACCACGAGAGGAACTCCGCACGAGAAGGATGCCGCTACCCCGGTAAGAGTGGTCGGGGGACCGGTCGTTAACTTTTTGATATTCGCCAAAGTGCACTTTGGCGCTGAAGCGACGGATGGGCGAGCGAGCTTGCGAGGGCGGAGTGCAAGCGCATTATCCACGTTTCCTCATTGCACTCAAGCCGCGTGCGGAATCGTCCCTCCGTTTTCCTTCTGGCGTTTTTTTTTTTCTTCTTCCAGAAACTCGACGAACCTTTTCGTCTTCCCGTTTGCATTGCAGTTCTCCGAGCTGCAGCACTCTCTCGGTGCAATTCTACGGTAAAATTGTCTGAGTGACTTTCATCATTTTTCATTAAATTTTCAATGGCCAATGGAGAATTCATCGTAGTGCATTTATATTGAAGAATTAAGGATTGCTGTTCCCTATCTATGGTTATTCCATTCCGATATCCGCTTATTTCACTCGGGATGGACAATTGGTCTTGGGGGGGGGGGGGGGGGGGGGGGTGGGGGGTGAAATCGGTCGATTTTAAGAAGATTGTATGCTTTAATATTGTATGGGCACATTTCCGATAACTAATTATAGTTACGGTGTAAATTTCACCAAAATCAGTCTTCGCGATCCCAAGATATCATGTACGAACGGCGGGTTGGGTATAAATCAAATGAAAGTATTGCGGACTCCAAAATTCTAAATTTTTCGTGATTTCAGATTGTGTAATTCACTGCAAATACTAAATATAAAGTGTATGTATGTAAGTTAAAGTTACTCAAATTAAGATTTCTAATTCTGTTTCATGCTTTTCAATCTTTCTCTAGTTATTATCAATAATGACATCTGAACGACGATAATAATATATATATAGATAACGATAAGACACTTTCTGACTTATTTCTTTTAACGATAAGTGATTGCCTAAAAAAGAGGGTTTTATTTGATTTTTTTTTCGGCGATAAAAAATGTTCCTGATAATTTTCGAAAATTTCCCATGATTGTACGTAACGGCGTTCTGACCGTATGGAAAAAGTGCTTTGGCCCGAATATAAAAAATTGTAGAAGGTTAATTTTTTTTTTAAATAGAAAATATTTTTAAGAAATAGAAGCTCATATAATCTACAACTACTTTTCTAGGTTACATATGTTAAATTTTTGAAAAAGGAGTCATCCGTTGTTAACTATTAATGTCGTGTTTACATTAATTTTTCGTACTCTGAACTCGAGTCGCACTTGATGGACATGGTGACTGAAAACTGTGGAAAAAAAAATGCTTTGACTCTTCCCTGACATTAAAATTTTTCCTAACTAAAATCCAATCTAATAGTTCCATAACAAGCAACCAATGAATTAAGCTCCAACTTGATCGGTATTCAAAAAACATTTCGATAGCCTGTCCACCCTTTTGGCGTTGGGCCATCGATATGTTTACAATCTATTTAATGCCGATGGAAAATAATGTTTAAACGCCGTTTGTGTAATTATCCCTAATTTTTCTACATCCATATACTTCAATTTTCATACTTTATTCCCACTGATAAAAAAAAAAAAAATCCTAGCATGTGAAAAAGGTATTCCTTGATTTTCATTCCTACATGGAAACAACTTTTTTTCCTCTCTTACCGGACCGCTCATTTTCGATTTCCCTGAACAATAAAAAAAATGCCTTCACTCGTCCCGGATTTTCCAGACCATTTTTTTTAAGTTCTCCGCCATTTCCGAGATTTCAGGTTTTTCCGAACCACTGGCCACTGAGTAAAGAAAGGTGACGCGGAGACTCCTTGACGTTTTTTCATTTTTGCCCTCGCCACCATTTCGAGATTCAGGATTTCACGAGTAGAGCAGGAAACCCGCCAGTGACGACGACGGTCTCGAGAATCCGCTTAGTTGGCTACCGTGCATTCTCCACGTTCCAACGGAAAATTATTTTTAGCGGCTCCATGGGACTCGCCTGATACTTGCTAGCGGGTACTCGGACCGAACGGTTATATAGGACATTGCACTGTACACCGGGCCAGTTGAAGAGTCCACCGTTACCGAAACAATCTCACGTAGGACAAATTGGAAACTCTTCTCAAGATCGCTTCGTTCGAATTATCTTTCGGCGTTGTATTCCTTTCGTCCACTTGTCCCCCCTAACATCTTTCGCGTTATAATAAATGGCACTCGACGAAACGGGCGATGATCGTGAGCTATGCAAAGTAACGAAATGCCGCAGGAAGCTCGACGAGGAGACTCGCTCGAAAAAATTATGCAAACTGCCGTCGATAACTCAAACGAGTACCGCTCCGACTATGGCGCAGAGGGCGACGGGGCTCTGTCTCTGCCCTTGCAGTCCATAAGCGGCCAAAAAGTGCTTTTCGATCGTCTCGAATTTATTACAATTTTCGAGACTACAAAATCGTTCGCATTTTTCATTTCACGCGACTCACTCTGTATTCACGTAGACGTAGGGCATAGCATATGTCGAAAGAAAAGCGGTAAAAAAAATGGTCGGTTAGGGCTGAAGGGCTTGCTCAAGTAGAGGTCAGCGGTGTAATCGAAGGTACCGGAAACTAATGTGCGATTTAACACTATTTATTTCAACGGATGATTCAGGACGAAGTGAAACTATAATGAATTTTTTCTAATGGTGAAGAAATTAGTAGCATTGACCAAAAGTTAATTGTAAAATTGCCGCGATCTTTCTCGCCGATCATACCGGGGTCGATATTAACAACCATAATGAACTTTGTTGTCGGATACCGAGGATTTCAGGAATTTCAAATGTAATTCTCTATCCGGTGCGACGATTATTCTTTCGGTCGGAAGCGATTGGAACTCTAAAATTAAAAATGTATTTTAACATTTTGCGTGTCCCTCTCGTGCTCACGGCAGTTTCAGTTTGCCTTGAGAAGGCCCATTTAACTCCTTCACTGTCAGGGGCTCCTATAGAGGCCAAAGCGTATAGAGAAATACGTTTCTCTGACAGTGAAGGGGTTAACGCTCTGGTCATTCAATCGTAACACTACAATATTATAGAAGGAAGCCAGAAGTACATTAGTATTAATTCCTTATAACATTTCATTCAGACAAAATGGCTGGACGAAAAGAAAAATAAATTTGATCCGAAAATAAATATCCGCACAAATTATCTGTAATGCTCAAACTATATTTTTTCTCTAAATTTCATCATACTATTTCATGCCATTAATACGGCACTGCAGTAAATATTAAAGAAGCTATGCACACACTATGAAAAAGGTTTCCACAAACATTTAACATTTTTTTTTTTTTGTCCATAAACGTTCATAATTTTGGTGGTTAAGAATACGGTTCATTGGAGCAAAAAAGAATCGTAGCATAACATAACAATTGTACAATTGTCGTACAATCGTTGCACAATTGTTAGAATTGCAACGTAACCGAGAATAAAAAGGTGTTCTTTTCTGGATACCAAATCGTTGTTACATTTTGGGAAGAGTCCTGCAGAACGGAACTTTTTTACAAATTTTCTTGCCGTACAAGAAAAAAAGAACTGATCTCGAATAGAAGACACAAATCTGTTTTGCTCCGCTCTCTCGTACAAAAATTATTTCACGGTTTAATTTTCCATTCCAATTCTATTGGCCACTTTGCCTCCGCTTCTCATTCTTCTCAATTTCCTCTTACCCTACAGTTCTCTATCTTACTCGTTTGCCTAGTAACTCAACCCTCCCACGATGGCTAGACCATTCCCGTCTCGTTATCATAATTTTTTAATACACTCTAAAAATAATCGCGGTGATCTTCGCGGCGGAGCGTGGAGCGAGACGCGACCGTGCTGGAGATACGTATGTTCGTGGTCTAGCGAAAATATATATAGGTTGCGCTGCTCGGGCTGCACTTCGGGCTCCGCTGCTGCCGGATAAATTATGCAAAGTGCCTCGATAACTTAACTTCCTTCTCCGGAGCACGGTCCTTGCCCCGTTCGATATATTTATTCGAAAACTTGTAACTCCGGGTACTCGCACGCTTTTCCCTCGGTTGTCCCGACTTTGCCGCCCGTGCTGAATCATCCCCCCCCCCCCCCCCCCCCCCCCCCCACCATTGGCTCGGAGCCCCGTTGAACCAACACTCGACCTTTTTCCACGAATATTTGTCGTTCACGCTTTGAATTTAGAATCTATTCTCCCTTATCATTAGTCTTTATCTTTGGATGCATTACGCTCATCTTATTCAGGCACCGATTCAACGACGGAGATTTCCAAATCTCCACAAGGACAATTCCCAACTGCCTGGTCGCAAATTCCCTGGTCACCGTTGCGTCTCTTTGAGGACATGTGACATAGTCGGTAACAAAGCGGTTTCCTTATTTTCTCCGCGACTAATCATGATTCCGACAAAAGAAAATTAGGTTTTCGTGCATCTATATATAGCCTAAAAAAACCTAATTTTCATTTGTCCAAAATACGTAGGAGCTGAGTGACTGAGAGTGTCGAGTCTGGGGAATTACTGTAGAGACTAGGGAAAGGTCTACAAAAGGAAAGGATTTATATGGGAAAGGATGAACAAATCTCCAATAGGACCATTCCCAACTGTTTGGTCACAAATTTTTTGGCCACTCGTTGGGTCTCTTTGAGAACATGCGATGTAGTCGGTAACAAATCGGTTTCTTTATTTTCTCCGCGACTACTAATGTTTCGGAGAAAAGGAATTTAGGTTTTCGTACATCTATATATAGCCTACGAAAACCCAATTTTCTTTTGTCCAAAATGCGTGGGAGTTCAATGGCTGAGAGTGCCGAGTCCGGGCAATTACTAAAAAGTCTAGGGAAAGGTCTACAAAAGAAAAGGATTTACAAGGGAAAGGATGTAAATCTCCAATACGACCATCCCCAACTGGTTGGTCCCAAATTCCCTGGTCACCGTTGCGTCTCTTTGAGGACATGTGACATAGTCGGTAACAAATCGGTTCCCTTATTTTCTCCGCGACTAATCATGATTCCGACAAAAGAAAATTAGGTTTTCGTGCATCTATATATAGTCTAAAAAAACCTAATTTTCATTTGTCCAAAATACGTGGGAGCTGAGTGACTGGGAGTGTCGAGTCTGGGGAATTTCTGTAGAGACTAGGGAAAGGTCTACAAAAGGAAAGGATGTACAAATCTCCAGTAGGACCATCCCCAACTGTTTGGTCACAAATTCCTTGGCCACTCGTTGTGTCTCTTTGAGAACATGCGATATAGTCGGTAACAAATCGGTTTCTTTATTTTCTCCGCGACTACTAATGTTTCGGAGAAAAGGAATTTAGGTTTTCGTACATCTATATATAGCCTACGAAAACCCAATTTTCTTTTGTCCAAAATGCGTGGGAGTTCAGTGGCTGAGAGTGCCGAGTCCGGGCAATTACTATAAAGTCTAGGGAAAGGTCTACAAAAGAAAAGGATTTACAAGGGAAAGGACGTACAAATCCACAATAGGACCATTCCCAACCGTTTGGTCTTAAATTCCCTGGTCACTCGTTGCGTCCCTTTGAGGACATGTGATGTAGTCGGTAACAAATTGGTTTCCCTATTTTCTCCGCGATTATTAATGGTTCCGACCAAAGAAAATTAGGTTTTCGTGCATCTATATATAGCCTACAAAAACCAAATTTTCTTTTGTCCAAAATGCGTGGAAGTTGAGTGGCTGAGTGTGTCGAGTCTGGGGAATTACTATAAAGACTAGCGAAAGGTCTACAAAAGAAAACGATTTATATGGGAAAGAATGAACAAATCTCCAATAGGACCATTCCCAACTGTTTGGTCACAAATTTTCTGGCGACTCGTTGCGTCTCTTTGAGGACATGTAATATAGTCGATAACAAATCGGTTTCCCCATTTTCTCCGGACAATTAATGTTTCGGAGAAAATGAATTTAGGTTTTAATGCATCTACATATAGCCTACAAAAACCCAATTTTCTTTTGTCCAAAAATGCGTGGGAGTTGAGTTGCTGAGAGTGTCGAGTCTGGGCAATTACTGTGAAGTCTAGGGAAAAGTCCAATAGAGACACTACCTTAGCAAGACTGAGGCATTTCGTCGACACTCTTGCCTCACCTTTAGTCTTCGGTACACAGCGCATACCTGTATATATGCTTTCATTATACTTGCACTCAAGAGAGTATCGTATACGTTCAGGTGAAGCAGGTAAAGTAGATAAGGCTACACGCAGTCGTTGAGCAATTAAAAGTTTCATCGACACCTCCTGAATGCAAACGAGGAGTGAGCCAAAGTCGGTGAGCATCGGCAGCAGAGGAGCGTTGAATGAAACGAGATGACCCAACAGATACAGAAGAAGGAGCTTAAACGAAGCCTAAGGGCAGAAACATTCTGGAAGATTGGAGGGAGCCACAGCTGCAGCGCTGCGTCAGCGGCAAGATGGCCGATTAATGCGCCTTTATAAAGTCTTTCGAAACTCTGCAGGCGTCTCTTCATCTTGGACTCAATGCCATCTTCGTTATTCATTAATTATTATTTTTTCATCACATTATCAGACACGTCTTGCATTTCTCAAATAGTTTGTCAATCTTTTGTTCGTAATTGGGACGATTAATCGGTCGATTAATTCCCGATCCGGTGGTTGAACACCATAGAGGGATGAGCGTGACAAATCGAACCTCTGTCCTCCATTTGGGCTGAGACTTTTTTTTATGTACCGTGAAAAATTTGTAAAAGTCCCCAGGTGGAATTTTGCTGTCATCGAAAAAACAGCACTTCGCTGACTCCAGATTAGAATGCCAAAATGCCAGATCGGTTCTTTGTAGTTAGCCAGAGCGAATCCGACGGACTTTCGAGTATTAATAAGCACTAGGTAATGCCACTTACGCCACTGCTTGGCAGATAAAAATTTAAAAAATTCTGTCTCATGTCGCTTCCTGGTTGAAAATCTCACCTTTAAACCGGAAGTGACATCATACTGGAAATGCGTCGGTTTGAAAACCTCATTTTCGACCTGAAGTGACCTCATATCGGAAGTGACTAATATCTAGTATGACGTCACTTCCGGTCGAAAAATAAAATTGCCAAACCCCTTCCGATTGAAGACTGCCGGATAATACCGGGGCTTTGCGCCACTGTCACCAATATACGCGTCCTTCCCGAACTAGTAAGATCTTAACCGACATAGCCTATTCGGGGTGAGTTCAATGCTCAAGGTGGCAACGAGCTGAGGTGCGTTCAGCTATGGATCTTTTTTCTTTCAGGAAAACGATTCAGCGTCCTGAAACCCTTTCACCCACAGTTTCTTGGACTCCGAAAGATTCCACACCGGTATCCTACAAGAGACTCTTTGCGAAATTATAACCCTCTTTCACAAGCCAGGAGGCAAAGAAAACGAGAAAGTGAAAGTTGGGAGAGAGAGGTTCAAACGGCGTCGCCTTTATGTAGTTCAAACTGGAACGAGAGTACTACCCGCAATCCAGCCCCGAGTCTTTACGCTCATGGGTCTGCAGTAAACGCTGCGGAGGCTTTGAGATTTTCTCAGACGATGTGAAAAGACAGAAAGAAATTCCAATCTCGCTCACTCCTTTTCTTTTTCCTCGCCGTCGCGATAACGTGTACCCCTCTTTTCACACGAGTACAGTGATTGAGGAATGAAAAAAAAAGAGCTTTATCAGGCTACTTCGAGCACATTTAACTTTTAAGATTATGACTATAGGACTGTTATTACATACGTACAGAAAGAGTAAAGAGAACGGTCTCTCTGTCTCGGGGGGCGGGGCGGGGGAGGGGGGGGGGGGGGCAGTGGAGGGGGATGCGTATGCCGAGCACGGAGATAGCAGGCAGACAGTTCGACGCCCCGAAAATCGTTGGCGAGGGGTGTAGGGGGTATACTAATCCACCCCGATAACATTCCGATTAAACCGCACATAGCGAGCCATTCCCCTAGAGCCGAGCCCCGTCCCGGCTAATTCAGACCTGGCGTTTGCCAACCTCGCGGCGAGATAGCGCAATCCCTTAACGACGGGGTGCTGGAACGCCATAGTCGCGGTGGGGGTGGGTGGGATAGGGTAGTCGGAACGAGAGGGGGGGGGGGGGGGTTTCAAGGCTTTTAAATGCTCGACGCTCTTGCTCCCCGAGGACTCGACTAGACGACTACGCGACAACGTCGGTATGCCATAGTGAAAGGGGAAGCGTCAGTATTACACTGGTGCATTCTGCAGGTGAGGTCATTCCCGTGGTGGGGATAAACTGCGAGCGTAGTTAGCGATGCAGATTAGAGGGCTTCGGATCCCCGTGGTCGTACGAACCCGCCAGAGTATCCAGTCCACACTGGAACACGATGGAAATGTCCCGCTACATCGATGCAATACAATACAGACCTACCACTACGGCCATTGCCACTAGCTCTGCTACCACTGTCAGTATAACTACTGCTGGTACTGTTACTAATACAACTATAACTAGTACAGCTATTACTGTTACTAGGGTAAGTCGGGGTGATATGGACATGGTTTTTTAAACAATGAAAATTGGAGATTTGACGATTAAAAAACTTATGCGTTCTGTTGTAACCGACTCTGGAAACATCGAACTCAAGTAATTAACTCAGAACTTTCAATATTTTCGATGCGTGATTTAATTGTAGCTGTATAAATAAATATTTGCGACCGGCCGTCTCACGGCCTGCGGGGAGAATCTTTTCTTAAAACATCCGACTATAGTGTGCGATGTTGATTTACCAACAAAGTTATCATTCAGTATGTCTCTAAAGCGCTACGAATATAGCTCAAGAAATTTCTGGCCCAATCAAAGTAGGCATTCACTGCTCGTACTGATCCTTGCACGTACAATCTTATAATTTTTGGTGGAATCACATTGTATCCACATATACTAAAAACTGTGCAAACGGCAGCGCCATTCGTTTGTTACCTTAAAAGATATTGCAGGTGGCCATTTCACCCGCCTGGCCATATCAACCTGATGCACCCTATTTCTGGTGCACTGCTGTTCATGAAAGCCTGATTTTTCTGATTTTTTTTATCTTCCTGGATATCCTGCTCTGTATCTTAGCGGGGTCGAAGATACCAAGCAAGACATTCAGCACGACATCCTGCAAGACATCCAGCAAGACGCAAGGAAATCCAGACATTCATGAACAGCAGTGTACATTTAGAACTAGTACTATTACCAGTAGAACTATTACCGTTACGATGTCTAGTACAACTATTACTGTTACTATTTCTAGTACAACCATAACTCTTACTATTTCTAGTACAACTATTACTGTTACTATTTCTAGTACAACCATAACTCTTACTATTTCTAGTACAGCTATTACCGTTACGATGTCTAGTACAACTATTACTGTTACTATTTCTAGTACAATTATTACCGTTACGATGTCTAGTACAACTATTACTGTTACTATTTCTAGTACAACTATTACCGTTACGATGTCTAGTACAACTATTACTGTTACTATTTCTAGTACAACTATTACCGTTACGATGTCTAGTACAACTATTACTGTTACTATTTCTAGTACAACCATAACTCTTACTATTTCTAGTACAACTATTACTGTTACTATTTCTAGTACAACCATAACTGTTACTATTTCTAGTACAACCATAACTGTTACTATTTCTAGTACAACTATTACTGTTACTATTTCTAGTACAACCATAACTGTTACTATTTCTAGTACAACTATTACTGTTACTATTTCTAGTACAACCATAACTCTTACTATTTCTAGCACAACTATTACTGTTACTATTTCTAGTACAACTATTACTGTTACTATTTCGAGTACAATTATTACCAGTACTATTGCTAGTATAACTGGTATTACTCTCACCGATGCTATTATTATTCCGACTCCGCCCCGTAGACTATGCTCCTCTCGTTACTCGATCTTTCTCCCTTTCGTCCCATCATTCCCGTTTGTCGCATTTCGCCCGCCTCACACAGTCGGTACGCGTCGACCCATTGCGCCGCGCGGTTTCAGGTACATTTTCCCCTAGCAGAGACACTCCGGGCTTCTGCCCTTTGGGTGTAGAGAGTACCTCGCCATCATCATGCGCCGACCCCCACCGCGGAATAATAACGATGAATTGTTGATGGCCCAGCTATGGTTACTCTGTATTTATGTTGCGAGAGCCGAAAGTCCCATCGGTAACCAGGGTCCATCCGGTGTCCCCTCAGCGACCTTCTCCCCCTCGCGTCTACTTCTCACGGTCGTCCCACGCGTGAGCTACATCGCCACCTCACCCGCTCCCTCGTGTTCCCAGCCGCTCTCGCTTTTCTCATCCCTCCGATATCTTGTCTTCGTCGGGCAAAACGCTAGGTGATGTATAATCGATGGTTGGTGTACTAAACGATGCACTGCTCTCGGTTGACGTGGTTATATCCACTGCAGTAGTAATGGACGTTCGAAAGCACTCGGATGAGAGGGACAGACGGAGGGAAAATGCCAATGCCTACTCGTACTTACACCAGCGCGTTGGGGGGGGGGGGCTTGTACACTCGCGCGTACAGCGTGTACAGTGCAAAGCGTCACGGAATATGTGCGGAAGGGAATCGTGGTTTTCAGCAACGCCGGAGTGACTCGTTATGTCGAATTCATTCGCGAATGAAACCCCGGGCCAGCGCGTAGCATTCCCGTCCCGTCGCAGACGTGTTGCCCAGAGGGATGCCGGACATCGGCCGCGCGGCCGCTCTCCTATGTTGGAAACGGGGCTGGAACCGCGGGGATGGCGTTCTGTATACAATCTCGAGAGCCCCGTGAAAGCCCGCGCAGAGTGCAGTCATAGCGCCGGCACTACCGTATGTACGGGTACCTCCGCTATTACGTGTCCCTCGTACGATTGCATTCGCGTTTGTTAGGTGGTAGGTGGGTACGTACGTGCTACGGCCGAAGCGGCAGCTGCGGTGATCGATGAAACAGCTCTCGGGCTGCGCGAGAACACGCCTTGTCGAACACAGCCGGAAAATTTGCAGCCCCAACCGCCCGGAGAATGCCTTCGTCAATATACCGCGATTGTTGGACGTCCGCGATGAAAATGAGCGAGAGACCATGAATAACTCCTGTTTGTTTTTATTCTTTTTTTTCTCACGTAACGCTTCGCCAATCGGTCGTTGTTACGTGTGCATGGAAAAATATAATCGACGGCGGTTTATCGGGAGGAGGCACCGTTTCTATCATGCATGCCCTTCGTCGAAAGGTGGTACTTGCACATTGGATAGTCAAATGAGGTGTGTTATGGAAATTTTTGAAGTAGCGGTGTTTAAGCTTCGTGACAATGGTAATGTGATAAAGCTTTATTTTACATGTATATTGCACTGGCTGATGTCATTCTTTGGGAAGTGTTGAATAGTGCTATGGAACCAATTTTGGATCACGTTATTTGACCGGGGGAAAGACTCGACGCGTGAACGTAGCCTGCACTATATCGATGGCTGAATGCTATAACGTCATATTGGTTGTGTATAAGTATTGCCTATTTGCCTTTCTGGCGTTAGAACGTCGATATGCCCGTATTTATAATAAAATATATTTATAATAAAATTAAAAAAAATAAAATAAAATAAGATATGTATTTGAACATAAGGTTTATCAATACATTTGCAAATTATCGGTTCTAAACAAATGTGACGTATTTCTATACACTTGCGGGCTGCCGCTATTTAAGCTTCGAGACAATGGTAATGTGATAAAGCTTCATTTTACATGCATATTGCACTACCGGATCGCATTCTTTGGGAAGTGTTGAATAGTGCTATGGAACCAATTTTGGATCACGTTATTTGACCGGGAGAAAGACTCGACGCGTGAACGTAACCTGCACTATATCGATGGCTGAATGCCGTAACGTCATATTGGTTGTGTATAAGTATTGCCTATTTGCCTTTCTGGCGTTAGAACGTCGATATGTATTTGAACACAAGGTTTATCAATACATTTGCAAATTATCGGTTCTAAACAAATGTGACGTATTTCTATACACTTGCGGGCTGCCGCTATTTAAGCTTCGAGACAATGGTAATGTGATAAAGCTTTATTTTACATGCATATTGCACTACCGGATCGCATTCTTTGGGAAGTGTTGAATAGTGCTATGGAACCAATTTTGGATCACGTTATTTGACCGGGGGAAAGACTCGACGCGTGAACGTAGCCTGCACTATATCGATGGCTGAATGCCGTAACGTCATATTGGTTGTGTATAAGTATTGCCTATTTGCCTTTCTGGCGTTAGAACGTCGATATGTATTTGAACACAAGGTTTATCAATACATTTGCAAATTATCGGTTCTAAACACATGTGACGTATTTCTATACACTTGCGGGCTGCCGCTATTTAAGCTTCGAGACAATGGTAATGTGATAAAGCTTCATTTTACATGCATATTGCACTACCGGATCGCATTCTTTGGGAAGTGTTGAATAGTGCTATGGAAGCAATTTTGGATCACGTAATTTGACCGGGTGAAAGACTCGACGCGTGAACGTAACCTGCACTATATCGATGGCTGAATGCCGTAACGTCATATTGGTTGTGTATAAGTATTGCCTATTTGCCTTTCTGGCGTTAGAACGTCGAGATGTATTTGAACATAAGGTTTATCACTACATTTGCAAATTATCGGTTCTAAACAAATGTGACGTATTTCTATA
Source organism: Exephanes ischioxanthus (assembly GCA_958510785.1). NCBI lineage: Eukaryota > Metazoa > Arthropoda > Insecta > Hymenoptera > Ichneumonidae > Exephanes > Exephanes ischioxanthus. The sequence goes on along the minus strand of OY294018.1, from coordinate 20,169,837 downwards.
CACTTGCGGGCTGCCGCTATTTAAGCTTCGAGACAATGGTAATGTGATAAAGCTTCATTTTACATGCATATTGCACTACCGGATCGCATTCTTTGGGAAGTGTTGAATAGTGCTATGGAACCAATTTTGGATCACGTTATTTGACCGGGAGAAAGACTCGACGCGTGAACGTAACCTGCACTATATCGATGGCTGAATGCCATAGCGTCATATTGGTTGTGTATAAGTATTGTCTATTTGCCTTTCTGGCGTTAGAACGTCGATATGTATTTGAACATAAGGTTTATCACTACATTTGCACATTATCGGTTCTAAACAAATGTGACGTACTTCTATATGCTTGCGGGGCTACCGGTTTAACTTGATGGTTTGCGACAGCTGATGAACCAGTGATTCGGAATTTATAGTGCCGCTATATTGGTACAAAGTGAAACCACCGCCGGTAGACTCATAGCTCATATTAATTAAAGAATTCTTGTTCGAACATCCATCACATTACGGTTATCGTTCCTACATGGATATAACCGCGAAATACAAATAAAACTGATGAATAATGCGAACTTGACTTTTCTCCAACCAGAAACCATGCTAAATCTATCTACTTTGGATTCGTTTAATGTAAATAGCTGGTAACCTTGCTTGAATTTTTATAGGTACATAATAATGTTTGTATCTTACATAATACATAATGTTTGTATCTTACATAATAAATTGGCATTGTATCTAATAATCAAGTTCGTGATTGTACTACCTTAATGCCTGGATGATTTGAATAGAGCCGCTAAAGGGAAACAGACTAGGCATTAAAGAAGAGTACACGTCAATCCTACCCTGATCCGGAAATAGTGTTACGGCGATTCACGATCCTACATCCGCGTTATTTCACATGACAACTATCATACACGAGTTATATCCTACATTATATCCTACAGCGAACGAGCCTGGTATCAGCGAACTTATCGCAAAATCCTACACGGTCTCACATTCTACAGCGCACGAATCTGCTTCTGAAGGTGTAATCGTCGGATTCCACGAGATACGCTCGCTTGAGAATCTAACACATCATGCGTGCGGTATCTGGCGATGCCCTCTACTCTAGGTTTTTGAGATTGAAAAACCAGTAAATCATTGAAATGTCAATGGTCAATTACGGGTCACGTATTTTTCAATGTTTTATGCAATCGCGAAAATGATAGATAGCGTATTTCGTATAGAGAAATACATATAGATAATTGCATATGGAGAATTTCGCATGGAGAATTACATATGGAAAATTTATTACAGTGAATTACATGCAGAGTTGAAGCGCATACGCGTATGACAGTTCGTAACCGAGGGTTCGATTCAATTTAACGTACATTGTTTCGAGTACCAATTCTGATTCGAACTTGCATAACTCTACATATTCCATCTATAGCATTATCTGCATTATAATTACCGTTGAACCGTGATGGCTTTTGAATTTTTATTACGGTAATTCTTAAATTATAAACTATCTCCTCAGATGGAGGTGCGCACGTTTCGCCGCACACGGTATTGTCTAATAAGAACGTTTTAGATGCGGGACTTGCCCAGAGAGAAATTCTTCGCGATGTTTCATATCGAGATTCCGCCGACCTTATGGGGGAGAGGTTTTGTGCTCCAACATTCTCGTTCAGTCAACGGGAAACGCCGGGTCATGCCGGACCTTCGCGAGGCGTACCATCAGGAATCCCCGTAACTTGATATTAGTTCGAGCAATAAATTCCATAAGCTGCCTCGTCTCATCCCTCCCCATAACTGCTTCAATTACTGTCGTTCCGGCCCTCCGCGCGATTATTTCAATCTCCATCTTCTTTACAATCATCCCTCTTCGAATTCCTCGTATTCTTTGATTGAGTTTTAATAAAAGCCCCCGATGCTGGGCGCAGACGAAAAAGATGTTTGTTCCGCAACGACCATTTCTTGTCCACGAGGGACCACAATTTTTCTTGTTAATTTTTTTCAAAAATCTGATAACCTACTGTACGTTAACTGAGACGATCGTAAGATCAATGAAAAAAAAATAAATAAAAAATAAAGAAATTGCGGACCTTTGTGGAACAGAAATTGTTCGTTAAGTATACAAATCCCTTTCGCCAAAGAGACTCTCCGCGCCTCAGGTAGACACACACAAGTACGACTCTGAGCCCGATCCAAACGTCGGTTTGAGGTGCAATCCTCGCCCGCTTTGTCCTCATATCTCATTCATTTCCGCTCTAATATATCCTCTTCAGAGAGCATCTCGCAGTCATCTCTCAAGCGCCCGGAAACCCCACGGGTACCCGGCACAACAATATGCCCACATATATTTCTATCTACAACTGCGCGCACGTACACATTTACCGGATGTATCAAAGGCTGACATGTGGATTACCTGCACGGGTCATGTTTCGGCGTGGGGCCACGGAGCTGCTCGTTCCAAGCTCCCGCAAGAGAGTCTACAGGAGCGGCAGTTCCTGCGTTCCCTACATGTAAACGCGCCTTAAAGCGCTTGTGGTAATTGGCCCAGTCGTCTCTAGTTGTCTTCGCCCTGCGGCTCCTTTGCCCTTTGAGTGATGCCTCGCGATGAAGCTCTTCCATCGCGGTTATCCATGCTGCACGACTGCAAAGCGCTCGCGGAGCATCTCACATAGGATAAACTGCAACGCGAGCTTCAACATCCTTCGGAGTCGTATACGTCGTGGTTTCAACTTCACTTCCTACTCTTTCGAAGAGCTCCCGCACGGGGGGGGGGGGGGGGGAATTATATATAACGTGAGATGATTCAACGCCGCCCGAGGCCCAAGGTTTGCACCTACACCTTAAAGATGCTCCGCTTACCCTCCCCTTTAATCCGTACCAACCTCGGCTGGCTTCCGGCTCTGGTTCCGTGGCATAAGCAACCCGCATCATCCTCTCTCCGCGCTTATTTCGCCCCTTCATTTTCTTCTCTCGAGGATCCCTTTACAACCCTCCAGGATCCGCGCAACCTCCTTACCGTTTTCGTTCCGTCCCTCCTTCGGGTATCCAGTTTCTCCGGAATCTTCGGGTATTTCAGTCTCGCTTTATCTTTACCCTCGTTCGCTCATCCGTCCCTCCACGTCTCTCCCGGGTTGCGCCGTACCGCGACTTGTCGCTCGCGATAGCGTACGCTTAGCAACTCGGCACTTGCTCGTTTATCTCTCGAAGCAGGTGCTTGGTAATCCCCATTACAAAGACTGTATTTCTCGAGACGGTGGGGATGCAGCTACGTCGTCATCTACATAGAGTACATGAACTGTGGCGGAAGAACTAGTTGTGCTGCCAGCCAGCAAACGCCAGGCTGGAGGGCGAACAAGTAGGGAAGAGCGGGGCGAAATGGGACGGTGGGGCAAAATGGGGCAGTGGGGCAAAACGCCATATTCCAATCATCTTTGGATGGGACAATGGGGCAAAACGGGGCAGACTATCCGGATGTATCAACAGGGCAATATGGGGCATCCTAAAATGATTGGAAACTTGCGTTTTGCTCACTGTCCCGTTTTGCCCCACTGTCCCATTTTGCCCCGCTCTACCCTAGTCATACGTGGAGTACTCTTCGTTGAAACACTGCCTGCGCTGTACAATGGTACAAAATTATCGTCATTTTCCTTCGGTAACCGTTCTCGTTTCCCTCACTGGTTGCATCACCGATACACTGTGAAAAATGTTACGAAATTTACAACACTTTTAATATACAAAGTTATATGAAATATACAACCTCGGTATATGAAATTAGAATTCATATACATTGTGTTTGAATTTTTAATAATTTAATCTTAAATGCAATACCTGTACATTAAAATTACCGATGACGGCATTGAAAATTAAGACATTCGTTTATGAAAATTATGTTATTATTGCAAATATTATACAAATAATGTTGTTTTTAATATACCGGTAACGCAATATTCTTACATACGGGTCAATGAAATTTCATGCACTGTACATGCATAAAACTTCATTAACATTTATGAATTTTCAAGCAGACAAAGGAAGTTTCACGGCGAGAGGTTGGTTAGTCCCATGGTAGCTGGTTCATGGACTTCGCATTCATTGTCATCGTTTATACTTCGCATGTCCCAGTTTCATGGAGTCTCTCGTCTCGCTCCTCTTTTCTTTCGACGATAGAGCCTTTATCTCGTCTTACTTTCTCTCTTCGGATGACAGCCTGTGGTAAGAGCGTACAATACGGCCGCTGAAGCTCCAGCGAGAGCGCCGTACAGGCCCCAGTATTGGCAAAGTGTCGCCCAGTTTTCGCCCACCGTCAGCCATCGCCGGTCTTGTGTGTCATTCCCACTGGGGAGTCTGGCTCCGGGGGAACGAGATAGAGAGACGGTTCTCGTGATTTACGTCGGTAAATCGGCTTACCCGACCACGTAGGTCTCCTAGTCGACGTTGTCGCGATAGACGCGAGGCCCTCGTAAATTCGGCGTGGCCGAAAGATAGGCCGAGGGACGGCGAAGACACGAGAGGCCTCCGGTGTGACGCTGGAGTCAACCTCGATTCCACAACCGGCTTTCCCCTCCGGTTCTTTACTCCGGTTTCTTACCCTATCTGCCTTCTTGGGGTTTCATCGGTGAGGAGTAGCCAAGCAGGAACGCCGCCCCGACGGCTCGTAATTGTCGTGGGCGCAATTGTTCTCAACCCAACGTTGCCACTACGTCGCCTGTCCCTTCGCTGTCCCATCATCGTTCCCAGAGTAAACGCTCGAGCCCGTTACCCCTCGTCACACAATGTCGCACGTCCAATTTGTACGTAACAAAACTTGCTCCAAATTACCGAGGCACAGAGAGACGCACCGGTATGTCACGTTGAGTACTGCATTCGTGATCCAGTTTCACTTCCTTTGAGGCTCTGATGTAGGTTCGCCTCCTGTCTGTTTGCCAATTAAAGTGCCTCCGCCTGTATTTCGACACTGAGCTTAAGCCTTTGGTAACATTTCGTATCTCACTCGTAACTTAGCCTCTCTCCGTACCCACTGACAAACTACCGCTGCAATCCTCGCTTCCTGTTTCTCAATTTATCGTTGGACGCAAAAGTGGAGCGAAGTCCGTTCGAAAGGGTAAGCGTCGGACGAGAATGTGGGATCCGATAATCGTAGCGCCGGTATTCGTGTGTGTTCGTGCGCTGCTGTGTGCGCGTTGGCCGTCGGATTTCATCGGGGGATGCGTCCTGTCGACCACCCTTGGCAAAAAGTGGCAAGTATCGCCCGCTCGCCCAACCTACCCGCAGCTCTGCCAGCTCTCTACCCACCCGTTGTAAAAACATAATAAATATCCAACCGAAAAGCGAGCGTTCTACGCTTCCTGTTTATGAGCAAAGTTGCATAATAAAACACGACGATGCCTCCACCCCGCTGCTCGATGCCTCGCCTCTACGTTCATTGTTTTTTTTTTTATATACACGCCACGTGGGTGGGCTTCTGTCGATTGAAATAAAACAACAACAAAAGTTCTGAAAAGTTCTGGCGCAGGTTTCCCCGTAGAATATTAAGGTGTGGATGATAAAAAAAAATGGCGCAGCGAAGGAAGAGGATATTCGAAACAAGCATACGCGCTTTTAGCAGAAGTATTCGCACTACTTACACAAGCTCACCGGATGAGTGAGTGTTGCGTGTACATGCGGAGAGCTGGGTGTGCAAGTTGGGACTGAACCGGCCGATAGGTGGCGCTGATTGAATGCATGTACACGGTAACGCACACTCAGCCCGAAGGTATGTGCAAGGCACGCGCACGGCGAATACCTGAACAAAATAATAACCGCTTTGAACCAAGTATGAAATATCAGCCTCTAATGTATTCATTTTTTTTGTTTGTTTTTCGATGCTATTTTCGGTATCCTTTTACTTTAATAATGCCTTTTTTTTAATACGATAAGATTGTATCCTATCGGACTGAAGGACTCCGGTCGATGGCTCGTTGGCGTTTTTGTTACTTTGTTACATTGTATGAACCACGTCGTGTATATAAAAGCTATTATGTATCGTCAATATTTGTAACTAAATGGCAATAAATACACGTACCGCTACTACTTTTATCGTAGGAATTTAGGGCGCGGAAATTATTCTGAACCACATATTTCGGTGTTATTGTTTCCGGCTGAACATTTATAATTGCCAAAAACAATTATTTAAAGCCTTAAAGTTTATTATTATTATGTAAAGTCCTAGTAGATATGTTAGAGCGTTAGGGGAGAGCGGGGCAAAATGGCATAGCGGTGCAAAATGGGATAATGAGGCAAAACGCAATTTTCCAATAACCTTTGGATGGTGGCGGTGAAGGTGAGTGGGGCAAAACGGCGTTGAAAATTCGGATGTATCGTTAGGACAAAATGGGACATCCAAAAATTGTGGGAAAATTGAGTTTTACCCCCGCTGTCCCGTTTTGCCCCACTGTCCCATTTTGCCCCGCTCTCCCCTATATAGAAGGCCGACGAGGTCCTGGCTAGGTCTTTTTAGGGCCTTATCGGATTCGTAACGCCGTAAAACTTCTATCAGGGAAGCCAATCTTTTCAGACAGAAGAAAAAGCAGAACAATCCTGTAAGATGCAATTAAATACCATACGGAATTGCTCGACTATTTCCCAATGGACGATACCAACGAGGTACCCAATGCCCGACGCCCAATTGACGATACCCACGAAACAATACCAAAACCTTAGTATCGAATACGTTTTGGCAAAACGTTAACCAATTAACGTTATTAACAGCAGGCAGAATACGAACGGGTGTTGCATTATTCATGACACACTCGTGGACTCGTGAAGTCGAAAGTTTCCTACCGCCGGCGCGAACTTCGGCTCACTCTCGCTCCAACTAGCCACTAACTCTACACGTTCTTTTCTCTTTTTAAACATTTTTACACGTAAATTCATTTCGGTATAAAATACGGCGGTATTAATATCAGCCCTGAGGCTCCTGCGGGGTGATGAAAATAATGAAAATCTCGACCAGGAATGCACCGTGGACTAGTAACGAATCGTCCGCCGGAACGAGAAGTGCAAATCGCAATGTGGCCCGACACTATCGCCCCGAAGTGTGTGTACATTCGCCAGAATACACTACGTAGGAAGGGTATTAGTAGGTGAGACGGGAACAAAACGTGCACGCAACAAAAAATTAACAGCTCTGAACCAAATATGAAATATCAGCCTCTAATATATTAATTTTTTTTATCGACGCTATTTTCGGGATTTTTCGATACTCGCTCTACACGGTCTATTCTCTTTTTAAAAATTTTCACACGTAAATTCATTTCGGTATAAAATACGACGGTATTAATATCAGCCCTGAGGTTCCTGCGGGGTGATGAAAATAATGAAAATCTCGACCAGGAATGCACCGTGAATTCACCGTGGATTACTAACGAATTGTCCGCCGGAACGAGAAGTGCAAATCGCAATGTGGCCCAACACCATCGCCCCGAAGTGTGTGTATATTCGCCAGAATACACTTAGTAGGTGAGACGGGAACAAAACGTGCACGCAACAAAAAATTAACAGCTCTGAACCAAATATGAAATATCAGCCTCTAATGTATTCATTTTTTTTTATCGACGCCATTTTCGGGATTTTTCGATACTCGCTCTATACGGTCTATTCTCTTTTTAAACATTTTTACACGTAAATTCATTTCGGTATAAAATACGGCGGTATTAATATCAGCCCTGAGGTTCCTGCGGGGTGATGAAAATAATGAAAATCTCGACCAGGAATGCACCGTGAATTCACCGTGGATTACTAACGAATTGTCCGCCGGAACGAGAAGTGCAAATCGCAATGTGGCCCAACACCATCGCCCCGAAGTTTGTGCACATTCGCCAGAATACACTACGTAGGAGGGGTATTAGTAGGTGAGACGGGAACAAAACGTGCGCGCCGATAACGAATCGGCCCGAGCGGGATCGCGGTCACGTATTCAAAGAGATTTCTCACCTGAGGAGGGCGCGCGAGACGGGGAGTACCGGAAGTTGAACAGGAAAAAAAAAAAGTACAACGAAAAAATTCGCGCACAACCTCATCCCATCGCCGGGCGAGAGAACTCCTAACGGGGCGATATATCATCACGTTATAAATATTTCTGAACGTGTGCGTGTAATAGTTTTTTATGGAGATGAGGCTCTTCCTCCCGTGGGTCACGAGGGGGACTCGCAAACGCGATAATGGTCCGCGTGTATGGCTGGGTGGGAAACCATAGGGGGAGACCGGGGCAAAATGGCACAGCGGGGAAAAACGGGACAGTGAGGACAAAACTCAATTTTTCATTAATTTTTGGATGCCCCACTTTGTCCCAACGATACATCCGGATTTTCAAACCCGTTTTGCCCCACGTACCACCATCGCCACCATCCCAAAGTTAGTGGGGAATACGTTTTGTCTCATTATCCCGTTTTGCTCCGGTGTGCCATTTTGCCCCACTCTCACCCCCTACAACGATGATAATAATGAAAATGTGTGCAACTTTGCGTTACGCGCAGCGCGGAAAACTTCGGCCAGCGAATGATAAAGGGGCGAAGGAAGACCGTGGCACGGTTCCCTGTGTAGTCTCCACTAATACCACGGGCGAATCGGTCCAAAGGATCGACGCGGTATGCCGGAGCTTCGTAAATCTCGCGAGCGCAATCCTACAGCCCGCCGGCAAGCCAACCAGTATCCGAGCCAGCGAATTCCACGGATTTCCTGCATAAATTTTCTCCGAACCCTTCCCCGGAGAGTCGAGGTCCCGATCTCACGCCCCCGCGCCCCTAACTCCGAGATCTTCGGAGGGCGCGGAAAGTTTTCCCAACTCCGTTGATGCTGATGTAATGATGACCAGCGTATTAGATTATTCGTTTGTACGGATGTGAATAAATGTATGCTTCGGGTTTTTCGGACGAGGCTAAATGAAGATTAGATTGATGTCGTTTTGACGCTCGATGGGCTTGGATTTGCATTTGGATGGATGGATTGAAGAGGATTGAGGTGAAGTGCAACTCATCGTTTGGTCACAAAAACTGCAATCCAAAATTGTCTAAGACGGTTAATTTTTAGGGAAAGATACGAGAACAGTGAACTATGCGCAGTAAATCTGCAGTTAACTATTCACATAATTTTCCCAAGAAACAAACGCCTTGGGAGATTTTTTTACCTCTCTTGCACTCATACCGGTGATACTTTACCGAAATTATGTTTTTTTTCAGCATTAGGGAAACTTTTTAGCAAAGGATTAAATAAAGAATGACTTGGGTTTATGGTTGCGAAAGTAATCGTTCGATTATTGAAAACATATGTCATGTTATAAGCGGGCGTGAAAGGTCAACACTTCCATCACCCAGGGAGGGTAGATCTGGCTGGCGGTTACATGCCAGCAGTGGCGCGAGACCGCTCCACGCCTGGGAGCCTGGCCAGGCGTGGAAATCAAATCTTGTTGTCGTAATGCAATGTTGATAAGTATTAAATAACTAGAAAATAATACTTGCTGCAAGTGAATAATGATTCCCTTCAACATTCCTATAATTTTTTGTTTCACACCTTATTACATTCGGTGAACAAACTACGTTTTTCTTTTCAACACATGTTTTGTTGTTTCAAAGAAATATTTATTACAGGAGCACAGCCTCAGTTCACTCAAAAAAGAGATGTGATTGAAGCATAAAGAAGTTTGCCCCCTCACTTACATATATGTATTGGATAAAATACATATTTCATTACTATAAACGGATTTCATCCGAAGTCACTTGGCGTCATGTTGGTCGTAGTCTTTCTCATTTTTGGAAAAACAATTAATCAATTTGTTCGCATTACGTACATATTTATTTGAACGTATTGACCAGAGCCATTTAGTTGATTGAAACGAAATTCGATTGAGTCAATCAAATGTTGTTCTCAGTATAATAATTAACAGATGATCTATATAGATCGGACATATCACCCGACGAACCATATAATTCTACATTACTCTACATACGATTCCACCATCCGACAGTGGCAATAAATTAATCAACATCAAATATTAACATCAAATGACGACAGTGGCAATAAATTAATCAACATCAAATATCAACATTAAATAAATTAATCAACATCAAATAGCCTCAGTTCACTCAAAAAAGAGATGTAATTGAAGCATAAAGAAGTTTGCCCCCTCACTTACACATATGTATTGGATAAAAGACATATTTCATTACTATAAACGGATTTCATCCGAAGTCACTTGGCGTCATGTTGGTCGTAGGCTTTCTCATTTTTGGAAAAACAATTAATCAATTTGTTCGCATTACGTACATATTTATTTGAACGTATTGACCAGAGCCATTTAGTTGATTGAAACGAAATTCGATTGAGTCAATCAAACGTTGTTCTCAGTATAATAATTATCAAATGATCTACATAGATCGGACATATCACCCGACGAACCATATAATACTGCATTACTCTGCATACGATTGCACCATCCGGCAGTGGCAATAAATTAATCAACATCAAATATCAACATTAAATAAATTAATCAACATCAAATAGCCTCAGTTCACTCAAAAAAGAGATGTAATTGAAGCATAAAGAAGTTTGCCCCCTCACTTACATATATGTATTGGATAAAAGACATATTTCATTACTATAAACGGATTTCATCCGAAGTCACTTGGCGTCATGTTGGTCGTAGTCTTTCTCATTTTTGGAAAAACAATTAATCAATTTGTTCGCATTACGTACATATTTATTTGAACGTATTGACCAGAGCCATTTAGTTGATTGAAACGAAATTCGATTGAGTCAATCAAACGTTGTTCTCAGTATAATAATTATCAAATGATCTACATAGATCGGACATATCACCCGACGAACCATATAATACTGCATTACTCTGCATACGATTGCACCATCCGGCAGTGGCAATAAATTAATCAACATCAAATATCAACATTAAATAAATTAATCAACATCAAATAGCCTCAGTTCACTCAAAAAAGAGATGTAATTTAAGCATAAAGAAGTTTGCCCCCTCACTTACATATATGTATTGGATAAAATACATATTTCATTACTATAAACGGATTTCATCTGAAGTCACTTGGCGTCATGTTGGTCGTAGTCTTTCTCATTTTTGGAAAAACAATTAATCAATTTGTTCGCATTACGTACATATTTATTTGAACGTATTGACCAGAGCCATTTAGTTGATTGAAACGAAATTCGATTGAGTCAATCAAACGTTGTTCTCAGTATAATAATTATCAAATGATCTACATAGATCGGACATATCACCCGACGAACCATATAATTCTGCATTACTCTACATACGATTCCACCATCCGACAGTGGCAATAAATTAATCAACATCAAATATGCCCGCTCCATTTTTCAAAGCGGTCCTTGCCGGTGCAATGCCTCCGTGTACTCAGTATTCTACTCCCGAAGGGAGTTTTATTATTGGATAAATATAAATGTCGAAAGTTTGCAATTATGGACGAAGCCGGGAACAAAAATTCCCTCAGTTACAGTTTGCTTTTACCTTCCCCGGGCATTAATTATTGAATGACTATGGAAGCGCAGCTCTGCTCAGCTCACTGCTCTCTGTCAATAATATGTATATCGATCCCAATATTTCGCTCCTCGACGATCCACGAGAAGCGGTGCTTTTAGACCTAGCCAATTATTAATCGCTCCGTTATCGTTTCTGTGCTTTTTTCAAACATCGATCAACTCCCCCAACAATTGCTCGTCTCCGTACCAGTTAACTTCGAGCTGAAACTAATCCATCGCTTACACGTGAAACCTTTCACCGTCGAGGAGACCTTTAAAAAAAATGATAATTGTACATTTTCACCTGCACCGCCACAGGAACATTTGCTTCTCGAGAATTGCAGATCTACCGGTAAGAAAACAGTAGCCGGTGTCCGCTGCTCGCTTGATCGTTGATTAATTCACAGTTATCCCGACAACGGCCTCCGCACAGTGCGGAAGGTTTCCAGTTAGCGTTGCAAGGGTGAGAGAAAAAATAGTACCTTCAGCAGTGCAAAAGAAAAAAAGCCGATGCGAGATCCGCAGAAATAGGCGAGCGTCAAACTGTTCGGGCTGGCGCTGTAGCGACTGCAGCCTTCGGCTTTGACTCGCTGGCAGGGAACGAGGATGGGAATGTCGGTTCCACGGGGTGTCGTTAAGAAAGTCGTTAGACCCCGGACGAATCCGGAAAAATTTAAATTCCACTCGTCCCGGACACGCTCCCCTCTCTCGCTGTTTCTCTTTCTCTATTTTTCTCGCGCTCCATTTTCTCTCACCTCTGTCTGCGGATCTCCGCTACCGGACGCAGTTGGAACTACCGTGAACTTACGCGCGGTGTTCTTCCTTTATCCACCTTCTCATCGTTACAGAGGATGGTATAATTTTTTTTTTTTTTTTTTCGTTTCTTTTCATTTATTTTTATTTTTTATTATTTACACAGTATAACTTGTTGAAACGGGACCGCAATGTTAGCAATGTTGTTCGGGCACCCAGGGGGCCGTACCCGCGTTAACGACGCATTATTCGCACACTGCACTCGCGGTACAGCTTCCGTTACGGGGAACCTCGCACCGTGCAGGTACTTGCCAACTTGCGGTCGTTGCCGCTGCAACTCAGCTGCCTTCGCTCTCGCGGCTCGTGGTTAACTCTCCAGACACGTTACACATATCCTCACGGCGAAATGGCGAAGCGATGAGAGGTTTAGAGGGAAGAATACGCTAGGGTTGAATTTTGCACTGTTATAACCTATACGCTAGTTTCACGGCTCTGGTGGCGCGGTCCTGGTGGCGTAAAGTGTCCCTACTCTGGGGTGCCACCTGTCATCCGTCACTGTCATGGCAGCCGCCTTATGGCAGCTGATGTGCTCACGTGTGTCGAACGCGAAGCGTCGGATATTTGTATAATAAATGTACGATGGCTCGCAATTCGAAAGGAATTGTTCGTTCTTCGCGTAGTTGTTGTATTGTGGATTGAACTCTATTCCACAGTGTCTGACATCAGAAATATAATTCTTCTTCTTCTTCTTCTTCTTCTTCTTTCCGTATGGCTTTAGGCCGGAGGCCAAGTGCCAGAAATATAATTCTTACGTGTTTGATCTTGTCGCGTGTAGGGGAGAGCGGGGCAAAATGGCTCAGCGGGGCAAAAAGGGATAATGAGGCAAAACGCAATTTTCCAATAACTTTTGGATGGTGGCGATGGTGGCCCGTCGGACAAAACGGGGTTGAAAAACCAGATGTATCGTTGGGACAAAATGGGGCATCCAAAAATTATTGAAACGTTGAGTTTCGCCCTCCCTGTCCCGTTTTGCCCCACTGTCCCATTTTGCCCCGCTGTCCCCTACCACGTTTGGCAGCCGGCGTAATGCGCAAGTGCAGTCAGGGCCGGGATCCTAAAGTCTTACTAAGAGTTTTACTAGCTACGCTACTAACGCTAAAATAACTTTAACGTTAACACTACGGTAGTCTAAGAGATAACCGTAAAAGACTCAGCAATTGACACCACTGCGGGTTAGATGCAGTGACGTCGCGCAGAAACATGTTGACAGAAACTGACAACAGAGGTCATACAGGAAACTAATATATAATAGTTTATTAAATTGGTGCCAACTGCCGAGTCTTTTACGGTTATCTCTTAGACTACCGTAGCCTTAACGTTAAAGTTACTTTAGCGTTACTAGCGTAGCTAGTAAAACTTCAGTAATCTCTCAGTAAGACTTCAGGATCCCGGCCCAGGAGTCACCAAAGTGTACTGCCGTCAACCGCCGCTGCGAGGGCGCAAACCGCGGCCTCGTAAAGCGTTGAACTGGCGTATAGCGATGCTTGATGGAGCAAGCGAGAGGTTCGATGGAACGAGCGAGTGTCAAGATCGGGAATAACTTCTCATCTGTGTCATTAACCGCACTCACATCGACGCTCCCATTTACAACGGAAAAAGAACGATCTCTGTTTCTAATCCATTGTGTAACTAAAAGCGGATGGGAGGTGCTCCGGAGGATCGTGATGCTTCATTGGGGTTGAACATGTTACCATTTCTTCGGGTCTACCCTCGAAATTACACACTTTGGAAAATCGGGGGTTTCCGTAGTGAGAGTTTGGCCGAGTTCATTCGCGAATGGTGTCGAGAGATTCCCCAAGTTGCCCGAGGGGCAACACCCCTCACACACACAAGTGAGGAGCGTGCGAGTGGTCGATATGCCGCACAGAAATGAACTATGTAGCGAAGCTTTACTCGAGGCTTCGCTTCTGGGACTAAGGTGTTGTTACGGCCAGCTTGGACAGAGGTCGTAAACTGGTTGCGGTTCTAAGTTCGTGCGGTTTATCGAAGTATATTGAACGCCAGCCGCGACGATCCCTCCAGAAGAACCACGGGAGATGGGGATAATAGAAATAAGCATGTGCGTAGAGTTATTGTCTTGTAATATGGCGATAGGATTTTTAAACCGTGAAACGAATGGTTCGCATTTAAAAGAATAGATAGAAATTGGTAGAAAGTAACTGTACGCACATTAAGGTTGTTGTGGGGTTGAGTTGAGCGAGGTGAGGTATGAAGGGAGCGCCCTGTCATTATACATTTGGTCGACTCGCCGTTGCCACTCGTCAAAAACAAAATAATAGCAATATTTGCGTGATGTTTTTGGGGGATTTTCTTAGAGATATTTAATAAAATATGGGTTTATTAGTGATTGGACAGCGTTAAAGTGTTCTTCGAATTTTATAGAATACATTTTTGGCATATTAATTTATCAACAGTATTTAGTTGGCAGGAATGCTGCCTCGTGCTTACAAACTCATCTAACTGTTGATCATGACTGCAGGGATTGTATATCTATATTTTTATCGGTAATGTGGGTAGCTGTAGCAAAGTGGGTACGTCAATTTTTTCTCACATGGCCGTAATTTCCTACCAGCATCTCGTTTTGTTTAATCAGTAATCAATGAACGATGCTGTAAATCGTAATGCAGAAGGTGCCGAACGTTAAAGCGATTATCCATTCAACATCACATACTTTTCCACGTACTCAATAGCATTTTTTTCGAAGACATAAACTACATACGACGGGATGGTCAGGAATTCTCCATAAGAGTAGTGCAGTCAGTGCACGAAACCCGATAACTTTACGATTTTTTTTTCTCAAAAATTATGCTGCGAATCGGTTCTAAATTTTACAAGACCCTCGGCAAAGCGATTATGTATATTCGTTTAAATTTTTATGTTGGTGGTAGCATTTTCATGTTGCCCCCACAACAACCTTAATGCTAAATGTTTCATGCCGAAGATGCTACAAATTCTATTTGTGAATTGGCGAAGCACCATGCCAGTCTGGTCAGAACACACTGTGGGTTCGAAAACTTAGATCCCTGGCAAGGGTTGGTCCACTGGCTCGAGATAAGAAGATACAACGGTTGGCCAGATTACCCGACAAACCACATTACCCTGAGTTGCCCTATAAACAAGATTAGTAAATGAAGGCAGGCGAATGGTACTCCAAGTCGACTTGGTCATACCAACCGCCTGCCTTCATTCAATCGAATCGTGGTTTATACAATTCTTATTTTAATAAGATTTACATGACCTACGACGTGATGGCTGCTCTACTGAAAACCGTGTCCACAATTCTCGCTATGAAATATTGGGTTTTTTTTTTTTTTTTTTTTTTTTTTTCAGTCGATCGTTTTAGCCCCGCTCTCTCGCACTCGTCCTTCGTTTCCTGGACTATATCCAGCATGACCCCCCACCACTTGACATAGTCCCACTGATCCGTCTCGAGTGACCCTCGTGACGGCGTCTCTGACGAGGCTGAAAGCTGTTACTTTCGAGCCCCAGTCGTCGGTTCCAGCAAGAACTTTGGCCGATTCCCACTGACTCCCAGTATATATTCTACCAACTGCAGGATAACGAGCAATGCTTGAGCATGACATTTGACTATGAGAAACGTCTAATATGCCTCAGTAATAGTTAGTTTAAAAAAGGTATAGTTAGAAAAGCAGCGGATCCAGGTGAACGAAATCGAATTTTTCCTCGTCTGCGTAGTTCCGGGCATAAATGGCAAACCACGTTCGCGCGATACTGGATTGAAGGTCGTTTTAACGATCGGGACCCTCGTCGAGAGCAAGGTAGAGTGAGATCTGGGATGGTGTAAAAAATCTTTACAGCCATCCCCCCTTCCTGACCCGTTTTTCCGGCTCTCCCCCACTCATTGACCCTCCTCTTCCTTATCGTTCGCCACAGAATGCCAGAAAACTGCTCGGATTACGTAAAACGCAAGTGGTCAACGTTGAAAATAAAACAAGATGAGAAATGAGTATGAACATGTTCGTTGGCCTACACTGTGCGCTATCTCTTTTCTATCTATTGTACACTGTCACACTCATTTATCGAAACTGTGCAAGCCCCACTGGTTGCGTTACAGCAGCGAGGAGCGATATTAGTTTGGCGTGTCCCGTGCTCAAACACGTTTACGCTTTTGAAAATAGGATCTCCGCAAAAGGATTTTCGCTCCGGCGATATTCACCTCGCGCTCGTTTATACATAAATTCAAAGTTTACACACGACACGCCTCACCTCACCCCCTACATCGATGGAGGCAAAAGTGCGATCGTGCTTCGATGTATCGATGCGTGAATTGCACGCGAAAGCTCTCAGCCATCCTCAATATATAGCTATAAGCTTCCGGTAGACATAGAATGTTATGTTACATTTACACTTTTACCGCTCGACGTTAAATATGTACATAGTATGTTTATGCTTGACGCGTGTTTCGCATGAAGGACATCAATAGGTACGTGATAAAGCTGACGCGTAAAGCTCAAACGATTTAAGCATAGATTCGTAGATTCGCACGCACGGTGAGTGTAAACTTGAATAAATCACCCACCGAACGGCATGATGTCATGTTTTCGCATATCCGTTATAATATTATGAAACGTCCCGTCTTTTCCATTGTAGGGAAATTCTTGGAGATATAAGGGGCCATATAAACATTTATCTTGAGTATTTTATGCAGAAGATTCAGGCAATTCGATGCGACGATATCGACAAACAGTCGGGATTGGCTACATCGCGCGATCCGTATGAGTGAAATTACCAGAGTATAAATTTGACCAGTTAGTCCTTAAAAACGCTCAGGAATCACATATAGTAGGCTCAATCATGTGATATCTTGACTATCGTAAGTGCCGCCAATATTCTCGCCTGCCGCTTCCCAAGGAAACTATTCTATTAACCGTGCGTCTTCGGCGGTTTTTTTTAATGTGCGGAGCAAACCAAAGTTACTGAGTACTTAAAAAAAAGGCAAGCTCACGTGCTATCAATGAAAAAAAATCCAAAGACTTTACACTGTAGTTCACCCTATTTAACAATGAAGTGCAAGTTGTACCAAATGTCATTGCAAAGAGTCAAAATAAAATTGTGTCATTAGTCAGTATTGACGTAGATACTTTCGCTCTCTAGTTCGGATTAACCGGGATTTCAATTATCCGGGGACTCTTCGGTCCAGAGCATCCCGGTTAATCTGGGTTCTACGATACATCGTAAGACGGACTAAGCGGGTTAAGCCGGAATATTAACCGTCATGCGTTTACACTGGTTGGGTATCGGAACTTCGCTATACTTCGATAAGTTATGCTACACTCTAGAATCAGTATGCAGCTATGAGGCATAAACGTTGGAGAAAACGGAGTGAAAATGGACCCCCGGGCGAACCGGACTGTTTTCACCAATTTTCCGTGGAACATAAAAAAAGGCTTATCTCACATAGAGAGTCGATTTACCGCGGGGTTTTATTATGGCGACGCACCAGGAAAATATTATCAACAAATAATTCGCACGTAGGTACCCGCGCAACATCAGATACAAAGTTATTAATTCCTAGTTAAGAGGCAATGTGTTTATTGCTAATAATGGATTCACATCGCGGATAATTAATTGTTTTGTTGTTGTATCCACATCGTAACTACCCTCAGTGATATACCAGGTATGAAATTTGAATAGGGTAAAAGTGGTGAATGTGGCCCACCTCGATTAACACGTAAATCAATGATATATGGAACGGGCCACATTCCCCACTTTTACCCTACCCCATGTTCGACCATGCTTCGTTTGTATTATTACAATTACGTCCCATTAATTAATGATTTTGGTATAAAGCCATCGCTCGTGCAACCCCGGAGAATTGACATTCACTGTAAAACTCCATGGAAATGTTTGAGAGGGAGAACCTCTTCTGTAAATACAGAGGTTCGAGATTGGTCTCCCGATCGCTCCGTCTTACGCTATCACCAGGTCAACACCATCCAGAAATATCCCTCCATCTACCTGCCAGTACGTCGTTTCTCGTCGATCGTCGTTGGCTCTGCACATCCCTTTGGAAAATTCGTTTACAGTCTAGTTCGCGATCACGGGCTTTGGTAGCGTGCCGGTTCTGCGGGGACTGACGGACCCGTTCTACACGGAACGATGAGGCAGTTCCTCGTGTGTATGTGTGTATATATATGTGTGTGTGTGTGTGTGTCTATGTATGCGCGCGCCTGTGTGAGTGTGGCGCGTGTGCGTGTGTGTGCGTGCGCGCCCCTGCATGTGTGTGTGTGCGCGCGCGCGTGTGCGCGCGTGTGTGTGTGTGTGTGTGTGTGTGTCGTGGAAGGCAACGACGACGAGCCGGCCTCGCCCTCTCGCTCGTTTCATTTCTCTCGGGCTCACTGGGTCGAGTGCCAGTCTGCTTCGAGGGTTTCTTCTCTTCTCTCAAAAACTAGACGGCCGAGAGCAGCGCGAGCAAACCAAGCTTTCTTTCGCGTTTCTTTGGAGTCTCTTTTAACGAGCCCATATTCCTCCTCGAGCACACCACATGTCACGTCGAACCTGAACTATCTTCAGAATCTCGGGAATGTTTTGCTGGCAACAAACACTTTCAACAGGATGATCCTTGTCTGGCGTTCTTTTCCTTCGTCCTATCGATGTGATTTGTATGCGATTCAGACTCAGCCGGTAACAAACGGGCTTCCCTATTTTCTCCGAGAAACCCCCGAAAACGGAGGCAACTCCCCTACTTTGTGTTTGGCCAGGGTTGGTCGAGGCCTTAAAATTTCATGAAAGTTCAACATTTGCTAATTGATTAAAAAAAAAAAAAATTACTGTTAGACATCTCATGATAACGAATATCGTTATATTAATTGGGTGTGTGTATGGTATCGCGAAAGAGCATGTGTGTGGGCGATCGCTCATGTACGCTCACAGAAGAATCTGACAGAAATTACCCAAAATCTGGTACCAACGATACATCTGGAAAATCCGGACAAACACACAGCGGTCCTGTATCGCTGGGACAAAGTGGGACATTCATCAAATATGGGAAAACAGGGGTTTCTCCCACCGTCCCATTTTGCGCCGCTCTTCCCTATTCGCAGTTTCGTCGTTATCGACGCAGTGGTTAAAGCCTTCTGAACAAATGTCAAACATGATTTCAAACAGAACCAATGAGACTACCAAGGCATCGGTCATCGTGAGGTGTTAGGCTACCTCAACGGCCCCAACAATTAAGTCGGCTTTAGGGAATCCGTTTACCTCTTCTATGAGGTAAAACTGGGCGTCTGAAATGTTTATGTTACTCATTGCACAAAGCTGAGTTGACTGCAATTCGCAACTGAACACGGTGTGCCCAACAGGTCGGTGTGCCCCATTCGACTCTCCATGAAATTTGCTCGGAATTTCCAATGATTCATCCATTCCATAAAATACAGCCTCATTACTGAGGCTCTATTTCATGGCGTCTCTTACCCTAGCTCGTACCAATCTTTCACTAGTCCATCATCCCCTCTCTTTATTACTCGTTAAGAGACTTTTATGCCGGCACCGTGAATTATACGGAGTGGCAATCTTGAGAGCACTCGGTATCGTACAGGTTCAGACCTTTTTACGGTCTTACGGTGTCCCTCGGAATCTCCGAGGGGTCGTATGAGGAAACCCACGCACCTTTCGCAGACATTTATTTCTTTCGGCGAAAAAAATATATATTTTCAACCACTTCCTTACGGACGAGCTTTCGCACGGCTGTGCTCGCCAATGCGCTCCCTCGCTACGGTAGTCGATACAACCCAAGCATAAATAGCCAGACTACCGACACGGGAGGAGTTTCGGGCGTGCTCCCGATGGCCTCGACGTAAGTTTTCTACGATCAGCACCGCGTGCTGTCGATGGCGCTCGTCCCCGGCTTCATCATTACTGGAGTGCCTGAGAGCGAGGGTGTCAGATTGAAACGCAAGTATGTACGACGCAATGAATTCGACGAATCCCCAAGAATCATGGTAAACCTAAGGGCGCTGAGGTGGAATCGAATGCACGTAGATTCGCCAACTGCGATTCTCCTGTATTCCTCGTATGGAAGAGCGGGGCAAAACAGTCCCGCGTCCCCTATCTAAAAAGAGACCGTTTGTTTGGTAGAACTTTTAGAACTCTGTATCGGGGACTAATAAGGCCCTGACAAACCCTAGTGAAGTCCTCAACAGGCCCAGATATAATATAATGTACAATAATATACCTATATAACGTATACATATCTGCATATGCATACATGTATTTAATATAATATCGCTCTATAATATTAACAGATTTCGCCCTCGCCGCCGTGTCACGAATCCGGGGGGGGGGGGGGGGGGGGGGAGTGCAATAATAGGGTCAGAGGAGTCAACAATAGGATCAGAGGGTCGGTAATTTAGACGTGAAGTTGGCTAATAATAAGACCGTGAAGTAAAGGGACTTAGAACAATAAGGCCTTTAAAATATAAATATAATTGGATAGTTCCTCCGCAATCTGTTTCGTCCCGATCCCCCCTATCAACTAAAGTATAAATATTTCATTTGCTCGTATCCCAAAAAGAGAAAAAGAACATCGAAAGACCTTGTACGACTATAATGCGTATAATAGTCGAAATGCTTTGCGTAATTTCGCCGTGCGTGCGTGCTTGCGAGCGAGCGAGAGCGAAAGAGAGAGGGGGGCGAGATAATTTCATCATCAAACATTTTCATCAAACTCCCGGAAAACGGGTAAAATGGACACTCACGACAAAATGGACTGTTTTTCGGTCACTGCTCCATTTCGTCCGCCCTCCCCAGCGGATAGTCGGCGGCGTTTCCACTTCGATAACTTTTTTCGGATGCTCTCTCAGACGAACGGAAACTCGACCCCCCCCCCCCCCCCCCCCCCTGCTAATATTGACTTGAATTAACAAGAGCGAGCGATGAAAATATTTTTCGCGTCATAGATTATACGATACCGTGTCGCTTAAGCGAACGAACGCAGACTGTAATATGAAGTGGTGGTATCCATTTTCTCGGAGCATTCTATACCTCGGCTAACTCGGTTATGAATTTCACAATTTACGCTACAAAATTCCCCTTCCGGAAACTGTCTACGGCCACTTGTGTACGTACCCTCTTCCTCGCCCGCACGTCCGACGGATCGAAACATTTCGTTTGAAGGCTGAGGCGTGCCGGGCAGCAACGAAACGAGGGAAAATTAAGTTCGCCGGTACGGGAATATACAGCAGAAGAACGCAGGTACGTTACACACGCCATACCACGGAGCGAGCTTACAGTAGACAACCAGATAACTGAACTCCTCGGGAGCCAGTCCAGTTAGGCGGAACCAGAAAACTGAACTCCCCCACTACCTGCCCAAGTACTTGGATTGACATCTTTCCCGTGAAAAATGTCCCCTTCCAGGGGCCATTATAATACGCGCGTCCTAATATTCACAGGTGCCAAAATGAAGAAAGTCTATCCATCTATGTTTCATTCCTTTCAGTTTCCGTCATTGCTATCGATGCGACGATTCCGACCACAAGTAGCGAAGTGGAAGGTGTGTTCTGTCTATCCATTAAGCATCTACAAAGACCGTAGTCAGAGTACTACGTTCAATTGTCTGTTCGTACTTTGTTCAGTTACTCGGCTGGGCTCAACTATCGGGTGTTCACTTGTACGGTCGCGCTTTGTTCGCTTGCCTGGTTTGGTTCGCTGATTTGGTGTCCAGTTATCTGGTCGTCTACTGTATTCCCTCGATTCTGACCACAAGTAGCGAAGTGGAAGGTGTGTTCCGTCTATCCACTAAGCATCTACAAAGACCGTAGTCAGAGTACTACGTTCAATTGTCTGTTCGTACTTTGTTCCGTTACTCGGCTGGGCTCACCTATCGGGTGTTCACTTATACGGTCGTGCTTTGTTCGCTTACCTGGTTTGGTGTCCAGTTATCTGGTCGTCTACTGTATTCCCTCGATTCTGACCACAAGTAGCGAAGTGGAAGGTGTGTTCTGTCTATCCATTAAGCATCTATAAAGACCGTAGTCAGAGTACTACGTTCTATTGTCTGTTCATACTTTGTTCAGTTACCCGGCTGGGCTCACCTATCGGGTGTTCACTTGTACGGTCGAGCTTTATTCGCTTGCCTGGTTTGGTTAGCTTATTTGGTGTCCAGTTAACTGGTCGTCTACTGTATTCCCTCGATTCTGACCACAAGTAGCGAAGTGGAAGGTGTGTTCCGTCTATCCATTAAGCATTTATAAAGACCGTAGTCAGAGTACTACGTTCAATTGTCTGTTCATACTTTGTTCAGTTACCCGGCTGGGCTCACCTATCGGGTGTTCACTTGTACGGTCGTGCTTTATTCGCTTACCTGGTTTGGTTCGCTTATTTGGTGTCCAGTTAACTGGTCGTCTACTGTATTCCCTCGATTCTGACCACAAGTAGCGAAGTGGAAGGTGTGTTCCGTCTATGAACTAAGCATCTATACAGACCGTAGTCAGAGTACTACGTTCAATTGTCTGTTCGTACTATGTTCAGTTACTCGGCTGGGCTCACATATCGGGTGTTCAGTTATACGGTCGTGCTTTATTCGCTTACCTGGTTTGGTTAGCTTATTTGGTGTCCAGTTATCTGGTCGTCTACTGTATTCCCTCGATTCTGCCCACAAGTAGCGAAGTGGAAGGTGTGTTCCGTCTATCCATTAAGCATGTATAAAGACCGTAGTCAGAGTACTACGTTCAATTGTCTGTTCGTACTTTGTTTAGTTACTCGGCTGGGCTCACATATCGGGTGTTCACTTGTACGGTCGTGCTTTATTCGCTTACCTGGTTTGGTTCGCTTATTTGGTGTCCAGTTATCTGGTCGTCTACTGTATTCCCTCGATTCTGACCACAAGTAGCGAAGTGGAAGGTGTGTTCCGTCTATCCATTAAGCATCTATAAAGACCGTAGTCAGAGTACTACGTTCAATTGTCTGTTCGTACTTTGTTCAGTTACCCGGCTGGGCTCACCTATCGGGTGTTCACTTGTACGGTCGTGCTTTGTTCGCTTACCTGGTTTGGTTAGCTTATTTGGTGTCCAGTTATCTGGTCGTCTACTGTATTCCCTCGATTCTGACCACAAGTAGCGAAGTGGAAGGTGTGTTCTGTCTATCCATTAAGCATTTATAAAGACCGTAGTCAGAGTACTACGTTCAATTGTCTGTTCGTACTTTGTTCAGTTACCCGGCTGGGCTCACCTATCGGGTGTTCACTTGTACGGTCGTGCTTTGTTCGCTTACCTGGTTTGGTTAGCTTATTTGGTGTCCAGTTATCTGGTCGTCTACTGTATTTCCTCGCTACGCCACATCCACGTTCCACACGGATTCCCCACAGCAAAGGACCCTCGACCAGAAACTCGGTGTAGCGCCACTTGACGGGGAGGGGCGTTATGATAAATTTTATGCTCATCGATCCACGGGATATTGCTAATAAAAGCTCACCTGCTCGCGCCGCGCCGTCGCCGTTCTCCTCTAGCCGGCGCCATCAGATCGCTTTCGACGAATAGAGGTGATATTCTCCCCCGGGAAACGCGGCAGCAGTGAATGGGCTGAAGAACTAACCAACATCTATTTTAAAAAACAGTAAAACAACCATCATTTTACCGCCAATCTAGCTCGGATCTTGACGCCTCACGGTAGGATTGTCGCTGGTGTTGTCACGATTCGCCCATCGGGACAATCATCATTCCTTTTTCCATCCTCCATCTCTTTACAGTTTCTCCGACCAAGGGTTTTCAGACTTTTGCCCAGATTTACGCGAACACATTTGCGGCTTAATCAAGCGTGCGCCGAGGTACACGTACGTGCTGAATCTCCGCCACCCTTCGTCTTCATTCACTTCCAACGTCCATTTCTGCGGCGCAGCGTGCGGTTCCCCCCCCCCCCCCCCCCCCCGTTCGCTTGTATTTTCTCCTGTGGGGGTCGAGTTTATCGCAAACTCCGTTGTCTCGTTCTCGTTCGTGGTGTACGGAGCCGCGTATCGGAAAAACGTCGTCGAGCTGGAAAATTCAAGGAGCCGATGGAGACAGGACGCAGCTGGGTTCTCCGAGTTGTACATGCACTTATCCTCCGCGACGGGGGGGGGGGGGGGGGGGGGTTCACGATTTTTTGTTGTTGTTGAGATCTCGCTCACTCCATTCATCGTCGCTCATTACGAAAGCACGGGAACAAAGAAAGTGGGTGAGACTCAGTCAAGTGGGCTCACAACTGAATTGAGTGAACCACAGAGGTACAGGCCGAAAGAGAGACGTTAAAAGAGAATCATATTTTTTTTTTCTAGAGATTTATTGTTCGCGAGCAGGATGGAAATTTCATACGTCCTTTCATGTTCCCTTTGTATTTGTTATCCGCTCTACTCTACACTCCGCCTCACGGTTCTACGCCGAGCCTTGACGAGAAAGGATTCCGCTCGCTCCGCGAATCGCTCGTGAACTCTGTGCGCATCGCCAAGCACCGTTATTATATTTTATTTACGAGTATTAACCTCGCCGAGGAGATAGCGGAGCGGGGACCGAGGAGCGTAACGTAGGAAAAAAAAAAAAAAGCATTTCCGGCTTAATCAAGCACACCCAAAGTATAAAACTCGGTGCCGAGGGCGATGTAGTCGGGTTACGAATTTTTCTGGATTTCCGGTGATGCTGGTTCGGCTTCATCCAAGACCAACGAACTGGGCCGCTGAGCCATTTTTGGAGCGAACGAGAGCACCGAAGGAGGAGAGGGCGAGAAGCGCTGCTAGGGAAACAGCACTCTTGCCGGCTTGCCTCCTGGGCACATAGTTCTTTTTATTCGTCCCGGTTATTACCCAAGAACTGCATTACCACGCCGGGGTTCGCTCGGCTCGTGCGTTAAGAGTCCGGAGGCGGCGGCAGCCGCGGTGGTGAACGGACGAGTCGGAGGGCCCTCTCTCCACCCGAAATAAGGAAAATCGCAGAGATCCGGGGAAAATGGGTGGCATCCAGCGATTCTTTTAGCACACGATGGCTCTCTTGCCCGGAGGCTCCGGATTCGCTTTTTTTTTTTTTTCTCTCCTTCCTTTCTTTTCCTTCTTTCATCCTCCTTCCCACTTTCCCTTTTTTTTTTTTCTTACTTTACGTCTCTCACCCCTCCGACTCCATCCACGCCCTCCACCCTCTTTGATATAACCATTTATTTTACGAGCCTCGCATAAAATATGAGCGGCGTTGCAGTGCGCACGGATTTTGCCAGGCTCCACCCTTCCGGCGTGTAGCGAGGACCGGCAATAGGGTGGAGTACGACAGGCAGTTTCGACGGAGACGCACCAGTGCAAAATTGGATTTCGTCACAAAAAATTATTGCGACTGCGTTTCTCGCTATTTTCTCTCCGCGTCCCGTTTTCGCGTCTCGCGACATCTCCGTTTCGGGCATCATTGAGATTCCTTGTTTGCATATATTTTCGTGACCCTTTCCGACATACACGGCAACACTTTCTTCACGCGAGACCGTGTCAATGGTAGCTGCGAGATTTACAGTATTCAACACAGAGAACATTTTATTTTTCCGACACTCGCTACCCAAATACGCTACTCTGTGTCTCTTCGTGTAATGAAATTTCGGTACTCCGAAGAGTCAAAGTAGTGGATGTGACCCGCAAAAAATGTCGTCCTGTATGTCCTACACTCTGAGGCAAAATCACCCTTTGGTGAGTACAATATGTAACCGAAAATACACTTTTTTGGAAGTGCCCTGTCACGAGGGAAACCGTCAACATCTCAGTTTTTTGACTGAAAGTGACGTCATACGGGATAATGTCACTTCCGGATTCAAAATCTCAGTTTTTGACTGGAAGTGACGTCATCGGGGAAAACATCACTTCGGGTTGCAAAATCTCGGTGTCGATCGGAAATGACGTCAAATGGCTAAACGTCCCTTCCGGCCAAAAACCGATATTTTTAAATCGGAAATAACGTCATCCGGAAAAACATCACTGCAGCTCTCAAAAGCTCGGTTTCGATCAGAAGTGACGTGATATGACTAAACGTCACTTCCGGCCGAAAATCGGTATGGAAGCGACGTTTTCCGGTATGACTTCACTTCCGGCCGAAAACAGAGTTATTTAAACCGGAAGTGACGTTTTCCTGTATGACTTCACTTCCGGCCGAAAACAGAGTTATTTAAACTGGAAGTGACGTTTTCCTGTATGACTTAACTTCCGGCCGAAAACCGAGTTATTTAAACTGGAAGTGAAGTTTTTCCGTATGACCTTATTACAGGATATTATCTGCCCGATATCGGCGGTGGACGCTAACGGTTGTATTGCGTCATTGAAGTGCCAACTCTGATGAAGTTGCTGTCTTGTACGAAGTTCGATTAATAAAAGCTTTCGAAAGTTGGCTAGGGTGTGAGAGAAGCACGAACATCGGTATGCCGAGAGATCGCTTAGTACCGAAAGGAGAGCAGTGGAACGCGTCGAATTTCCCACTAGGGCGTCAAAACGGGAAAACATCACTTCGGCTCTCAAAAGCTCGGGTTCGATCAGCAGTGACGTGATGTGACTAAACGTCACTTCCAGTCGAAAACCGAGTTATTTGAACCGGAAGTGACGTTTTCCGGTATGACTTCACTTCCGGCCGAAAACAGAGTTATTTAAACCGGAAGTGACGTTTTCCGGTATAACTTCACTTCCGGCCGAAAACCGAGTTATTTAAACCGGAAGTGACGTTTTCCTGTATGACTTCACTTCCGGCCGAAAACCGAGTTATTTAAACCGGAAGTGACGTTTTCCTGTATGACTTCACTTCCGGCCGAAAGCCGAGTTATTTAAACTGGAAGTGAAGTTTTTCCGTATGACTTTATTACAGGATATTATCTGCCCGATATCGGCGGTGGACGCTAACGGTTGTATTGCGTCATTGAAGTGCCAACTCTGATGAAGTTGCTGTCTTGTACGATGTTTGATTAATAAAAGCTTTCGAAAGTTGGCTAGGGTGTGAGAGAAGCACGAACATCGGTATGCCGAGAGATCGCTTAGTACCGAAAGGAGAGCAGTGGAACGCGTCGAATTTCCCAGTAGGGCGTCAAAACGGGAAATTAAGTCTGATGGGAGTTCCGCCTTCTCGTGGTGATGCCGCGGGTAGTCGAGGCAGCGGTTCGTGGGGGAGGGTGACGGTAATCGGAGTCATACGCTTACTCCTCTCCTCTCGGATCCAATCTTTCTCGCTCGATCTCCATCTCCCTCTCGCTCCCTCTCCTCGAGGCCCGGCGCTCCGGTGCTCCGCCCGAGAGCGTTCACCATACTCCCTCGGGTACAGTCAAGGAGCACGGGGAGGCGGACGAGAGCAAGCCACTTTGAAAGTCAAATAAAGTTTAAAAGTCTTAAACACTTTATTGCGCCGGGCATTTAAATTTGAATATCATTCGATTACGGAGCGAGCCACGTTCGAGGGGATCTTCTCGCGTCCTCAACGGCGACGACCCCCCCTTCTTGCCCCCGGTCGACTCACAGGACTTTGGCCGTCGTCGAGTTTTATTTTTCCAAAACTCCATAGAAATTTATTCAGCTGACATCGGCCTCCGGCCAAACAGGCGTGGCGATTCACCGGCCGGTACCCGCGACTGCCTTATACTTATTCGCTAGAGGCCACCGTTCGGATCCACCGGGACACGCCAAAGTATTTGAATTATACTTGTAAATCTTGGGGCCATGAAACTCATTGTCAATCCGTTTATACCGATTAGGAGATAAAAATAAATAGACTTTTTTAAATGTAATAATACATTTCGCTCGGTCAAGATCACCCGTTTTTTTAAATCCTGCTTATAGTATTTGTAGAACAGCGAAAAAAAATGGACTGTAGAATTTTCATAATATTTATCATTATGTAATTTGTCGCAGATTTGAAGTTAAGTTGAAAATTTATTTTCTGGATTACGTTCCAACTTGAGTTCGGGCTTGGGTTCTTGTACTTATTCGCTGGAGGCCACCGTTCGGATCCACCGGGACACGCTAAAGTATTTGAATTATACTTGTAAATCTTGGAGCCATGAAACTCATTGTCAATCCGTTTATACCGATTAGGAGATAAAAATAAATAGACTTTTTTTAATGTAATAATACAGTTCGCTCGGTCAAGATCACCCGTTTTTTTAAATCCTGCTTATAGTATTTGTAGAACAGCGAAAAAAAATGGACTGTAGAATTTTCATAATATTTATCATTATGTAATTTGTCGCAGATTTGAAGTTAAGTTGAAAATTTATTTTCTGGATTACGTTCCAACTTGAGTTCGGGCTTGGGTTCTTGTACTTATTCGCTGGAGGCCACCGTTCGGATCCACCGGGACACGCCAAAGTATTTGAATTATACTTGTAAATCTTGGGGCCATGAAACTCATTGTCAATCCGTTTATACCGATTAGGAAATAAAAATAAATAGACTTTTTTTAATGTAATAATACAGTTCGCTCGGTCAAGATCACTCGTTTTGTATGCGGTCGTGATCGCTACTTGTTTTTTTTTATCCTGCTTGTAGTATTTGTAGAACACCGAATAAAAATATACTGTAAAATTTTTACAATATTTATCATTATCTACTTTGTCGCAAAATTGAAGTTAAGTTGAAACTTTATTTTCTGGGCTACGATCCAACTTGAGTTCGGGCTTGGTTTCGATGTTACGCCAGAAAATGAAGCTGCAGATCAACAATTTTTTAGTTTACTATGCTGTTTGGAGTTTTCTCCCACATTTTTATAGGGATTTATACCCAACAAATTCTCTCCGTGTAATATCGAACTTCAGTTGGTCTTCCAGCTTGAGACTAAGTGAAGCGTCTTCCGAGCGAGGTTCGGTAGGTATAAAAAAAAAAATTGCAATTCACGTTTTGCACGGTTATTGGTCCGGACGGTCAGAAGAAAAGTCTCACTGAAAGCTGGCATGATCCGTTAAAAAAAAATTAATCACAGTTTTCATTACTGACCGCGGTGTTTTACGCATTTTCAATTTAAGACTCGAGTTTCGACTTGGTACGACAAATCCCGCCCAAAGACAGCAAAATTTGCAATACATATTGTGAATTTTTCATAACTATTAACACTACATTTGCCACATTTGCTACATGATATTTGCTACACGAAGACCAGCTAAAACTATAAAAATATTTCGAATCCAAGTGTTACCATCTACATTGTTTGCCCGCGTACAAGTTGCGAAATAAAACGGAAGTTTTTTTTATTTCTATGTGTAGCTTTCGCCTGGAGAGACCAATGTCCGTCAAAAAAGCTTTGAACACAAACTGATTGGCGTAGACAATAACGAGCGCGTTTCATTATTTTCTCGTCTCTCGTAGTATCTTTTTTTATGCCGTTTTTTTTATTATTTTTTTTTTACGCGAACTTTCTCCCGCCCTCGTGCACGGACAAAACAGTAACCGAGCCGGACGCGTATCGGTTAGCGAAGGGAGCGGAAAAGTCGATCAAGAATGAGAGAATCGAGCAGCCTTTTCCGCTCCGCGCAATTCTGTCCCGCCGTGATTTTCTCGATCTCTCCAATCCTATCGGGCAGTCCTGACTCTGCCCGAGACTGTAGGGGAGAGCGGGGCAAAATGGCACAGCGGGGCAAAACGGGATAATGAGACAAAACGCAATTTTCTAATAACCTTTGGATGGTGGCGATGGTGGTACGTTGGGTAAAACGGTTGTTGAAAATCCGGATGTATCGTTGGGACAAAATGGAGCATTCAAAAATTATTGGAAAATTGAGTTTTGCCTTCACTGTCCCGTTTTGCCCCGCTGTGCCATATTGCCCCGGTCACCCCTACGCGGTATCTTCTCTCTTGCGGGTCGTCCCTCTCGAAAATATCTCGACGCGAAAATTCCTTCTTCTTTACCCGACAGGAATCTTCCCTTCTCGGTCAGTCTGGCCTGCTCGCCCTTCGAGCGCGAATCGCTCCTCCGGAATTTTCACGCTCGCATTCTCCCTCTTACGTTCTTCTCTCCGAGTAAAATTGTTCGTGTTTTTTTTTTTAGTTTTTTTTTCCCCCAAAACTTTTGTCGGATTTCTGTCGCACTCGATTTTTTCGGCGCCTTTACTCATCCGCCCGATCCCCCCCACCCCCTCACTCTATCCGCTTTCACTCTGATTTTATCCACTAGCATCTGCTCGTGCTCGTGAGGATAATCTCGTCCTTGCCGCTTCTCTGCTCTTGCTTCCGACGCTTCTGGTGCTTCCGTTCCGAGTCGAGTCGTCTATGTATCCACCCTTGTACTCTGTAGCTGGTATATACTCACGTGAACCCGGATTAGCGCTTTTGAAAAGCTGCCTCGACCTTTTCAACCTAACCCCCCCCTCTCCATTCTTGGATATAGTCTCGAGCTGCAGCATCAGGAATTGTCCTATTTTTCTCACCGCTCTTGCCCCTCGATGTGCCAGTCTCGCTTCCTTATTTCTTCAGGGTGACAAGTGTTTTTTGCTGTTTTTTTTTCTTCCTTCCAGCAAGGCGATACATGTAATCCGTTTCGCTCTATGAGAAGTTTCTCTGAAGTCGGAGTCGTGCAGATTTGAGAAAGGAATGTTTAACGCCTAAGGGGCGGGGGGGGGGGGGGGAGGTCAAGCATTTTATTGTAATGTCCTATTTTTCTCACCGCTCTTGCTCCTAACTGTGCGAGTCTCGCTTCCTTATTTCTTCAGGGTGACAAGTGTTTTTTGCTGTTTTTTTTTCTTCCTTCCAGCAAGGCGATACATGTAATCCGTTTCGCTCTATGAGAAGTTTCTCTGAAGTCGGAGTCGTGTAGATTTCAGAAAGGAATGTTTAACGCTTAGGGGGTGGGGGGGGGGGGGGGGGAGGTCAAGCATTTCATTCTGTTGCCCTAGTTTTCTCACCGCTCTTGCGCCTCACTGTGCGAGTCTCGCTTCCTTATTTCTTCAGGGTGACAAGTGTTTTTTGCTGTTTTTTTTTCCTTCCAGCAAGGCGATACATGTAATCCGTTTCGCTCTATGAGAAATTTCTCTGAAGTCGGAGTCGTGCAGATTTCAGAAAGAAATGTTTAACGCTTAGGGGGTGGGGGGGGGGGGGAGGTCAAGCATTTCATTCTGTTGCCCTAGTTTTCTCACCGCTCTTGCTCCTAACTGTGCGAGTCTCGCTTCCTTATTTCTTCAGGGTGACAAGTGTTTTTTGCTGTTTTTTTTTCTTCCTTCCAGCAAGGCGATACATGTAATCCGTTTCCCTCTATGAGAAGTTTCTCTGAAGTCGGAGTCGTGCAGATTTGAGAAAGGAATGTTTAACGCTGAGGGGGTGGGGGGGGGGGGAGGTCAAGCATTTCATTCTATTGTCCTATTTTTCTCACCGCTCTTGCTCCTCACTGTGCCAGTCTCGCTTCCTTATTTCTTCAGGGTGACAAGTGTTTTTTGCTGTTTTTT
Organism: Exephanes ischioxanthus; assembly: GCA_958510785.1. Taxonomy (NCBI): domain Eukaryota; kingdom Metazoa; phylum Arthropoda; class Insecta; order Hymenoptera; family Ichneumonidae; genus Exephanes; species Exephanes ischioxanthus. The sequence goes on along the minus strand of OY294018.1, from coordinate 20,138,142 downwards.
TTCTTCCTTCCAGCAAAGCGATACATGTAATCCGTTTCGCTCTATGAGAAGTTTCTCTGAAGTCGGAGTCGTGTAGATTTCAGAAAGGAATGTTTAACGCTTAGGGGGGGGGGGGGAGGTCAAGCATTTCATTCTGTTGCCCTAGTTTTCTCACCGCTCTTGCGCCTCACTGTGCGAGTCTCGCTTCCTTATTTCTTCAGGGTGACAAGTGTTTTTTGCTGTTTTTTTTTCTTCCTTCCAGCAAAGCGATACATGTAATCCGTTTCGCTCTATGAGAAGTTTCTCTGAAGTCGGAGTCGTGCAGATTTGAGAAAGAAATGTTTAACGCTTAGGGGGCGGGGAAGGGGGGGGGGAGGTCAAGCATTTTATTATAATGTCCTATTGTTCTCACCGCTCTTGCTCCGCACTGTGCGAGTCTCGCTTCCTTATTTCTTCAGGGTGACAAGTGTTTTTTGCTGTTTTTTTTTTCTTCCTTCCAGCAAAGCGATACATGTAATCCGTTTCGCTCTATGAGAAGTTTCTCTGAAGTCGGAGTCGTGTAGATTTCAGAAAGGAATGTTTAACGCTTAGGGGGTGGGGGGGGGGGGGGGAGGTCAAGCATTTCATTCTGTTGCCCTAGTTTTCTCACCGCTCTTGCGCCTCACTGTGCGAGTCTCGCTTCCTTATTTCTTCAGGGTGACAAGTGTTTTTTGCTGTTTTTTTTTCCTTCCAGCAAGGCGATACATGTAATCCGTTTCGCTCTATGAGAAATTTCTCTGAAGTCGGAGTCGTGCAGATTTCAGAAAGAAATGTTTAACGCTTAGGGGGTGGGGGGGGGGGGGAGGTCAAGCATTTCATTCTGTTGCCCTAGTTTTCTCACCGCTCTTGCTCCTAACTGTGCGAGTCTCGCTTCCTTATTTCTTCAGGGTGACAAGTGTTTTTTGCTGTTTTTTTTTCTTCCTTCCAGCAAGGCGATACATGTAATCCGTTTCCCTCTATGAGAAGTTTCTCTGAAGTCGGAGTCGTGCAGATTTGAGAAAGGAATGTTTAACGCTGAGGGGGTGGGGGGGGGGGGAGGTCAAGCATTTCATTCTATTGTCCTATTTTTCTCACCGCTCTTGCTCCTCACTGTGCCAGTCTCGCTTCCTTATTTCTTCAGGGTGACAAGTGTTTTTTGCTGTTTTTTTTCTTCCTTCCAGCAAAGCGATACATGTAATCCGTTTCGCTCTATGAGAAGTTTCTCTGAAGTCGGAGTCGTGTAGATTTCAGAAAGGAATGTTTAACGCTTAGGGGGGGGGGGGGAGGTCAAGCATTTCATTCTGTTGCCCTAGTTTTCTCACCGCTCTTGCGCCTCACTGTGCGAGTCTCGCTTCCTTATTTCTTCAGGGTGACAAGTGTTTTTTGCTGTTTTTTTTTCTTCCTTCCAGCAAAGCGATACATGTAATCCGTTTCGCTCTATGAGAAGTTTCTCTGAAGTCGGAGTCGTGCAGATTTGAGAAAGAAATGTTTAACGCTTAGGGGGCGGGGAAGGGGGGGGGGAGGTCAAGCATTTTATTATAATGTCCTATTGTTCTCACCGCTCTTGCTCCGCACTGTGCGAGTCTCGCTTCCTTATTTCTTCAGGGTGACAAGTGTTTTTTGCTGTTTTTTTTTTCTTCCTTCCAGCAAAGCGATACATGTAATCCGTTTCGCTCTATGAGAAGTTTCTCTGAAGTGGGAATCGTGCAGATTTGAGAAAGAAATGTTTAACGCTGAGGGGGTGGGGGGGGGGGGGGGGGAGGTCAAGCATTTTCTTCTAATGTCCTATTTTTCTCACCGCTCTTGCTCCTAACTGTGCGAGTCTCGCTTCCTTATTTCTTCAGGGTGACAAGTGTTTTTTGCTGTTTTTTTTTCTTCCTTCCAGCAAAGCGATACATGTAATCCGTTTCGCTCTATGAGAAGTTTCTCTGAAGTCGGAGTCGTGCAGATTTGAGAAAGAAATGTTTAACGCTTAGGGGGCGGGGAAGGGGGGGGGGGGGAGGTCAAGCATTTTATTATAATGTCCTATTGTTCTCACCGCTCTTGCTCCGCACTGTGCGAGTCTCGCTTCCTCATTTCTTCAGGGTGACAAGTGTTTTTTGCTGTTTCTTTTTTCTTCCTTCCAGCAAAGCGATACATGTAATCCGTTTCGCTCTATGAGAAGTTTCTCTGAAGTCGGAATCGTGCAGATTTGAGAAAGAAATGTTTAACGCTTAGGGGGTGGGGGGGGGGGAGGTCAAGCATTTCATTCTGTTGCCCTAGTTTTCTCACCGCTCTTGCTCCTAACTGTGCGAGTCTCGCTTCCTTATTTCTTCAGGGTGACAAGTGTTTTTTGCTGTTTTTTTTTCTTCCTTCCAGCAAAGCGATACATGTAATCCGTTTCGCTCTATGAGAAGTTTCTCTGAAGTCGGAGTCGTGCAGATTTGAGAAAGAAATGTTTAACGCTTAGGGGGTGGGGGGGGGGGGAAGGTCAAGCATTTTATTATAATGTCCTATTGTTCTCACCGCTCTTGCTCCTCACTGTGCTAGTCGCGCTTTCTTATTTCTTCAGGGTGACAAGTGTTTTTTTGCTATTTTTTTTCTTCCTTCCAGCAAAGCGATACATGTAATCCGTTTCGCTCTATGAGAAGTTTCTCTGAAGTCGGAGTCGTGCAGATTTGAGAAAGGAATGTTTAACGCCTAAGGGGCGGGGGGGTCAAGCATTTTATTCTATTTTTATCCCTCCCATCCTCCCCAACTTCACTTACTCTCTTTGCTGCATTATCTCGGAAATTTTCCCTCGGTAACGTCGAAAGCTCTCGAATTCCTTCGATGCTCCTTCGGCACTCCATGCTCGACTCAAAGGTGCTCGAATAATCTCGCTCTCCTGGGTATTTTCCAACTTGGCACATTCAGCAAGAACAAACTCGAAAATTCGTCGAATATTCGAGCACTGGAATCTTCGTGAAATCCCCGACGGGGCTTCGTTCTTCGGGCATTGTAAAAACGCCCTCGCTCTTTCGATTGTTTCGTTCTCCCGTCGTTCGCGAGAGTCTGTCGAGCGAGGAACTCGTAAGAGGGGAGAGACGTGCCGCACGGTCCTTAAATAAATAAATAAAAATAAATCAGATGACGACAGTTATTTAGAATACAGTAGAACCCCGATTTAACCGGTGTCGGATTAACCGTGCGTCTTCCGAGGGTTTTTTTTTTTTTTTTTATGCTCGGAGCAAACCAAAGAAATTGAGTACTAAAAAAAAAAAAAAAAACAATAGCTTACGTACTATTAATAAAAAAAATATTCAAAACTTTACATTCTAGTTCGCACTATTTAACAATTAAGTACAAGTTGTACCAAATGTCATTGCAACTAGACAAACTAAAGTTTTATCATACTTTCTCTGTCTAGTTCGGATTAACCGGGATTCCGATTATCCGGGCACTCTTCGGTCCCGAGCATCCCGGTTAATCGGGGTTCTACTGTATAAAGATTGCTAGAATTTCATTGTCTAGCTGGGGCCGTTTTGACAATAAACGTATTTGCGATTCCCTCTTCCCCCCTTTCAAAGTATTCCGCCATGCTTTAGCACATTTTGAACTTCACGGCAATAATAATAATAATAATAATAATAATAATAATAATAATAATAATAATAATAATAATAATAATAATAATAATAATAATAATAATAATAATAATAATAATAATAATAATAATAATAATAATAATAATAATAATAATTATTATTATTATTATTATTATTATTATTATTATTTGTTTATTATTGCAGCTAGGGTGTTAAGCCCTGTACGTACAAAAATGTTTACATGTGTAAGCGTTTAAACGACAAGCACTATTGACGAGTACAGATAGTAATAAGTTTAATTGGGTAGATTAAGTAAGAATTAAAGATGAAGGAACAAAAATTAAAGTTGGAAAAGGAAAAGCAGTGCCTTCCCATTGCCCCTACACATAACTTATCTTTAATTTATTATTATCATATAGACATAACATATTGGTTTCCCAACTTGGAGCTCTGGATTGACTATTAAGAATCCGAATAATCTTCTTTCCCCGAGTTCCATCGAGCCCACCGACCACTCAACAATAATAATAATAAGTAAGACGAGTTTATCTCGTATTTGCTTTTTCACTTTTACCGATTGAAGGCTTCCGTTAGTAAAGAAAAAAAAAAAAACATATCCATAAAAGATCAGATAAGAAGCGGTGAAACCTCACTATCTATTTTTATTGGAGAATGAGATGAGCTACGGTCGTTTTGATAATAGATGTATTTGCGATTCACTCTTCCCCCTTTTAAAGTATTCCAGTCACACTCAAGCACATTTAGAACTTCACGGCGGCGATAATAATAATATTAAAAATAATACTAAAAAATAAAAAATAAAAAAATTATAATAATAATAGTAAAAATAATACTAAAAAACAAAAAAAATAAAAAATAATAATAATAATCCGAGAGTTTTTCTCGCATTTGCTTTTTCACTTTCACCAATTGAAGCATCCGTCGGTGAAAAAAAAAAACATCTCCAAGAGATCAGATGGAAAGTGATAAAACCATGGCGGGATGTAGTGGGTAGCGCACAACGTGAAGCAGTGGAAATATAGAGCTGCGCGCGCTGTTGGCTGTAAAATCGAAGAGCATACAGGGCACGCAATAATGGCAAAACTATCTCGAGCCCACGGCCGGAGCCCGTTGCGCGAGAGGTGCCCGGGGAGATGGGGGTCGATTGAGGTGAGCTTCAATTTTGAAAATGGATCTGCATTAGGTTATTGAAATCGTGCCGTGGCCGTGGGCTGTGGTAGAATAAATTGAAAGGTTTCTGAAAAGGGAACTTCGTGTTCGTTGTGGAGTTGTTTGGCGTTCCTGCACGCAGTGCAGACTGGCCGGCGTGCGGACTTGGTACGGAAAAACATATCGGGGAAACTGAAGTAACAGCGAGCATTCGATATATAGGGTGAAACGGGGTCAGAACGGATAAGCCACGACATAAACCGCACAGAAATAAAATATAAGCAAATAATATATATTCGAAGTGTATGTATTAAATTCGCCGGTTTTAATCGTTATATAAATATCAATATGTGTGACATTATTTATTTATTTATTTATTTATTTATTTATTTATTTATTTATTTATTTATTTATTTATTTATTTATTTATTTATTTATTTATTTATTTATTTATTTATTTATTTATTTATAGACGGGATAATCCCTTTTACAAAAGTTAAAATATAGCATTATATATTATTAATATATGTAACGGCCCTGCATTGCATATAAGAGAACGTTAGCGCTCTTACCCAGTAACCGACTAATCCGGGTTCGAATCCCGGTGATCACCATATGTTTTTTCTCTTCGATACTTTGCGTGTCCATCTGCGACACCGATATCTGTAGGTCCCGAAACTCTCCGCTCGATCAATGCATACATTAATCATACAATTCACGATATATTTGAAAACATATATTATGCACAGAAATGTATTAAAAATTGTATCCGAAATAAACAAAACTTTCGTCGAAATTATATCTTACATATCACAAACATATTTTTTCGATATATGCCACGTATACACCCAGAAAAATAATTTATTTGACGGCCACCGTTTATTTGGTTTGAGTAAGATATTCATTTGATTAAAATAAATATTTATTTCATTTAAGTAACTAATTACTTAATTTAAATAAATATTTTACCTAAACCAAATAAACGGTCGCCGGCAAATAAATGATTTTTCTGGGTGTCTTCTCCATGTTGGAAATATCGTTCACATGAGTGCGGAGCTGGAAGTTGACTGTTCGCGTTATAATGATTCCATTTCCACTCTCTAAGAGTGCTTCAATTGATTTTTCGGATAATTCTGCGGTGGCCCATTTCGCGCCACTAACTTTTCCCGTACCACATCCGAATCGATAATCCCGAAGAACGTGGTGTAATGAATAACGATTAATTGCAAATGAATTTCCGATACACGCGCAGATGACAGCAGACTCGATTGTTCATGGCGATTCGGCAGACGGTCGGTGATATAAATATATAGAATTGGTTTGGGGAACAGAGCAGCAGTGTCATACCAGAAACGAGCGTCGATGCGCGATCGCCTAGGCTATTTCGTGTAGCGGGCAAATTGCGCGCCTGTTGATGTCACGTCCGTATCCGTTTCCGGTATGAGGCCAATTGTTATTGCTTTTCAATGATACGCTTCGAGCTGCGCTCGGCGGGTACTCCATAGTGCCGGCTTCCCCGCTCGTCCGTTCGTCCATCCGCCTGTCGTTCGACGTCATGCGTATCTCCACCCCGTCGGTTCAAATTCATCGTGAAATCGTGGCTCAAAATTTTGGGCCTCGCGCATTCGACCCTCGACGATAACGATTGAAGCCTTCGCGACTATCTTCTTCTCTCCCTCCGACTGTTCTCCATCTTCCGCTTGCTTGTCGGCGTACTAAAGTGCAATAAATGCACATTTATCGTAGATGTTTGGAATTCTGAATAATAAATTATGACAAAGTAGAATTTGATTTTTCTTCAACGAAGGATCTTCCGCAGAAGGTAGACATACCGTGAACGGTATACGCTGCCATTGAACATAGGGGAGAGCGGGGCAAAATGGAACAGTGGGGCAAAACGGGACAGTGAGGGCAAAACTCAATTTTCCAATAATTTTTGGATGCACCATTTTGTCCCAACGATACATCCGGATTTTCAACCCCTTTTTGCCCCACGGACCACCATCGGTACCATCCAAAAGTTATTGGAAAATTGCTTTTTGTCTCATTATCCCGTTTTGCCCCGCTGTGCCATTTTGCCCCGCTCTCCCCTACTTATACCGTACCGTACATACTTATACCGTACACGGGATACGGCAGAATATTCCCGGCAGCATTTCTATAAAGTTAGACGGCATTCGTACCGTGTTGCGGTATACCAAGTTTCCGTTGATGTTGCATTATACCGTAACACGGTATGCATAACGCGTCACGATAGGAATACCGTGACAAGGTATGAAAGAGTTCCAAGAAAATCGTGCGTCATCCGGGATACGTTTAATGCATACCGTGTCACGGTATAAAAAAAAAGATTCCAACGAAATTGCGTTTCATTCCGTGTACATTGTATACATACCGTGTCACGGTATAAAAAAAAAGATTCCAACGAAATTGCGTTTCATTCCGTGTACATTGTATACATACCGTGGACGGTATAATTAAGATTATACCGTTCACGGTATGTACACAACGTACACGGAATGACACGCAATTTTCGTGGTACTCTTTTTTATAATCCAACATTAATGGAGACTCATTATAATTGTATAATCCAATATTAACGGAGACTCATTATACCGTCCACGGTATGCATTGAACATACACGGAATGACACGCAATTTTCGTGGTACTTTTTTTATAATCCAACATTAATGGAGACTCATTATAATTGTACAATCCAATATTAATGGAGACTCATTATACCGTCCACGGTATGCAATGAACATACACGGAATGACACGCAATTTTCTCGGAAGCTTCTTACACCATAACACGGTATGTATTAAGCGTACATCGGATGACACACAATTTTCTCGAAACTCCTTTTTTATACCGTGTCACGGTATGTACGCCGTATCACATTACGAATGCCGTGTAACTTTATAGAAGTGCTGCCGAGAAAAATCTTAATCGGTGTTAAAGAATTTCGCACGGCGTTCACGGTATGCATGCCGTCTACGGGATGCTTTCGAAAGCTCTGTATGTCGGAGAGACATGTGGTTCAGTGGATACGGATGGTATAAGCGAGACGAAAATTATCTCGGTCGGTCGAACCTCGAAATCGAATCGGAATATAGGAGAAATAGTGTTATTGAAAATTGGTACGAGCCACGTAGTGCAGACAGTCACGAATTTTGCCTCAGCCGCGACTGGGACAAGCTTGAACTGACTAGCAGTTACGAACGCGAAGTGAGTTAAGAGGCGAACGGTAGAATTATATCGACCCGAAAGGGTACAGTTATATCTGCGACAATATGCGCCTGGAGAACGTTTATACCTTATTTATATATAATCAGTTACAGTTGGGGCGGACGAAGGGAAGACTAAGAGGTACGTGTGCGCGTTCAAAGATGACAGGGGGAGAGAGCAATGGAGGGGAACAGCCGGCGGTAACGGTTACCAGCCGTTGCGACGTCGGGGAACGTTTGAAAATGTTGTTCGAGGACTAATTTTAGAATCCTCTTCCTCCAACGGAGAGACAGGGAAATAGCTGGAAACTGCGAGAGCACCTTGGGGACTTACGATCGATGGCCCACATAGAGATAAAGATTTCGTGGGGGTGCGCGCCATCCACGGCGATGTACGTAGGGAGAGAGAGGGGGGGGGGAGGGGGGGGGGAGAGGGAGAGAGTCAAAAGTCAAAGCGGGTGTTACCGATGGCGGTAAGGCTATTCCAAACTTACTTACGTTTCACGAGGTAATTTCTCTGGTCCCTTCGTTCCGGTCCCTACGTCTTTCAACAGCCAACTTACGTTGACTTCTTATGACGTGGCACGGAAACACGAGGGTAATCCTCGCATTCGCCGGGGAGAAGCTGTACGTAGCTATTTAATCTAGTCGAAGCACGTGTCGACGTCTCCATTAACGTTACCGATTAACTGGAATTTGCTATCGGGATTGTCGAACTCTCGAGGCATTTCGCGTAATGATCTCAATTTTACAAGTCAGACGTTTCAGCGAAAAATCTACTCGTTGTGATTTTTGCCCGAAAAATTTATGATACTTCCTTCTAGCGATTCATTCAATTTAGACTGTTTGTGAGACAAACAAGGGCTGTAACAAAATGAAAACAGTTGGCCTTATAGGGAGTAACGGTGTCAACAGTAGAAAGTAGAAAACAACGTTAAAAATACTGATATTGTTAGTAACGACCTTGTTATAGTCGATTGTAGGGAACATGCACTTTTTTTAATTTGTCAGCGCGATTGCGAGAGAACGACGAAAAATTTACTTGCTATTCATATAAGAATTGTTGTTTCATATTCGAAGTCCGCTGATCGACCTTTGGATTCCTCATAAAGGAATCTACGGGCGAAATTGTGAGAAATGAGGATGCACATTACTTTGCAGCTTTCGATTGGGGAATGTTGGAATTTGAGTGCGCGGGAAGTTTGGAATGATGGGCCACAGAAACACTGTGGTTAGTGAGAAGGAATGAGATGAATGCAAACTGTCACATACACACACGCGCACGTTAAAGTGTGGATTTTTTTTTTACGTAAACAGCTTTCTGTGTGAGCCTTCAAAACTAATTAATTTTTTTAAATCATGCCGACTACTCACGTTCAGGAGGAAACCTTCACATGAACCCAAATTAACGCCTGTTTCATGTGCACCTAACGGGAAAAAGTTAGCACCCGTTAAAAAAAAATAAAAAATTAATTCCAGGTTTTGTTACGCATCGCCTTGGATCGTGTCTCGCTGCTTCCATTACACCGAGAAAAAAATATAGTATTTCCTACTATATCAAATAGTTCCCCGGGGGAACGTCTATATAGATAGTTTCCAAAAAATATTTATTTGATTTAAATAAATATTTATTTCATTTAAGTAACTATTTACTTAATTTAAATAAATATTTATTCAAGGGCTGAAGGACTTCGGTCGACGGCCCGTTGACAATACTTGAATGCAGGTAGATTAGATATCAGAAATATATTAATGAATAAATGTAAAAAAAAAAAAAAAAAATTGTACCGATCATCAATGCATCATACGTATTGTTAATAAATACACACTTACTACTACTATTTATTTAAATCAAATAAATATTTTACTTAAACCAACTAAACGGTGGCCGTCAAATAAATGATTTTCTGGGTGTACTGTATTGTTGCTTTTACTATTTAATTTTTTTCTCAGTCTAACGTCGACCGATTAATGAACTAGAATTTGCTATTGACAACCTGTTTAAGCGCCCTACATATTTTGCAACTTATTTTGCCGTACCGAGAGCGAGAGGGAGCTCGTCAAATAAATTCGGCCGTCAAATAAATTCTTTTCTGGGTGTACTGTATTGTTGCTTTTACTATTTAATTTTTTCTCAGTCTAACGTCGACCGATGAATGAACTAGAATTTGCTATTGATAACCTGTTTAAGCGCCCTACATATTTTGCAACTTATTTTGCCGTACCGAGAGCGAGAGGAAGCTCGTCAAATAAATTCGGCCGTCAAATAAATTCTTTTCTGGGTGTACTGTATTGTTGCTTTTACTATTTAATTTTTTTCTCAGTCTAACGTCGACCGATGAATGAACTAGAATTTGCTACTGATAACCTGTTTAAGCGCCCTACATATTTTGCAACTTATTTTGCCGTACCGAGAGCGAGAGGAAGCTCGTCAAATAAATTCGGCCGTCAAATAAATTCTTTTCTGGGTGTACTGAATTGTTGCTTTTACTATTTAATTTTTTTCTCAGTCTAACGTCGACCGATTAATGAACTAGAATTTGCTATTGATAACCTGTTTAAGCGCCCTACATATTTTGCAACTTATTTTGCCGTACCGAGAGCGAGAGGGAGCTCGTCAAATAAATTCGGCCGTCAAATAAATTATTTTCTGGGTGTACTGTATTGTTGCTTTTACTATTTAATTTTTTTCTCAGTCTAACGTCGACCGATTAATGAACTAGAATTTGCTACTAATAACCTGTTTAAGCGCCCTACATATTTTGCAACTTATTTTGCCGTACCGAGAGCGAGAGGGAGCTCGTCAAATAAATTCGGCCGTCAAATAAATTCTTTTCTGGGTGTACTGTATTGTTGCTTTTACTATTTAATTTTTTCTCAGTCTAACGTCGACCGATTAATGAACTAGAATTTGCTATTGATAACCTGTTTAAGCGCCCTACATATTTTGCAACTTATTTTGCCGTACCGAGAGCGAGAGGGAGCTCGTCAAATAAATTCGGCCGTCAAATAAATTCTTTTCTGGGTGTACTGTATTGTTGTTTTTACTATTTAATTTTTTCTCAGTCTAACGTCGACCGATGAATGAACTAGAATTTGCTATTGACAACCTGTTTAAGCGCCCTACATATTTTGCAACTTATTTTGCCGTACCGAGAGCGAGAGGGAGCTCGTCAAATAAATTCGGCCGTCAAATAAATTATTTTCTGGGTGTACTGTATTGTTGCTTTTACTATTTAATTTTTTTCTCAGTCTAACGTCGACCGATTAATGAACTAGAATTTGCTATTGATAACCTGTTTAAGCGGCCTACATATTTTGCAACTTATTTTGCCGTACCGAGAGCGAGAGGGAGCTCGTCAATGGAGTGATAGTAACATAATAGGATCAAGGAACACCGGGAGAAAGATGGGCCGTGGAACGGGGCGAGTGGAGCTGACGGCTGTTCAGTTTGTTGGCTGGTGCATGCACACAGCCGCGCACGATGCACTCGTGAATCCGATCGGGCCACTTGCCAGTTGACCAGAAGCAGCATTTTCCAGCTGCAACGGGCGGCGACACGTAACGCGCGGCCAGCGAGCGAGAGAAAGAGAACCGGGCAAAGTCAACTCGTTTCAGAATCGGAAAAGAGACGAAACGAGCGAAACGGATGTGCACGTTGAATTCGAAATATCTCTCGTCCATCCGTCAATTTCGACACGGGAACGAGCGCGACTAGCCTCGTGTCGCTTCGCATTTTCCGCCTGCGCGTATTTCGCCATTGAGTGCGAGTTTATCGGAAAATAATAGGCCCCATCGTGCGACTGCAATGACTCGATGCGGGACGCTCGTTTGAAACACGAGAATAATAAAACGACAGTAACGGGGAAAAAAAAATGAAAAAAATGAAAAAAAAAAAAAAAAAAAAAAAAAAACACTGAATCTCATGGCGACCCATTTTTTTATTTTTATTACGCTCCATTTTGCCATCGAATATCGTTGTTTCGGATAATAAAGTAAGGATTAGTGTTCGGGGTTTATAAAAGTTTGTAACTCGATTGATCGTTGCGCGTACGTCACGCTGGACCGTCAATTAAGTCGACGGAAAGATTTCTCTCGTTTCGTCCCGACGAAAATACAATATCCGCAAAGATCCCTTCGAAGCGCCGCGAAAACGAGTCCCATTTGTTTCGCAAATAATTGTCAGCCGGTATCTTTCGCCGAATTCTTGGAACACTCTTTCGACGAGAGGGATTGATGGGGTACATGAAAAGAATATGTCGCTTAGCATTAATCTCGTGTCGAGGTAAGAAAAAAAAAAATGTACGAACCCCTCTTTCTCCCTGAGGGATTTTATTTCGTGTTCCTGTTATTCTCTCGCTAATATTATCGCTCACCCTTGTTCTCCGATTTCATCATCGCGACCTTCTCTCAGGATTTACGGACGAACAAGCAAGTACATATAAAAAAAATCTCTACTCTTTATTATGATTTCGTCGATGGGTTGCAGAAACCCTCATCTATTATTATTATTATTAAAAATAATAATAATAATAATAATAATAATAATAATAATTATTATTATTATTGGTTAACAGAGAGGAAGTTACAAACTTTTAGTATCTGCATCGTAGCTATATCGTAAGACGAAACTAAACAGCCAGAGGCCTGGCCAGAGAATCGAACCCGCGACCTCGTGGACTACAGCCTAGCGCGCTAGCCAGTAGACCACTCGGCCCTTGTTTATTACTATTATTATTATTATTATTATTATTATTATTATTATTATTATTAATAATTATTATAATATTATTATAATATTATTATTAATAATTATTATAATATTATTATAATATTATTATTAATAATAATAATAATATAATAATAATATTATTATTAATAATAAAATCCTTCCGTTAATCTCACTGGTTGGTCAAGCTCGGATTCATCCGCCCTCGGAGGTTGTTAGCGACTTTGTTTTTTTTCCTCTCCCGATCTTGCAGTAAAAAAAAAAAAAACCTCAGGTAATCCCAGGAAAAAATGGAAAGCGGAACGAACGATAATCGCGAAAAGGAAGAGGGAGATAGCAAACTGACCTGAGTACTATATCGAGAACAGCGCTACTTTATCTCGGCAGCATGTTTTGATGTTACGATTACGATCCCAGCGGCGAAGCGGATGAGAGAGAAGAGCAGAGTGTATGTTATATTATACTGAGGTGGGATTAGCCAATTTCATTTATCTGATGGCGGATACCGTCGCATATGTTATACATACGAAACGCTAACGGCAAGAGCAGCAACAGCAGAGGCTGCGGGAACGGTTGGGGAGGGTTGAACTAATTTCATTTATCTGATTCGCGTACAGTCCGTCGGATACGGGTATACTAATTCTAAAAGCGATGTACGTGTAGTCGAGCAGTTATAACTTCGACCTCTCGACGGTGCATCCGCACCGAGAGAATTTATTTCAGTCGATCGATTCGGTCGTAAATTTTAATTTTTTTTTTTTTTTTTTTTCGCTCCAACCGATGAATTATCAATCGCGAATGAACGGCGCGATGGCGAAATATATGAAAATTTGCGATACAAATTTATCAACTTATGAATACACAAGTGAGGAATAGAGGAATAAACGACCGAATCAGTCGAATTAATAAAAAAAAAAAAAGTGACGCGACTAATGGTTACATACAAGAATCTATACCGGAGACAACGCAGCCACTGTGGACAGCATTAATTCCCACGGCAACAATGGAACTCGGTTAACGAGACAATCTTGGCGGAATAAAAGTGCGGGGGTCGGTGAAGGGGTGAGGATACTCGAAAGAGGTTATTGGCCCATTACACTGAGAATTTTTTTTTTTTGATTAACCAAATTCGCGGTCACCTACGTTCAAAGCTGTTATTTGGTTGGTACAACTGAACCATTTATTGAACTTTTATTGAACGATTATTCGCTTTAGTCGATTCAATATATTTCGATTCAAACAAAAAAATTTATTGTATCAACTAAATAACGCCTTTGAACGCGGGGAACGCAACTTGGTTCATCTAAGAATTTTTTTTTCCTCAGTGAACCGCTATAGCGGTTCAATTATTATTATCGTTGCGGTGCTCCGGTAACGCGCTGGCTAGCAGTGAGAAAAGGGTTGTTCCCTATTCAAAGTTCGCTGATCGACCTTTGGCTTCCTCATAAAGGAATCTATGGGCGAAATTGTGAGAAACGCGGAAACCATGTGCATGCACGTTACTTTGCAGCTTTTCGATTGGGGAATGTTGGAATTTGAGTGCGTGAGAAGTTTGGAATGATGGGCCACAGAAACACTGTAGTTAGTGAGAAGGAATTTGATGAATGCAAACTGTCACACACACCCACACACGCACATTAAAATGTGGAATTTTTTTGACGCAAAAATCTTTCTCTGTGAGCCTTCAAAACTAATTAATTTTTTTAAATCATGCCGTCTACTTACGTTCAGAAGGAAACCTTCACATGAACCCGAATTAACGTCTGCTTCACGTGTGTCTAACGAGAAAAAGTTACCACCCGTTAAAAAAAAAAGCATCGGCGATAAAAATTTATCAACTTATGCATACACAAGTGAGGAATAGAGGAATAGACGACTGAATTAATCGAATTAGAAAAAATAAAAAAAAATGACTCAGCTATTGGTTATATACGAGAATCTATACCGGAGACAACGCAGCCACTGTGGACAGTATAATTCCCACGGCAACAATGGAATTCGGTTTAACGAGACAATCTTGGCGGAATAAAAGTACGGGGGGGGGGGGGGGGGGGTTGGTGAAGGGGTGAGGGTACTCGAGGGAGGTTATTGGCCCATTAGCGGTTCAATTATTATTATCGTTGCCGTGCTCCGGTAACGCGCTGGCTAGCAGTGAGAAAAGGGTATTATAGGGTACCGTGGCGACTGCTTCTGGGGTGGGCCACTGTTGGCTCCGTGCGAAATTTGTTGCTGGGTCAACGACGAATGAAATCTGCATCCACTGCTCCCCGCATCCAGCCCCGCGCGCTGCTGTTCCCAGCAATCCCGGGAAATGAAATGAATTATTCATCAGTTACGAAGCGTTAAACTCCGAGCGGCTTGGCAACACTTTCGCGGGGCGCCCACGGTTGTAGGGCCGCGGCGCGGCCGGAGCAACGACTGGTACACCGATGTGTACGGGCCGTACGAATCGGCGAAACAGCGAATGCACGGGCGCGAGATGGAAACAGGGGACGGCGAGGCAAATCACTGGAGGGTAAGCAGTCCACGGAGGAATTGGGGGAAAAGCGAGAAAGAGGCGAAAAGGAGAAGCCGAGCCACGATGAGGAGGCTGGAAAAAGCCCATTTGTTTTGCGTATCCACCGAAATTGGAGCCGGTCTTCTTATCGTCTTTCCGACTGGCTGAGAAGGCGACTATCCAGGGCTTCCTCCATTTCGAATCGCGAATACGACGGTTTCGTTTAACGTCTCGCGTCTTACTGTTTCTGCTCTTTGTGTTCCGTCTACGACGACAAAGGAGCCGCAAAGTCCGGTGTAAAGACAAATCTGCTCTGCGGTAGACTCGCGGTAGATCTTTTAAGGTAAAAGAGTTTCCGCCACCTTTGGGCCCAGTTTCCGCCATCTTCAATTGCTAAAGGGAACATTTTATAAAAAATATACGTGTCGCGCCATTAATCAAGAGTAAACCGCTCTTCGATATGCCGTCAATTTCGTTTGCATTTGACGTGTACTGTATTTATCATTGGTATAGATTGCGATTAATGGCGGTAAGTGGGACAGCGGCGGAAACCGGGCCGTTTACCTTATGTGCGTCTACCAATAGTCCACCTATCGGTACGATTGCAAGACGTGAGGCGGTGATTTCGAAAATAAGGGTAGGTTCTGAAACTTGTCTAAGGTAAGCGGCCCAGTTTCCGCCACCTTTAGGCCCAGTTTCCGCCATCTTCAATTGTTAAACGGAACATTTTATAAAAAATATATGTATCGCGGCATTAATCAAGAGTAAACCACTCTTCAACATGCCGTCAATATCGTTTGTATTTAACGTATACTGTATTTATTATTAGTGTAAATTGCGATTAATGGCGGTAACTGGGACAGCGGCGGAAACTGGGCCGTTTACCTTACTTCAATGTACAGTCTGCGTAGTCTTCGGTATATGCAGTCTGAACGGTGCGGTCTGCAGTCTCACGTAAATGTACAGTAAATACAGTAAAAGTCCGTTTATCCGAGGTAATGTGGGGAGAGCGCACGTCGGAGAAGCGAAATCTCGGATAACACGGATAACATACTCAAGTCAAACTTGTACTTCTCTTATTTATTTTTAAACAATAACAAATCCCTTCATGTAAACATGAACTTTATTAGTTAGTGTAGTTATCATTTAAATATAATTATAATTTAGTTGATTAACATTGACTTCGTAGAAACATAAACCATAGACTCTAGAATCGGAACCGTTGGTTCTGCAGCTCGCGATACAAAGTCACAGCAAACTTGTACAAGCTCAAGCGCATATGCAACATAGTAATCTTCATGGACTGCTTTGCTGCTTTACCCTTTTCGTCCGAGTTTTCCGAGTTTTTCGCGTTATCCGAGCCTACACATCGGTTAACGCGAACCCGAGTAGAACATTTTCGAGCGTTACATCGGGCCCTGATAAGGCATTATCAGGCCTTCTCAGGACCTTATCAGGGCCCGATGTAACGCGTGAAGATTTCTCGGGTAGGCAAGTGTCCCACTTAACAGTATTTCCAAAATGTATATAGTACATCTACAGTTATCCCAATAGGCGAACTATCGCCAGTCACACACGATAGACCTACCGCGAGTCAACGGTATACCACATATTGTCTTACACGGTATCCGATATTTGTGCCCAACTCAGTTTTGATCGTCACCGTCGCTGGTTACCAATGCCATTTCTTCATCGTTGATTTTTTTTTTGTCCTTTTTTTTACCTTTTTCTTTCATCTCTTCGGTACATCCGGATACGCTTTGATACATTATTACATTTTCGTTACCGTTCGTCTTTTTATTTTCTCCAAACTTTTTTTTTTTTTTTTTTTTAATACCCCGATATTATATTTGGACTCCCTTCACTCGTGGCTAACCAGCACCGCTCGATATTCTTCGCCATATATTTTTCTTCCGCTCGCTGCCCTCCCTTACCTCGAGGGAGCGAGACCGAGAGATTTCGGGAGGGCTCGGAGAAGAGGGAGCGCGAGCGTATCGGGGATACGCCTTCGAGAGGGTCGTCCATCAAATATAATTGTACGCCCCCGGTTCGTAATAACCGACGAGAGCGGCCTAGATTTTTCCTCGCTCAGAGTCCACTCACATAGTCCCTCTTCCTCTCATTTCCTTCGGCCACGTTCTCCTCACCCGCACGTTTCACGGTTACGAGACCCTCCCGGCCACTAACACTAAACCCCTCGCATCGCGAACTTCACGTTTCCCTTCTCATGCTCCTCTCGGGCAAAAACATTCCACGTTTCGTCTTCCCCGTCTTCCTCCGTCTCTCCTCCGTTCGTTCTCTCGAATACTCCAATTAGTCCGTAAAATTGTTGCGCTCTGACGCTGTGTGTACACATACACGGATGAAGATAAACGGGATATGGAGAGATGGTACTCGGGTTTTTCCGTGGAGTATCCCGTCTATTAACTCGTGACCCTGTAACGAAGGACGATTGCGGGAACATTAATTGACCGAGGGACACGAGAGGAGAATATGAGAAACAGAGAACTCGGTGAACTATTGAATTCTCTCGGTTTGCCGTCCACTCGTGAGCTTTCTCGCAAAGGTGATGGAGTCTCTCGTCCTTTTACCTTTCGCGCTATTTCACCCTCTCGTCGTGTACGAGGTAGGGGAGAGCGGGGCAAAATGGCACAGCGGGGCAAAACGGGATAACGAGAAAAAAATTCAATTTTCCAATAACTTTTGGATGATGACGATGGTGGTCCGTGGGGTAAAACGTGGTTGAAAATCCGGATGTATCGTTGGGACAAAATGGGGCATCCAGAAATTATTGCAAAATTAAGTTTTGCCCTCACCGTCCCGTTTTGCCCCCACCGTCCCATTTTGCCCCACTCTCCCCTATGGAGGGAGAGAACCCAGGTGCGGATGGCCGACGCTCCGATTATGGCCGACGATTAGCTTCTAGTCGGTCGGCAGCCGATGATCGGGTCTCGACGAATGCCCAGCATTGGCCAAACTGTCGACTGACAATCAAACCCGAAAAAATAATTTATTTGACGGCCAACGTTTATTTGGTTTAAGCAAAATATTTATACGATTAAAATAAATATTTATTTGATTAGAATAAATATTTATTTAAATTAAGTAAATAGTTACTTAAATGAAATAAATATTTATTTAGATTAAATAAATATTTTACTTGAAAATATTTGAAAATGAAATAATAAAACTTAGACAATTCAAAGCAATTGGTATGTTAATATCAGATAGAGATGCAGTGGACATGCAGCTTTTATACAAGATTCGAAAAGAAAATATTCAAGGTGAGCATAGCCGAGTGCGTAAGAGCGTCGACTACGTAGTCGAAAACAAATTATTCTGATGATTCCAATGTGTGAAGATAAAAAACTAGAAAAAAGCAACTGTAGATTGATAAAAAAAAAGCATTTAAAAGTCACGCGGACTGATGAAAATATTTTTTATTGCTTATTGACATGTTCCATTTAACGTTAGCTGGACATGGCAGTGAACATTGGGGCAACGTCGTTTCATAACATTGGCCCGATGTTATCGTCCCGACGTTAACTTGTAGTCGGACCTACATTGGCGACCAGAGTCGGGCAGTCATAGTTGGTCCAACGTCAGCCCGGCTCCAAAACCGCACCTGGGAAGTTACTATTATAGTGGCAAGAAAATGTATGTAATTCGGACGAGATTCATTGGGCGACGGTGAATCTACGTCATTTCGATTTCCACCTCTCTCGGTCGTCGTGTCGTCTCTCCAGTTACAGAAGGAGCGACAATCATGCAGACTCTTCACCTCCCCTGGCGTTCATCCGGCACATTTTCCTTTCCCATTTTCTCTCTTTCTCTCACGCCTTTGCGACACGGTTTCGCACACCGGGAGCGCAAAGCCCTTCCTTCCCGCTTGCGGCCTCGAAGCTCGCTCTCGCGCCTCGGCAGAGCCGAGGCTTCCGCACATCCACCGAAGCGCTAAAAACCAGCAGCAGCAGCAGCAACGGCACGAATTCTATAAACATAATATCACCATAAACCCGGCGTTTCGGCCAACCTGACGGTTCTCGATGGTAAAGAGACAGTCCCGCGATGCCGAGGTGAAATTCGAGAGCAAGAGAGCTCAGCTGGGTTCAGCCGGGGAGGAAAACTGCTGGAAGAATTATTCCGGCGGAGAACGTGAAAGGAATTGTAACGCGCGCGGCTTCCGTCTGTTCTTATTCGCAACCATCTAAATTCTCGAGCTCCCTCCCAACAACAATCATCGCATTCTCTTGCATGTTCTCGGGTCCGATTGGATTTCACGTTCCGAAACGTCGCGAACACTACGTTTGATAACGTGATGCAGATTGTAAAAGCGTATAAAATCACTCACGATCTCTTTCGAATCGGCAATGAGCGCAGCGTGAACGCCATCGTAATTCCGTGCGGATGGAACGTGGGCGCATGGGCGGTTATCCCGCCCTATGAACTATCTACACTGTAAAAATAAATCGTAAATTTAATGTAAATTTAATGTAAATTTAATGTACTTTAAATTTGCTTACATTTATTACATTAATTGTACATCGACGTACTTTTTTTGTAAAATAAAAATACCAGACATTAAAATTACAAATCTCTTGCCTAAAATTTACAAAAAATTCCATTGATAAGAGAAATTTTACTGTAGAATTGCAACGCACATGGGTTTGAAATTTCAGAAACAGTTTATGTAAAAAAGCTTTCAATACCGTACGTTAATTTTCAAACAAATATTTTTTTTACGGTGTATCTTTTTTATGTCGCTTGTATTGAAAAAAGACGGAAAAATAGAAAACAAGGCAAATTGAAACGCGGCAGACCTTTCATGGACTAGCGAGCAGTGTAATGTACGGCTAGTAAAATGAAACGGTAGATAGCAGAGGGGTATGAGGAGTACGTCGAAATACAAAAAAAAAGGGAGCGCAATGCCCGAAGAACAGAAGCGGAAGTGGCGAAGAGAGTCAAGTATGCGGAGAACAAAAAAAAGCGAAAGATGAGAAGTGCGAAAGCGTGACGCGGTATTGTTAAAACAATGTTCTCGATGCACACGGTTGGACAGAAAGGCAGAGAATAGAAGAGTTTGGCCGGCAGCAAAGCTCGGTGCCATTGCAGGTTCCGCGAGTCCTCGTGCCAGCGGTTCTTCGGTCCATATCTCTCTTACACTCGAACGGGAGCGAGTACCCGACCGGGAATTTATGCCAGCAGTTAGTTTCCAGGGAGTTGTACATAAATGTGCAGTGCGCGTGGATGTATCTACATGCAGGGACACACAGCACGTTGGGTCAGGGTGAGCTTAGTCCGCCGCGGGAGCACGTCGTCTCGTCTCTCTTCGTTTGCCGTCCAATTCCTTCGGCATGTCCTCCTCTCCCGACTGCATTCTCCACCGGTACCCGTTGGATCTTTCTCCCTCCGAGGCTATCCCTTGATACTGGGTTCTTCTCTCCCTTTCTCCACCGTCTCTCATTCGCCCTTTGGCTTCGTCCTCGCGTAACGACCTGTACGAGTTTGCCCGTAGGGACGACACCGTTGCAGCGTACGTGCAACCGAAACGGTCGGGGCTTTTGGGGAGCTGGATGTTGGCGGTTGGGACTTGGCCCAGGTTGTTCCTATGCTAAGCCGGGATAAATACCGGCTCATAACTCGACTCGCGCCCGCCTTCTCGTTAGGCCACTCGACCGGGCGAAACATTCGCCGGGAACTCCGCGACCCTCTTACCGGACGAGTGCATTTGCCCAGCTTGCGAGATTCCACTCGGGAGAAATTTGTACCTAATGCACCACCGACGGGCAACTGCTTATTCGCTCCCACTCGCGAAGTCGATTCACCTAGTCGCTGAGATATTGAGATATTCCACTGAAGGGCTGTTCGGAGAGACATGGACCTGGGTGATGTGGACGGTCGTAATGACTTCGGCCAGCAGCTTCCAGGGGTTTAAGTTTATTAACCTGCAGTGACATCCCAACCAACCCGGCACGATTTCCATTTCAATACTTCAGGCGAGTAATCTGGTTAAGTGAACGAACACTACACAGTGTCCCCTTTTAACATGCAAAATATAGACTTTAATTGCATTACAAAAGGCCCGCTGCTGTGTACGATGTAACTGCACAAAATTGCCCGAATAATCGCAACGCGGTGCGATAACGACCGCAACTTCGTTTGTTAGGTGTAGAGGTAATTTAATCATTTTACAAGTACTATGTGGAGGAGAAACAATATCATATGGAAATGTGATAATTTCGTCAATAATTTCACGACACTTCATTATGAATGACGCTACCTGGGAAACGTTTGCCGGAAACTGAGCGAGGTGTTGGAAGAGCGACTACATAGGCGAGCGCCCACAACAGTATTGTTATTGGACGCGCCCGTTGCGCACGCATAGCTAAGAGTACAAAACGCGTAGGCTCGTTCATATAAACACCGATAATTGTATCCGTCGCCATCTACATATGCTCCTGATCTCAATGCATGCTAGAAAATACTGCCAAAATTACAAATACTGTTAAACTACTCTCAATGCGTTTCTTCCCTAAATTTCAAATAGTGAAAGAAACTCGTGATTCGTCGCACCATTACTCATTTTTTCGGTGGTTTTCACGACATCGGCTAACATGGTTCTCAATATGCATTGAAAGGATTACTAAAATGTAGAGGGACTAGAAAATCGGTATAATTCCTATCTTTTCTCCAGCTATGTGTGTTGGACAAAACGCAGAGTCAAAACATAGCTACGTATTGCGTAAGCACACACGCAGAGTCAAAACATAGCTACGTATTGCGTAAGCACACACGCAGAGTAAAAACGTAGCTACGTATTGCGAATGTCGACAGAAAACCGGAATACCATTCGATTGCTATGTTAAGTCGAGAGATCATCCCCATATTCTTCGCGTAAAGTTAGATAGGTATGGAAGAAATTGGCCGCGTGATGCGCACGAAAGCGCAGATACCATTTAATCGGTCGCAATTAGTAGTCGAGGTAGGGTAAAAGTGGTGAATATGGCCCACCTCAATTAACACGTAGGTCAATGATATATGGACCGGTCCATATTCTCCACTTTTACCCTATATGTTTTCGGGCGATCCTAATTAAATTAATCGAACAAGAAAGGAGGAAGTTGTATTTCGTTGTATTTTTGTTGTATTTTTCAATATTGCCTCCATTAATTCACGCATCGAACTCATCGAATCCTCCAAAATACCCGATATTAATGTTTATAACCTGGCTTTTACAGATTTTCAATCCATTTCTGTTTAGGCAGTATATTCCGTTTTGTCATTTGGAAAAAATACCACCCCTATTTAGCCTATCCTATTGCGCCGGTGAATTCTTGCCGGTCCACACAAAATCACCGGCCCCCAATCCCCCAGGATACAATCAATGCCGCCTGATGCGCACGAAAGCGCAGATACCATTTAATCGGTCGCAATTAGTAGTCGAGGTATATGTTTTCGGGCGATCCTAATTAAATTACTCGAGCAAGAAAGGAAAAAGTTGTATTTCGTTGTATTTTTGTTGTATTTTTGTTATATTTTTGTTGCATTTTTGTTGTATTTTTGTTGTATTTTTCAATATTGCCTCCATTAATTCACGCATCGAACTTGTCGAATCCTCCGAAATACCCGATATTAATGTTTATAACCTGGCTTTTACAGATTTTCAATCCATTTCTGTTTAGGCAGTATATTCCGTTTTGTCATTTGGAAAAAATACCACCCCTATTTAGCCTATCCTATTGCGCCGGTGAATTCTTGCCGTTCCACACAAAATCACCGGCCCCCAATCCCCCAGGATACAATCAATGCCGCCTGATGCGCACGAAAGCGCAGATACCATTTAATCGGTCGCAATTAGTAGTCGAGGTATATGTTTTCGGGCGATCCTAATTAAATTACTCGAGCAAGAAAGGAAAAAGTTGTATTTCGTTGTATTTTTGTTGTATTTTTCAATATTGCCTCCGTTAATTCACGCATCGATCTTGTCGAATCCTCCGAAATACCCGGTATTAATATTTATAACCTGGCTTTTACAGATTTTCAATCCATCTCTCTTTAGGCAGTATCTTCCGCTTTGCGATTTGGAAAAAATACCACCCCGGTTTAGCCTATCCTATTGCGCCGGTGAATTCTTGCCGTTCCACACAAAATCACCGGCCCCCAATCCCCCAGGATACAATCAATGCCGCCTGATGCGCACGAAAGCGCAGATACCATTTAATCGGTCGCAATTAGTAGTCGAGGTATATGTTTTCGGGCGATCCTAATTAAATTACTCGAGCAAGAAAGTCGGAAGTTGTATTTCGTCGTAGAAGCTCAACTCGGAGAGTTTCAACCCTCGTAAATTCCTTATTAATTTCGTTACGTCAATTAGCGTCTTCCCTACTGGCATCGGGCTTGGCTCCGATCCTTGGTGAAACTCTCGAAGCCCCTCGACTCGCGAAGCTTCAATTCCTCCGGTGGGTCCTTGCCGTCGCGGTAACTCCGCGACGGAGTATACAGTGTCTCGCGTTGCTCTCTCCCCGTCTCTCTATCTCGCGGCGTTTCTGCAAGGAACCTCGGGCCGGTGGGCGGATGCGGAAACGCTGCAGCTGGGACTCCGACTTTCGGGGACCAAAGACGCGCGCGGGCGCGTGCGACTGGTCTACGGGAATTAAAGTTACTCGGTGACGCGGCTTCGCGCTCGCGGTTGCCCTCCGAGCATACCTTCGGCCCGGTCCTCTCGCTCTCTCGGCTTTCAGCAAAACTTTCCGACGGAAAGCCCCCAATCGCCAGGTTGTTCTTGACGCGTGGGCGAGTAAAACTTCGGTCGAATTCCACCGGAGTAACTTTGAACGCTGCCTGCGCTGGCTCGAATAAACAAACAAAAAAAGTTACTCGCGTGCGAAGACGGACGTCCGTGAATAGGCGGGGCCCACACGCGAGCACGCGTCTATGTGACCGGGTATTTATCGAAGTTATAAACGAATGAGACCGAAAAATCAAGAAAATCCCATGGTACCGTTTATTATCGGCCTATTGACAAAATCTCCGCGACTTCTGACGGAGTTCCACGAGTTTGTAATTGAGAAATCGCACAGCCGGAAGGCGAACTGTGACCCACTGCTCGCTCGGTGCTTGTCCAACCGGTACCGCCAATTAGTTCGGACTTTTATAACTGCGCGACCCTCGACGACTTAACCCGCAGTCGAACTGAGCCCGTATCAGGATATTTCCTCTTCGCGGGACGTTTGTCAACGCGAGACCCGTGCAACGATGAAGGTCCGGTCCGGAGTGTGGAAGAAACTTGTGCGGCTTATTACTGCACAATTTTGTTTCGCACTCCTCGGTCGTACACCATCGAGAGCAGCTCCTGAGAACTTGAACGACGGTGGACCTTTCTGTTTTATCGACCGAAATTTCTTAGTTTTCACTAAGAAATTTTCTTCGTTACTGTGGGGCTTAAATGAATATTTAAACCCTTTACTTTTGACAACGATAAAAAGGCTGGCCATAAGTGATTTATAAAAGTGCCGATCGATGGAAGAGCTACTGTTAATCTTGGACCTTCACTCTTGGATGTAATGTGGAACCTCAGGTTGTGCTTAAGTTTGAACGTCTGTGAAGCGTTTGTGTCAATATCATAATCCCGCATGATTTGACGCATATGCGCAGCGTATCAACAATGCTAAGTCGGAACTGAAGAATCGTCTAGCTCCGTCGGTAAAACAGGTAAAGCAGGTTAAAAAAGGAAAAAAAAATACAGCTCCTGCTATTGATGAAATCTTTGGCGAGCTTCATAACCTTTCCTCTGCCTCTTTCTTTGTCCGGCTTCGTGAAACACTGGAGAGGGGGGGGGGGGGGGGGGGGTCTCCACTTTTTATGGTGGCAAAGTAACTAATGCCGCGGCAACTTTTATAGCGAACGTGGCACTCGCCTCGCCTCAGTCGTACTGCGTACCTACAACAGAAAATTGTTCCTCCCAGTCTCCCACAAGTCTCCCATAAACGTCGCGAGATATTTGTTCTGTAATACTTGACTGCATCGTGAATTACACCGCCGCCTCTCGTGTCTCCACTGGCGCTTTTTTCCTCGCGAACGTTGACTGCCAGGTACGCGCCTGAATCACGAAAATTCCGCACCACTGTGGGGAATTAAATTGTTTAAACTTCCGTTTTCGTAACTCAGAAGTCGAATGGTACGGAATTGATCGATTTGGGGAATCGTGGAGAATGAATATTTGAACCCTTTACTTTTGACAACGATGAAAAGGCTGGCCATAAGTACACTGATAAAGAAGTGCAGTTGAATCAACTAAGATTCGGGCAGGGTCGTTCGAATAAATGTTTAGTTGGTCGAACAAAATATTTTGATGACTCAAAAATATTTTCGTGAAATCACCCAACAAATTGTCGAACTGACCAATTTTTTTTAGCTGTACCAACAAAATATTTAGTTGAACGTCCCTGCCTGAAACTTCGTTGATTAAACCGTATTTTTTTTTATCAGTGTCATTTATAAAAGTTCGGATCGATGGATGAGCTACTGTTAATCTTGGAACTTCACCCTTGGGTGTAACGTGGAACCTCAGGTTGTGCTTAAGGTTGAACTTAAACCAGAAAATAAAGTTCCATCCAACTTAAGTTCTAACTCGAGTTTAAACTTTCGCCTATAAGTTTGCCCCCCCCCCCAATAAGATGAAAATGTGTGCAAGATAGAAAGTACGAACGATCCTTGGAACTGTGGGAGACAAAGTAGGACCTTTTGAGTACACAAAAGCTTTTGGGTATTCACCGTTTAGAAGGATTGAACGCTACGATAGAAATGCCAAATCCTCCAAAAATGCTTTCCCTGCAAAACTGGAACGATGGAAGCTCGACCGAGAGATGACGGATTGATCCGGGGGTCAATGAATCGCAACACAGAAACAAATCGTCACAATTAAAGTCGTCGATTTTTTTTTTTTTTTTTTTTTTCATTTAAAAAACCAAAGTTGTGTCGTTTTCGTAAGTCCGCATTGTGCGGCTTGTCAGATCTGTGCTGGGGGCGCTCCTGACCCGGATAATCCTGGCAACTCGAGACGTTCAAGCTGCTTGATCTCTCTAAATGGTTACGGTACCTAGATAGGAAAGCTTTAAGAGGGTCGCGTCGGCCAGAAAACGAAGATTTTGTGCATGCAAAATGTATGTTCCAGTTGACTAAATAAATATAATAAAAATATATCGATTGCGGACTGGAAGAAAAAATACTTGAGGTATTCTCTGCGTTAAAACCTTTTCGACTCATCAGTTTCCTCGTAAACCAGTTTTGTTGGTTTACGAGGAAACTGCTCTATGGATTTTGCACTGAAAGGTGTCATGTTATTCGTACCGACATTCTGCATCGATTAAGCGGAGACATTTTCTGTTGGGGTTCCCAGGTCGAAAAAGTCGATAGATTTAAAAATCATCTTCATAATCATTTTTTATATAAAAATATATATATATAAATATATATATTTATATATATATAATATATATATATAATATATATATATATAATATATATAATATATTTATATATATATAAATAATTTTTTTATATCATAAAGATTTAACATAATTTTTGTATTTAGAGCATACATCTCTTAATGTTTTCACATTCGTGAAAATATACTCCGCTTAAGTTGTATACAATATGCAAAGATAATGAGAAGTATTAGATCAAAGCTCACAGAGCGGGTTGGCTTGAATCACGCTCGGAGTTGAGAAAACCCAAAACTGGTTTGCGACGAAGCCGGTCAGCATGTCCCAAACTTTGGTACGCAAGCGATCTTCGTTTTCTAAATATGCTCCCTTAACCGCATTCGAACTAAACTTTGAGCTCGCAATGGTCTCAATAATCGTAGGGATACAGCAATTGAGCGGGTTTTGTCGCCATTGGTCCGAGAGCATCCAATCCACACGTACAAAAAACGATCACTCAACTCGTTCTCCAAGTTACGTTTATCGATCGGCAGTGGGCTTTGACGCTGTTCTCTGTGTGTATATGTCGCGTGCTTCCGATCTACTACTCACGGAATGATTTGGGATAGACGAGCGAGAATAGGAATGGAACGAGCTGCGGGGACGCGATAAATCGAGCACGGAGAATCGATCTGCGGCCGCATAAAAATGGATATCGTCCGTGTGCCACACTAATGTATAATACAATACCGCTGGGTAACTCGACGGTACACGGTTTCAATGTGGAAGAGAAGCGGAGCACCGCAAGGTACGACGGTTGCATGCACCATTCTCCCGTACATTATATACATCTATTCTAGGCTGCACTGCGCGGTAATGTAAAGCGCCTATTGTTTGTCAATATTTATTTTGTCGGAGGTAAACACACGGTTTTGAAATTTTCCGATCGAAAGAATAGTACGGGGGATACAGAGGCTGAGCGAAACGCGGGGCGAGACGGTGCGGTAACCAGTGAACAATCGCATGTTCTTAGGCCCCGGTATCTCTGGTAGAAATTTTAGGGCGTTAAGTACTAGCGGACAGTCTGAGCTCACGTGAGTTTCAGAGAGAATTCCGAGAGAATTGCGAACACTTCTCGACGGGACAAAAATCTGAAAAAAATCAAGCATATGGAAGGTGCTGAAAAGATTGATTATGCATAATAATAATTCCAATATGTTATTAACAAATGAATGAAAAAAAAAAAAAATGGTTCAACAAATCCCCCGGGCAACTTAATTTTTTGTTCATATAAAAAGAATTTGTTAATCTTTTTGAACACGTATGAATTTTTTCAGAATTTTGTGTAATTTTTCAATATGACGTTTTTTTATTGACTAAAAACGCGATTTTCAAAAATTACACGAAATTCTGAAAAAATTCATACGTATTCAGAAAAATTAACAAATCATTTTCATAGAAAAAAAAAAAGTTAGGTTGCCGGGTGATTTTTTGGGAAATTTTTTTTTCGTTAATTTGTTAATAACATTTTGGAATTATTATTATGCAAAATTAATCTTTTCAGTACCTTCCATGTGGTTGATTTGTTTCAGATTTTTATTTCATCGAGAAGTGTTCGCATTTCCTCTCTCAATTCTCTGTGAACTCTCGTGGGCTCAGGCTGTCCACTAATACTACCTTAGGTCGGAGCCTCGTAAGCTCTCAAAAAGGCTTTGTTAGAACCTCGTCAGGGTCTGATGTAAAGCTTTGAAATTTCCACCCGGCAATGTTTGGTCTGACTTAAAATAGCAGGATAAAAGCGGCGAATATGGGTCGTATAGATTAGCACATAAATCAATAATATATGAACGGGAGTATATTTAGCATCTTCATCCCATATGCAGTCTAATGTTACGGAACGCCATTCTCGCTGGTTCTTGCGACCATCGATTATTTAACGCCCTGTGTTCCATTTTGCCCCTTGTTGCCCAACCAGCCCCGGTCTCCGTGCTCCGTTCTTCGGGACCGTACTGTTTAGTTACGCGAACGATGTGAATTGCAAGAAAACAATGTAAATACGAAATTAATCCATCACGGAAAAAAATCGTAATAATTCGTTCTGCATGAAAAAATACTGCGCATTGTAGCAACTTTTATATTGCATATGTTTAGTGGGTGCGGATGCGTGAATATGAGTCGAATGATTGTGCAAAATTTTCCAATCACTCACGCACAAGTAGATCTATTTTCTCTTAAAAAAATCTCGTAGCTCCGCCAGTCATTTATTTTTCCACAAATAAAAAATCAGGAATTCCTATATATGCATTACTGAGCACATCATTCATGGGCATTTCAGTAATTATTGCTATCTTTACTTTCCGTGCTCTTGCACGATGCATTTTCTGTAGATGTATTTATTATTATTATTATTATCATTATTATTATTAATATTTACAGAAAGAAAGTTAAACTTATTTTATCTGCTTCAGAATATTTGTACATCATTAAATTATATTTTCTTTTTCTCTCAAAAATTCCGTTCGTCTGCCAGTAATGAATTTTTTCACAAATTTTAAATTAGGAATGTCTATTTTTGCATTACGCGTCACATAATTCATGGGAATTTCAGTGATTATTGCTATCTACTTTTTGCAGAGAAAATACACAGTTTTGCTAAAAAAAAAAAGTCGTACTCAGGGATGAACTTATCCGCCGGTGCATTCAACTGTAGTCTGGGAATTCAGTAGTAAGGGTAGAGCTTCGGTCAGACTAGGACGACAGAGAGCGAGCTCTGCGCGAGGAACTTTGGAGTACACGAGACGAGAGAGGTGAAGGTAGTGGTCGCTCATCTCCCTTCTCCGCCCCTCGTCCTTCCCTCGGTTTTCACCTCTCCGGTAGCAGTGCCGCACATCGCCATCAGCTTCGTAATCCGGAATCCTGATTTCTGAGTTCGGAGCGCGCAGGAGCAAGTCCGGAATTACAACAACTCCTCGGGATATCCACTGTACGTAGATGGTGGGACGGGAGAAGGAGAGGTGCGGGCCACGACCCAGTTGGGAAACTGCGAGAACGCGGTCGTGCCCCGTTGATCTCCTGCTCTGCAATGTGGTGTACCTACAACGGCGGGAGTGCAGTCCAAAGGTACACCTGCGCAGAGTCGAGGATCATTACATACGTGAGCTATCTTGGGGCTTTCTCGAGTCTAGGGAATTCTTCACTAGTGTAGCGTACTACGGCAGAGTGGTCGCTGTTTGGAAGAAAAAGGAACGCTGCGATACGCTATGTGTACCAAGGCACTGTACAGTGGAACCCCGTTTATCCGAGGTAGGGGAGACCAGGGCAAAATGGCACAACGGGGCAAAACGGGAAGATTTTTCAGGAATTTTTGGATGCCCCGTTTTGTCCCAACGATAGATCCGGATTTTCAAACCCGTTTTGCCCCACCTACCACCATCGCCACCATCCCAAAGTCATTGGAGAATTGCGTTTTGTCTCATTATCCCGTTTTGCCCCGGTGGGCCATTTTTTCCCCGCTCTCCCCTAATGTGGCGAGAGCGTTCGTCGGATGAGCGAAATCTCGGATAACACGGATAACATGCATACTCAACGCGCAAGCGTTGCTGCTTCATCCGAGTTTTCCTTATTTTTACGTAATAACGAGGTCTTCAATCCCGCGAGCGTTCGCCTTAGATCATTAATCTATGCACTGGGGATTTACCGTCTTGTATTGTTTTGTTAATTTTTTTCATTTATATGTAAAAAATACGTACCCTACCCCCCCTTGCTCTAAGAATCTTTACGTATTCCAGAGAAGCAATAAATTGATTATTATTATTGTAGGGGAGAGCGGGGCAAAATGGCACACTGTGGCAAAACGGGATAATGAGGCAAAACGCAATTTTCCAATAATTTTTGGATGGTGGCGGTGGTGGTGAGTGGAGCAAAACGGGGTTGAAAATCCGGATGAATCGTTGGGACAAAATGGGGCATCCAAAAATTATTGGAAAATTGAGTTTTGCCCTCACTGTTCCGTTTTGCCCCGGTGTGCCATTTTGCCCCGCTCTCCCCTACACAATTGACCGAAACTCACAGAATAGTACCAGAATAGTATAATATAGGCGAATAGTTGGTAGGGTCTTGAACGGAAGTCCCGAGGGGAATTTAGAATAATCAATGTCGGGCAGGCCCTCAGGGAAAACCCCTGGATGTTTGACGTTGGGACAAACAAACAACTTTCCAATATATATATATATGATATATGTACGAGTCATATATTAATCACATTATTATATTTCGAATATATAATTTCATATATTTGATTTTCGTCAGGAGAAGTACGGAGTTTGTACCTATCAATCTTAGGGGAGAGCGGGGCAAAATGGCACACCGGAGCAAAACGTGATGAGACAAAACGCAATTCCCCAATAACTTTTGGATGGTGGCGATGGTGGTACGCGGGGCAAAACAGGTTCGAAAATCCGGATGTATCGTTGGGACAAATTGGGGCACCCAAAAATTATTGGAAAATTTAGTTTTGCGCTCACTGTCCCGTTTTGCCCCGCTCTGCCCCGCTGTGCCATTTTGCCCCGGCAATTACCTAGTTAGTGCCCGATTTCGCTGATATTTACTCCGTTGCTGATAAAATAAAAGTGCGTCCCCATCGCCTCTTCATTGGTTTCTTCCTTAATGAGGTGCCGCTCGTAAATGGGGCCTTTTGTTACTGTCCAACTCCGTTCGTGTAGGTACAGTAAACGTGCGCCAACCGAGTTTCTACTGTACACAGAAAATCCACGTACAGATACTAACCCCACCAGTTCCCCAAGGTGCAGGATTATTGTGCCTTCATACTCTCGTAAATATTTGTACTTTGTTAATTCGTGCAAACTTTGTTGGCGTGTTGCAAATTTGGGCGCGAACGCCAGTCTCTGGTTTACTAAACCGTCTGTGCAAAGCCTGTAAGCGCCTACAAGTTAATTTCCCTCCATAAGTTTGTTGGCATCGTTATAACCTTATAACAGACGAATAGTACAAAAATGTACAGACCTCTTCATCATCCAAATCATACGAGATATATTAGCACGGCAAAACGAACAATGCTTACCAATTCTTCCGTTGGACATAGAAAAAGTCATAAAGTTTCATCTAAAATGGAGAACACTGTTCCATTTTTTTTCCCCGGAGTGCCATTTCAGTTTGAACCCTGCAACAGCACGGCAAGATCAACTGCCTGAAACAGTCGCTTCTGAGTCAACCCATATACACCCTGATGTTACCCCAGCTCGGTTATGGGTGTGTGCAACTATTATACCACGCACAGTATCCAACGCTTGGAGTGCCGTATAATATTCTCATTTTTTTTCCCCCCCGTCAGCCAGAAAGCCTAGGAGGGTTCTTGTTCGCATACACACGACCCAGTTGCGAAACGACATGGACCGCTTACAAAGTGTTTATATCCTGGGGAGGGTGTGAATATACAATACCGCTAACCAGAAAATACACTCCGCCTGTAACCCACTTTGCGCGAATCTCCTCGCAGTGAGTGAGTCGATTCTACATGGACACAACGAGGCGGACCTTGATATTGCGCCGAACGAATATTTAGCTCCGGAAATCCATTGGAAAAATCTCTTCCTGACTGAAACCCCGGCACTCTTGCTAATGCAGCTATTCGATACACGGTGAGAATACCTCTGCGGAGCGACATTCATTACAGTAGAACCTCGCTGATCCGACCTTCGATTAATACTGATAATAAATACAGTTTACGTTAAATGCAAAACGAAATTGACGGAATGTTGAAGAGCGGTTTACTCTCGATTAATGCCGCGATACGTATATTTTTTAAATAAAATATTCCCTTTAAGAATTGAAGATGGCGAAAATTGGGCCTGAAGGTAGCGGAAAGTTGGCCGTTTACCTTGTGTATGTTATCCTTGTTATCCGAGATTTCGCTTATCCGACGTACGCTCTCCCCACATTACCTCGGATAAACGGGGTTCTACTGTATTTCCGTTAGGTATACGCAAAGCCTTCACAAATGTTCCCTCTAAGAATTGAAGATGGCGAAAATTGGGGCTGAAGGTGGCGGAAACTGGGCCGTTTACCTTATGTATGTTATCCTTGTTATCCGAGATTTCGCTTATCCGACGTACGCTCTCCCGACATTACCTCGGATAACCGGGGTTCTACTGTATTTCCGTTAGGTATACGCAAAGCCTTCACAAATGTTCCCTCTAAGAATTGAAGATGGCGAAAATTGGGTCTGAAGGTGGCGGAAACTGGGCGGTTTACCTAATGTATGTTATCCTTGTTATCCGAGATTTCGCTTATCCGACGTACGCTCTCCCCACATTACCTCGGATAAACGGGGTTCTACTGTATTTCCGTTAGGTATACGCAAAGCCTTCACAAATGTTCCCTCTAAGAATTGAAGATGGCGAAAATTGGGTCTGAAGGTGGCGGAAACTGGGCCGTTTACCTTGTGTATGTTATCCCTGTTATCCGAGATTTCGCTTATCCGACGTACGCTCTCCCGACATTACCTCGGATAAACGGGGTTCTACTGTATTTCCGTTAGGTATACGCAAAGCCTTCACAAATGTTCCCTCTAAGAATTGAAGATGGCGAAAATTGGGCCTGAAGGTGGCGGAAACTGGGTCGTTTACCTTATGTATGTTATCCTTGCTATCCGAGATTTCGCTTATCCGACGTACGCTCTCCCGACATTACCTCGGATAAACGGGGTTCTACTGTATTTCCGTTAGGTATACGCAAAGCCTTCACAAATGTTCCCTCTAAGAATTGAAGATGGCGAAAGCTGGGCCTGAAGGTGGCGCAAACTGGGCCGTTTACCTTATGTATGTTATCCTTGTTATCCGACGTACGCTCTACCGACATTACCTCGGATAACCGGGGTTCTACTGTATTTCCGTTAGGTATACGCAAAGCCTTTAAAATCCACGCCGATGCTGGCTTAGACCGCGGTGCGGCTATAAAACAAGAGATCTCCTGCACCCTCGGATAGGAACGGTTCCCATATTCTTCTCGATACCCGACTCATCCGAGGGGTCAATCGAGCACAACACGCACGTTCGAACACCACTGACTGAAACGACCCCAATATTTTTCCACCGGTGATACTCCGGATATTCACGCTGACTAACGGCTCTTTTTCATTTCGAATCCGAGTCCGCGTCAGACTGCGGAAACTCAGCCGGTTCAAAGTCAACGTGGATCTCGTGGAAATTCAGCTTCCATCATTTATATTTGTTATCACCGATAGTCCGATTTGCTGGATTCCACTCACTTCTGCTTATGCGGAATGACAAGTGACAAAATAATCAAAAAAGCATTCACCAATAATCTGAAAATGACGAGATTGAATAGCGAGCTAAAACGGATGAACTCTGCTTCGTTGTCGTTTTAACAAAAAAAAAAAAAAAAAAAATATCGATTGCACAGTGCGAATAGGAGCCAACAATGAGGAACGGTGGAAGCGCTGTTTCATGGGCGGGACGAAGGCTAGCTCTAGTTTTGTGCACACGTATAGGGCACCAGTAACGAGACTCCAAGCGGGCAGTTGATAAGGGATGACGAGGGCGTATCGACGCGGATACGTGTGTTTGACGTGAGCATTCACCGTGGCTCTTTTATCTCTTCTCCCATGTATCCTCTACCTGCCCTCTCTCACTGCGTCCACTGTCGTCGTCTCTTCGTGGCCCCGCGTCACATTTTTTTTCTCCCCCATCGCCATGGACGAGAGGAACGGGAAGCTTGAAAAAAAAAGAGACAGCAGGGTGAGAGGGACAAACCAAAAACCGATCGACGGGTTGGAAACTGATCGAGTTTCTCGTTGGCAGATTGCTCGGCAGTAGCATGGTTAAAAAAAAAAAAAGACGCAAAAAAATATATCCCCGGTTGAGGGAAAGGAAAAAAGTTCATCGGTAGCCTCAAAGTCAAACGGTTGGGTTTCGTAGGAGCGCCGTTTGCCACGGCGTTCAACGTAGCTTTGCCCTTTCCAGGCGCACTTCGTCTGTCCTATTCTCGGCTCCACTGGTGAACGCGCCAGTTTCGCTCACTTCACCTATTTCCTCCTCGTCACTTTCGTGAACACATAACGCACTCAGCGGCCTCTCTTTTTCGCTATCCCCTTTTTCTTTGTGTAATATCCTGCCGACTTTGCCATGCCCAACGAGAGTGTTTCTCTTCTTCTGTGCTTCTACTTTGATTCGGCCCCCGTCCGGTTGAGAGCCTCGCAGCCCCTGTTTTACCGCCCGGATGACCTGGGGGCAGTATGTTTATCCGTCAATCTATCTCACCGTTCGTGCCTGACTTCCGTGATCATTATTATCAATTGGCAACTTATCTGGAATTTGTCCAGTTAGCGCGAGTAAGAAGAAGAGTACGGAATAATGAATGGTCTATCATAGGGAAGAACCGTCATCATTGGACCACTTAAGAACCATTCGAAATACTCAGCTAACAACTTCCCTACACATTAGCGGAAGATGCATTCATGTAAGCGATTGGTGTTGTCAATGGACCACTTTAACGGATGGACTGTCCCAGTTTCATCAATGGACTTTCAGATGTCCTTTGGGTCTACCGATTTGTGTGAAACTTGGTCTATGACGATTTTTCGATGTCTCTAATAAAGTCCAACCCACCGCATCATGAGCCCTCTTAAGGACTGCCTCCTAATGCATTACTATTAGTACTGTGGCCATATCACCCACAATGTCCGGCTGATCCGGGTGACTGTTCGTTAATATCATCCAAACTAATGCACGCATCAAATCATTCGAATCTTCCACACGAAGTAGTCCCATTAATGTTTATTGGTGATTTTTAAAAATGGCTGTACCCCTCGTTTCCCCTGTTTAACAAAATGGTCAATGGTCAAAACGGTATTAGTACTGTGGCCATATCACCCACAATATCCGGCTGATCCGGGTGACTGTTCGTTAATATCATCCAAACTAATGCATGCATCAAATCATTCGAATCTTCCACACGAAGTACTCCCATTAATGTTTATTGGTGATTTTTTAAAATGGCTGTACCCCTCGTTTCCCCTGTTTAACAAAATGGTCAATGGTCAAAACGGTATTAGTACTGTGGCCATATCACCCACAATGTCCGGGTGATCCGGGTGACTGTTCGTTAATATCATCCAAACTAATGCACGCATCAAATCATTCGAATCTTCCACACGAAGTAGTCCCATTAATGTTTATTGGTGATTTTTTAAAATGGCTGTACCCCTCGTTTCCCCTGTTTAACAAAATGGTCAATGGTCAAAACGGTATTAGTACTGTGGCCATATCACCCACAATGTCCGGCTGATCCGGGCGACTGTTCGTTAATATCATCCAAACTAATGCATGCATCAAATCATTCAAATCTTCCCCACGAAGTAGTCCCATTAATGTTTATTGGTGATTTTTTAAAATGGCTGTACCCCTCGTTTCCCCTGTTTAACAAAATGGTCAATGGTCAAAACGGTATTAGTACTGTGGCCATATCACCCACAATGTCCGGCTGATCCGGGTGACTGTTCGTTAATATCATCCAAACTAATGCATGCATCAAATCATTCAAATCTTCCCCACGAAGTAGTCCCATTAATGTTTATTGGTGATTTTTTAAAATGGCTGTACCCCTCGTTTCCCCTGTTTAACAAAATGGTCAATGGTCAAAACGGTATTAGTACTGTGGCCATATCACCCACAATGTCCGGGTGATCCGGGTGACTGTTCGTTAATATCATCCAAACTAATGCACGCATCAAATCATTCGAATCTTCCACACGAAGTAGTCCCATTAATGTTTATTGGTGATTTTTTAAAATGGCTGTACCCCTCGTTTCCCCTGTTTAACAAAATGGTCAATGGTCAAAACGGTATTAGTACTGTGGCCATATCACCCACAATGTCCGGGTGATCCGGGTGACTGTGCGTTAATATCATCCAAACTAATGCACGCATCAAATCATTCGAATCTTCCACACGAAGTAGTCCCATTAATGTTTATTGGTGATTTTTTAAAATGGCTGTACCCCTCGTTTCCCCTGTTTAACAAAATGGTCACCCACCCGCATATCACCCGCAACTCCCGTAGACGATACACACAGTCACCCGTTAGGAACTTCGTGTCGAGCCCGCGCTGTCCGACAGCTTGTATCAAGCTGATCGTACCGCCCTTATTACTGGCTGGCAGGCGTCCGTCTCTCAATCTTCGGTGCACCCCACCGTGCCACCGGTCTCGGTGGCAATTTACCAATCAGCTTTATTAAATTTCGGTGGCTCCCAATATGGCCGTCTACAGAATAACTCAATCTCGTCCCGCGTCCCTCACCGTCGCCTCCGGTTCACCCTCTCGCGTTCGATGAGCGCTCGCTCCTCTCTCAAACCTCCCTTCTCAACGAGCTTCTCATTTGCTCCCGAGCTGGCACTCGCCAGTCTGCGCTCAACTTCGAACTGGCATGTATATACAGATATAAGAGACATGGACGTAGGGGAAGAGAGAACGAGACTGGAATCATCGTGGTTCTCACCGCTTGCTTCATCGGATAAACGGATTGAGGATGGAGAACTGGGACAGTTTCTGAAACGGACCTATGACTCACTGGATCGATTGATGGCAGAGGTTGAGTCTACGATGGGTCCTTCGACTTCTATAGAATCTGTGTAAACTCACGAGACTCGCGGATTAACAGCGTATTTGACACTGAATGGTCATTAGCTAAGAAGTTAGGCAGAAAGATGTCTTGAGGCCATGAGAAAGATGTACCACGTGACATATGAGTGCGTGAGAGATGGATGCATTTTTCGAATCAATGTCGTTTGAAACCGGTTGACGTTTCGGATATAACGGAAGAATCATCGGACGCGGTTATTAAATTGTACATCCGCTGATGCTTCGCTTTTTCCCGAAAAGTCTACGGTCTCTGAGTCGCATTCGTTACAGATTTTGGTTACCGACTGAGTCGTTTCACATGTGCTTAATAGTAACAAGGGAAAAGAGGCCAACTGAAAGTGCACCACCTGTTTTTTTTTTTTTTTTTTTTTTTTTTTTTTTTTTTTTTTTTTGTCATGCTAAACAAACGAATCCGCAGCAGATTTGGCCAAAAGTCAAACAGGTAATTGACAATCGCCCAAAAACGTTTTCATTGTTTTTCGGAACGCCAGTCGCCGGATAGGGGAGACCGGGCAAAATGGCACAGCGGGGTAAAACGGGACAGTAAGGGCAAAACTCAATTTTCCAATAATTTTTGGATGCACCATTTTGTCCCAACGATCCATCCGGATTTTCAAACCCGTTTTGCCCCACGTACCACCATCGCAACCATCAAAAATTTATTGAACAAGTGCCTTTTGCTTGGTAATCCCGTCTTGCCCCCGCTATGCCATTTTGCCCCGCTCTCCCCTAAACAGCACGATGGCAAAACTCTTGGATTGTTTCCATACGTTTCTCGACGTACATTTCGTTCGATGGAATTTATGTACCGAAATAATAATAATGTTTAACCGACTATTATTCTGAGCATCATTCCCATTTCATTCGTCTGCCCTAAGCTAGTGCGACGCGGTCGTGTATTCCCCGGATAATATATAGCCTATAACTGATCCGTCGGGAAATCATTCCCCAGGCCTGCTGAATCCGAATGGGCGCTTCGCAGCACTCGTATATATACTCTCACCTTCCTCCAATCCGTTGCACCCCTAGTCCTTCCGCCGACACTCGCCCTACGGCGATTGATACACGAGCTTAAATTATACACGCCAACCTGATCCGACGTTCCCTCCCTCCGCTGCCTCCATCCTCACCAGTCACCCCATGCCGGACACGAGACTAGCGCCCGCGGGGTGCGTCTGCTATCCCCTGGATTTCCGAGGGATTCCGGCCGATCATGTAAACGCACGCAATCGAAGGGGCTACTCCTCTCCAAATTGCATTCGTATTAATCACTGAGCGATTGCTGCCGTTGCATCGGAGCACCCACCCGAACCATCGACGTTCGATGTCGGCTGTTGGGACGCGCGAGGTGCACGAGCAATATGAATTTTGCAGACACATTCGGACCGTCGTTCGATGAAGCGACATCAAAATGCGAAGTGGATTCTATGAGGTTGAGCATTACGATGCAGTAAACATTACGGAACTTGCACGCTTCAGAAACTAACTTAAATCAAAAAATTTCAAAAAAATAAAAAAAATTCTTGAAGTAGCTCAGGTCCATCAGATCCATATACTATATATGTGTATCGGCTCGTTTGAATTACGAGTAACCAGAAAGCAGGTCTTGGCGACTGAATTTGCGGGACATATTCTATCAATGGCCTGACCAACGTGACAAGAAGGGGCCGGGATACTCAACTATTGGACAGGAGTTTGTAGAACACCGCGATTCTATGAGGTTGAGCATTATGATGCAGTAAACATTACGGAACTTGCACGCTTCAGAAACTAAGCTAAATCAACAAATTTCAAAAAAATAAAAAAATGTCTTAAAGTAGCTCCGGTCCATCAGATCCATATACTATATATATGTATCGGCTCGTTTGAATGACGAGTAATCAGAAAGCAGGTCTTGGCGAATGAATTTGCGGGACATATTCTATTAATGGCCTGACCAACGTGACAAGAAGGGGCCGGGATACTTAACTATTGGACAGGAGTTTGTAGAACACCGCGATTCTATGAGGTTGAGCATTACGGAACTTGCATGCTTCAGAAACTAAGCTAAATCAACAAATTTCCAAAAAATAAAAAAATTTCTTAATGTAGCTCCGGTCCATCAGATCCATATACTATATATATGTATCGGCACGTTTGAATGACGAGTAACCAGAAAGCAGGTCTTGGCGACTGAATTTGCGGGACATATTCTATCAATGGCCTGACCAACGTGACAAGAAGGGGCCGGGATACTTAACTATTGGACAGGAGTTTGTAGAACACCGCGATTCTATGAGGTTGAGCATTACGGAACTTGC
Source organism: Exephanes ischioxanthus (assembly GCA_958510785.1). Lineage (NCBI taxonomy): Eukaryota > Metazoa > Arthropoda > Insecta > Hymenoptera > Ichneumonidae > Exephanes > Exephanes ischioxanthus. Next base: position 20,098,556 of record OY294018.1, on the reverse strand, counting down.
ATGCTTCAGAAACTAACCTAAATCAACAAATTTCAAAAAAATAAAAAAATTTCTTAAAGTAGCTCCGGTCCATCAGATCCATATACTATATATATGTATCGGCACGTTTGAATGACGAGTAATCAGAAAGCAGGTCTTGGCGAATGAATTTGCGGGACATATTCTATTAATGGCCTGACCAACGTGACAAGAAGGGGCCGGGATACTTAACTATTGGACAGGAGTTTGTAGAACACCGCGATTCTATGAGGGTGGCCATACTGAGTGTATTCTCAGAGACCAGTGATGTTGTATGAGCACCGATGTACCCTCAGGCATGCACGTACACTGCCCCGCAACAGGGATAATATCTTGAGGTGGTACTCGCTCGTGTGTTATACACGACTATGAAAGAGAAATCGTGTGAGAGACGGAGGAGGACATAAAAGCGGCTCCGTATTAACGGCGAAGGGTCTGACGGTACGCGGACTGTTTCCACTAGCGGGTCTATCCATTCGACGATCTCGGTATAACGTAGCGGGGGGCTTAGTTTAATTCAGACAACGGCAGCGGAAGCTTTCGTGGCAACGGTATTAGCGCGGTAGGGAACACGGCCCTGAGCGCGTGAATCGTATCGAGAACTCGTCACCGTCGTGTCCTCTTGGTTAAGCTAAAAAGGGAGTTGGCTCAACATCCCAGTAGACGCAATTTCTGTAATTTATATCTCCACGGAACACTCCCAGCTTGTCTGATTCGCCTCATTGTTCAGGCCGCTGCTCCATCCCACCGTATTATATCTCGTCCTTTGCGTCCGATCTTGGGGCCAGAACTGAATCTCGGGATTTAGTTCGAGACCAACACTGTTGCTTCCAACGCGCAGCGAGTTGACACAGTCGTAAACAACCATACCGTGGTAATTATCCCCAGGCAACATTGTCATTTTTGCCCGATCCTTCTCTCCGACACTGAGAGCAAAAACGGGGATGGAGCGAACACACATGAGCGCTTGAGCAAATCGAATATGGTTGGCTCAATGAAGGTTTAGGTGACTCAATCACCGATAGGTTGAGTTATAAACAACCATACCGTGGTAATTATCCCCAGGCAACATTGTCATTTTTGCCCGATCCTTCTCTCCGACACTGAGAGAAAAAACGGGGATGGAGCGAACACACATGAGCGCTTGAGCAAATCGAATATGGTTGGCTCAATGAAGATTTAGGTGACTCAATCACCGATAGGTTGAGTTAACGACATAAGCTTGACTCAACGTCTCGGTGAGGTTATATACGGCGAAACTTATGATGAACTTGAAGCAATCGACTTCATTGAGGTTGAGTCAACCTCGAGTTGAATCAACCAACCTCACTGAGGTTGGCTCAGCCTCGATGAGATTCATTGATTCACGTTCACCTCAATGAAGTCGATTGGTTCAAGTTCATCATAAGTTTCGCCGTATTTAACCTCACCGAGAGGTTGAGCGAACCTTATGTTGTTAACTCAACCTATCGGTGGTTAAGAAACGTAAATCGTCATTGAGCCAACCATATCTGTTTGGATCAACCTCTCACGTGTGCTCCATCCCTGATTTTTTTCTCTCATTGCAGTGTCACCGAGTAACTTTCGGACTGCGCCATCGACGCTTCGGAGTGCTGCAAAGAAAGCTTTTTCACTGAGATTAGTGACAGTGAATTTTAGCTTATCCGCCGGGCTAATATTGACTCGCCCATTGACTCGACGTTTTCGGGACGTGGTTATTCGAGCGTGTGTTGTATACGACCAAGGGGGTTAATCGTCCGAGGGCGCGGAGCGTCTCCGAGTCGAGGTAGCGAGGGTGTCCGTCCATGTTGAACCGTCGTCTCAGCCGACGCTTTGGCACGGCTCTCTGCGGCAACCGCAGCTTCTGTAGTACCGGTAGGTATATACTCCACCGGGCTACGCGTGTTCTCCTCTGATCCCCGGTAATAGGTTAAGGACACGAGGTGGCTTGGGAGTATCCGGTATAGATTCGTGTCGGTCGGGAAGCGAACGCGTGCGGCCGTCGTCTACGTGCGCCTATGTCAACGAGAGAGTCTTCGCTAACGAGGCCTAGGAGCAACTAAATTCGGCATTACCGCTATACACTGATAACAAAAAATACGGTTGAATCAACTAAAATTCGGGCAGGGACGTTCAACTAAATATTTTGTTGGTACAGCTAAAAAAATTGATTAGTTCAACAATTTATTGGGTCAATTCACCAAAATATTTTTGAGTCATTAAAATATTTTGTTCGACCAACTAAATATTTATTTGAACGTTCCTGCCTGAATCTTAGTTGATTCAATTGTACTTTTTTATCAGTGTAGCCGCCAAGCCTCTTCCACTGTATTTTTTTTTTTTTTTACTCATTCGTCCCTTCGTCCTCCTTCGTCCTGGTCGAAAATGCAGTCACTTTAGATTATTTATAACAAGACGACACTCTGAAAAGAGTTGTCCTTATGGCACGTATGTATGGCAACATTACTAAGGAGAAAAATACGCTCTAATGCCGGTATTATTAGTAACGACATTGTTGTTATCGATATCCCTGACATGTGCCTTTTGCTTATGAACCACGATTCCGAGAGAACGAGTGAAAGTTTCTTTAGTGACCGTATGTGAACTATTGCTCCCAATGCCATGCCCTATCAATGGAACCCGAAAGAAGATTGGTAAAAAATGCAGACAATGGTGTTATTTTTTTAAATTAATAATTGTCATTTATTCCTATAAAAAAATTTACATATGTTACGTACATTCCCAGGTTCTGTTTGTAGAATGTAGTGTGCTTTATTTTCAGTAAAAAAAATCATGACGAGTGCAGTAACATGAACATGTAGTGACATGTAGCTTTGAAAAATTCACGTTCAAAGTTCTCACTTACGTTTGCTTACGTGCCTGCACCTCGCTGCATTTTCCGCTCTTCCATGCCTAATTTTACGAATTTAATATTAAAGTGTACTAAAGTGTTATACCATGCTATAATAGATATATATATATATAGGATATATATATATTGGATACTTGGATGGGTGACCGCGGTCACCCATCCAAGTACTGCCCCCCCCCCCCCCCCCCCCCCCCCCCCTCGATTCTTGACACGGCGGCGACGGCGGCGGCGGCGATAGCGGCGAAATCTTTTTATATTATAGAGAGATATACATACATATATATAATTTATTATATTATATATGATATATATATAATATATAGGTTAAGGACACGAGGTGGCTTGGGACTATATAGTATAGATTCGTGTCGGTCGGTAAGCGAATGCGTGCGGCCGTCGTCTACGTGCGCCTATGTCAACGAGAGTCTTCGCTAACGAGGCCTAGGAGCAACTAAATGGGCATTACCGCTATAGCCGCCAAGCCTCTTCCACGGTATTTTTTTTTTACTCATTGGTCCCTTCGTCCTCCGCCCTCGTAGAAGGAGGAATGAAAAGACTTACAACATTTACCTCCAGTGTATGGTAGAGACTACGAAGAGCACCTCCTTCGCGCTACGCAGGAGTCGATGGACTCCAGCTATGGGAAGTCATACCGTGGCGCGCTGAAGCTCTCGGAATGCGGCTAATCGACCTTTTCCACTTTTCGACCTCAATGGGGACTCGCGCGTTTCCCTCTCCTTTCTATCCTCTACGAACAAGCTTCCCATTCGTTTCTTTTTTTTTTCTTCTTCTCTCGTCCCTCCAGTTCTCTCCCAATCCTTTTTCATCCATCCTTAACTTCTTGTTCCTTCAATCTTAGCTGCTCTCCTCCTGTACATCGACGGCTTCAGTATTCCAGTTCCTCCATATATCCCAAAGGGGCAAACTTTCTCGTTGCAACGAACGATGACGCGAAAGCTCGTTAAGACGAAAGTCTCGCAAGAAGTACATCGAAAGAGTGGGAGCAAGTTGCACGGAGAAAGTATGGAGGGGGGGGGGGGGGGGGGGGGGGGGGGGGGGGGGGGGTTGGTTCGAGGTAGAGGGAAAGAGTACGAAGAGTGAGATGGGCCGGGTCTTGCGCTTCGCGAAGGATAGTCGGGAGTTTGTCGGTAAAGATAAATGATCGGGGTGAGGCCGGAAGAGGAGTTAACGAGCCAGCCCGAGTTTTTCACTGAACTACGAAGACCTCTTTGCCCCGTTACAAAAATAACGTAATAAAAATACAACTCTCCGAGCACACCCGCTTGGCTTCCATTTAACCTTAACAAATAATCATGCTTGTTCGATACGACACGTGTAGTGCACCGGCGGCAATGATTAATTACTCTGTGCATGGTGCACACCGTTCAATCTCTCGATTGAGGATCGATCGCTGCAGGCCTTGAATTATTCCTCGTTCTTATGCAATATCTCTTTCTCGTGAAGAAATCATCTGAATGACAAAATGACTATGAGGCCGTATAAATGGTTCATCTCCGTCATCTGCGATAAATGCGGTTGGATTACAGATAGATAGATTCGTTTATTTCGCGTTCTGATGCATAAACCCCCTACAAACACCCGTGCATCAAGATACAAACAATCCTTACAACCCAAAGAGACTTATGATAAGAAAAATAGAATATCATAGAGTATAATAGAATAAAAATAAGCAGAAACAATATAATGAAAAATAAGATATATAACAAGAATACACACAAAAAAAATATGATGAGAAAAAAGAAAATATAAAGTACGCAAAAAGAAAGACACATGACCATGAAAATATGAGAATGAGCAAAAAAAAAAATACAATAAAAAATAAGAAAACATCAGTCTGGGAAATATAGGCATATGTAAAAACAACGTGACGATAAGGAGGCGTATAATGAAGGAACATCTGAAGTATCGGGGAAAAATATAATTAGTGGGTATAACTAACTACGTGGTTAAATATCCAGTTGTCGGTTTATTTTGTTGGGCCAACAAATTAGTTGATGGGCCAACTAATTATTTTTCACGGTGTTGACGTTGTTATTCACACTCATTCGATATCCAATTAATTATTGAGCGTTTGTTTTGCATGCCACTCGGTGTAACGCTCTCTATTACTCGTAGTATTTGTTGTAGCCACCCTTTGGCACCTCGTCACTGTCGCCACAGGTGCGAACAGTCACAAGGGGAAAGGAGGTGGGGGTTGCACTCAGATACCACACTACTGAGTAACGACGGCGACTTTCCGTCAGCTTTGAACTTCGACTCGCGCGCAATAGCTCTGTCGGTGGGGTGTTCGAAAGGAGCAAAGAGGAGGCGACACATCCGTTCAGCAACCGCGGTTTCGTGTCAACGGACGAAAATAGGATCACGCAGCAACAGCCGAGCAATACAGCCGAGTTAGCGCCGACACCTCACTGTACTCTAGGCATGCAGTGTTTGCCACTCTGTGTGTGTGGGTGCGTGCGTGCGTGCGTGCGTGCGTGCGTGCGTGCGCGCGTTTATATATATGTGTGTGTGTGTGTGTGTGTGTGTGTGTGTGTGTGTGTGTGTGTGTGCGTGTGTGTGTGTGTGTGTGTGTGTGTGTGTGTGTGTGTGTGTGTGTGTGTGTGTGTGTGTGTGTGTGTGTGTGTGTGTGTGTGTGTGTGTGTGTGTGTGTGTGTGTGTGTAGATATACTCTGTATACATACCGCGCTTGCCGAAATCTACGTGAAACTAATTAACGCCAGGCGTTGGAGTAACGCGACTGAGTGTCTCATTCGCTTACCCGCTTTCCAACTCCCTCACCATTTCACTTTCCCCTTATCTTAGGATCGATAAACAACCCGATGCGTTGCCGCGCTTCTCAACTGCCTATGAGATGAGGCACGCCGCGTACCATCGGTACCGCTACTCGTAGTTGGACGGCTTAAGAGACAGATCAGCAGTGCGAAAGCTCGTACACCTAGAGAAGAATTCAGTAGATATCACTGTATCGCTCGAGAGATATTGCACATAGCGGTCGGGAACTGGGGCGCCACCTATGGTAGGAAGTACCGGTTCATAAGAACTTTTCTTAGATATTACGGTGAAAATCACTGGAAAATCTCAGATTTTCCACCATAGGTAGCGCTCTAGTTGCGTACTACCATGAGTTACGCAGTAACTCATGGTACACAGTTAAAAATAATTTTGTTAAATAGGTGACAAACTCGTTTGTCACTTATTTGAATATGCGAAGCTGTCCTTTTATTTTCCGTGTCATTGACAATTTTAGGTTCGTACTTTCCTTTCCAAAACTAGAATATTGACAAATAAAAAATTGTGGACGTTTGTGGACAATAAGTTGTAAAAAGTACAAACTTTTTTGTTCTCGAGGCCAGTACTTTAATCACGAGACGAAAGTTATCGGCAATTTGTTGTTTGTTAATTTTCTAGTTTTACAAACTGAAATTGTCAATGACACGGAGAACAAAAGGACAGGTTCGTATATTCAAACAAGTGACAAACGAGTTTGTCATTTATTTAACAAAATAATTTTTCCGAAATTTCGCATTCCGATTTTACGAAATTATTTTTTTACTGTGCATGGTAATTTTTCTTAGATGATCGACAATTTTTACTAGATCCTTCTCTCACTGTACCCGGGTCGGGTTTGTTCGAGCCGGTGTTGTCTGCACTGGTACAAGACCGGCCAGTATCTTGCGCCTGGCGCTGTCCCGCGCCAATGCTGGGATGTAACCGCCAGCCAAACTGACCCCGTCCACGTTGCACGAGTTTTTGCGACACAAGTATTCCTCACTACGGATGCGTATACTCGAACCAGAATGCAATCACCACGTTTCAAAGTGAACCCACTGCTTCACCGGAACTGTGTCCGGTTCTCGCTCATCGCCGCGTCGTATCTCACCCTGCCCGATATTCCTTTGGGGACGGGCTCGCGGACTGCAGACATCATTCGAGATGTAGCAATTCGATCGGCAGACGGAGACGTGGCAGGCAAGGAAACTTCATTTCATCGGGACAACCAACACTTCCACGAGAAAACGGGGGAATCGATATGGCGGTCTCAATTTCTCGAAGGGTCATCCCCAGGGCAACGTGATTTCTTACGCGTAGAAAATAACTATCATTCCTCGGGACTTGAGTATCGTGGGAAAAACAAATAAACGTCCGACTGTGGAAAAGAAATAACGTGAAGAACCAACCAGTAAGGACGGATGATTTAATTCGAAATTCTATACCAAAACTACATTTTATACGTGGAAGACAGCAAATTTTGCTGCTAACCGATGTCCCTTTGAATGGTTATTGTTTCCAGACGGCGCAGACCTACAAACGGACAGACGAAAATGGGAAACTGACGATTCTGCACTCCAGGACATGTGAATGTTTCGAGCCCAACTCTGACAATCCACTTATTTTTGTATCGTAATTTTTTTTTGTATTGTAATCTATATTACAATACTTTCTCCCCTTACATACCTCGTATGTGATGAAAAAGTAAAAGTGAATGATGGAGCCTCGCAAGTTATGACGGTCCATGAATTACGCAGGAACGATTAACCCCCAGAGCTATTATTCACCCGGGGGGGGGGGGGGGTGTAAAAGGGTTAATATCAAGTTCTATATTACTGGTCACGAAGAGCAGAAAAAAATCTCGCTAAATCACACATAACGCAGAGTGAAACGGGGGAGAGGGTGTGAAGGGGTGGATGGCGTACGGAGAGTGCTCGGTAGCGTTCATTGGAAGGGGTACAGTAACCCAGCGCTCCCCCGAGCTAAAATCGTTTGTAATTCCATTGTTGCGGATTTACATGCGCAACCCAACCGCTCCAGCGAGAATCCCTTTGTTTTTCCATTTTTTTTTTTATATATAAAACTCCATAACTCAATATTGTCGACAATGCAGGGTATTTGCCGAGCCGAGAGGACAGAGGGTTTAGACGAGGGGTGGGGGAAAAAGGTAATAAAATTCGCTGAATCGATTACACATGGAATGTTATGTACACACGAACGGTAGCGCGGCACCGGAAGGGAGGGGTTCGAGCGAATGACGATATTGTTTGGGAGATTTAATAATAAACTCCGAGCGCGTGTATCGGGGGACCGTTGTGTGTTAACCGTATGTGAGAGTAACTTCATTCTCCTCGGACCCGATAATACAGGGGGTTAATGCGTGAATTGAACGGGCGAACCCACCGAAATAGAAATATTGTAATAATAATCTACACGCTAGATATTCAACATGAACTCCAATGTCGCATTGGTGGATGTTTGAGGTTCTCGACACGGTTCCTTATATCTTTTTGGCAAGGATCTTGTCGCGGTTGTCATTTGCAGATATACTATATACTATATACTATATACTATATACTATATAGTGTATAGTATATAGTATATACTATATACTATATACTATATACTATATACTATATACTATATACTATATACTATATACTATATACTATATACTATATACTATATACTATATACTATATACTATATACTACATACTATATACTATATACTATAAGAGGTGCCGACGGCGATCATATCTCCTAAAACATCAACAAATGGCAATGGACTCTAATGTAACGTGCGGTAAGATAGGATTGAAAGGGTCACATTCTTTGAGGGGGACCAGGAAGGTTTGCCTGGTCGAAAATGCAGTCACTTTAGATTATTTATAACAAGACGACAAACTGAAAAGCGTTGTCGTTATGGAACGTATGTGTAATGCTGGTATTATTAGTAACGACATTGTTGTTATCGATATCCCTAACATGTGCATTTTGCTTATGACCACCATTCCGAGAGAACGAGTGAAAGTTTCTTTAGTGACCGTATGTGAACTATTGCTCCCAATGCCATGCGCTATCAATGGAACCTAAAAAACGATTGGTAAAAAATGCAGACGATGGTTGTCATTTAAAAAATTAATAACTGTTATTTATTCCTATAAAAAATGTACATATGTTACATACATTCCCAGGTTCTGTTTGTAGGATGTAATGTGCTTTATTTTCAGTAAAAATATCATTACTAGCGCAGTAAAATGAACATGTTGACACATGTAGTTTTGAGAAATTCACGTCCAAAGTTCTCGCTTACGTTTGCTTACGTGCCTGCACCTCGCTGCATTTTCCGCTCTCCCATGCGTAATTTTACGAATTTAATAATAAAGTATATTAGGGTGTTATACCATGTTACATACGTTTTGAAAAAAAAAAAAAAAAAAAAAAAAATTCCAATATTTCAAACCTCCCTAAATAATAAAGTTTTGAATATTAAAATGAAGGTCGATGAGATCAAGAAGAATTCTTGACCATCTCGGGTCAAAAAATTACTGAGATTTCCCTTCAGCAGTAGAGAGTGGAGCATGTGAGTTTTTTTTTTCGTACGTAGAATGCTTTGTTCCTGTTATGCGGTATTCCGGGAATACCGGCGGACTGAACCACTAAGTGGAATTGTTGTGTAGTGATGTTTGAGTACCGATATTTCCCAACGACGCCACCCGACAAATGTAATTAATTTCACTGCCAATAAACATGCAGAACACTATCCGTGATATCGAACGGTGCAGTTGATTGAGTCGACGAACCCGTGCGTAGAAAGCCGATTTCACTGATGTTCGCGTATATTTGCCATTTGTATATTTACGGGAGAAAATATGTGTACCAGGCACAGACGAGCCAACCGTTCACCGAGCGTTTTAATAACCTCGAAGGATCAAACGCTAGAACCATGAGAAACTGCATATATAAGTCCAACAGGATACGGAATCCACCGGTCATGAAAAACCTGGAAATGCCCGATATTTCAGGGAGTTAAAAAATAGTTGGGGAAGCCAAGCAAATTTCAGAGAATTGGAAAATGGTCGGGGAAATATCAGGGAATTAAAAATGGTTGGGGAAATCGCGGAAAATCAGGGAATTAATAATTGTTGGGGACATAAAGGGCGGGTCGAGGAATTTTACGACTAGTTGGAAAAAAATCGTGGCGATACGATTAAAATAAAGCTGACATCTCCAAATAAGCAAAAGCCGAATTTTTTTTTTCACTCATGCTCGGAATTTTTAATCAATCGAAATAAACCACTGAAAATTAAAATACATTCGCGTCAAATGAATATTATTTTCGACCACAAGCGAATAGGTTGTAAGCGTATGTTTTTAAATACCAATTTATTTGGAGCTTCACACTGACAAAAAAAATACTGTTGAATCAACAAAGATTCGAGCAGAGACGTTCAACTAAATATTTTGTCGATGCAGTTAAAAAATTGGTTAGTTCAACAATTTGTTGGGTGATGTCACAAAAATATTTTTGCGTCATTAAAATATTTTTGTTCGACCAACTAAATATTTATTTGAACGTCCCTGCCCGAATCTTAGTTGATTCAACTGTACTTTTTTATCAGTGCATTCTTTGCTTGCGCGTATTGACACTATCAGTTTTTATTTCGGGCAGGAAAAAATTATTGTCTGATCAGGGGGAAAAAATGCCACTGTTTTTAGTGGCTACCATGACGAAGGTTGCAAGGCGAGAGCGATACTCGCGAGTTTTGGGCAGATAAGTCAACGAACGCATTTTTGCACGAACCTTCCACGAAGCTCCAGAAGTATTCATTCACCCCATGGCGCTTCTCTATTTATTTTGGTATTGTTTGCCAACAAGTTTCGGTGTTGAGTTTCACGAAAAGCTTTTTTTTTTCAACCGAATGAGTACTCTCCTCCATTCCTCTCCCTAGCTGTGTCATATTTGCTTTTTTTATTATCCGTCTTATCCTGCCCGTTGGTGCTAGGCCAGCAGCATCGCGCGGCCGTTGGCGTTTATCTCCTGGGCGACGTTGAGACGTTACCTTCCCCGAGTCTTCTAGGCGCCTGCCTTCGCGGAGCCTCCTCCAACACTGCAGTCTATAAATCGCTGTCGAGGAGTCTCACTGTTCCTCCCTCTCGAGCTCTATCACTCCGCTAGTTCGACTCGCGCGTCATTAATATCAAAGTTGGTCCGCGACGGCTGTGCAGGAATTCTCTGGACTCTTCCGTGAGCCACCAGACAAAACACTCCCGACGTTGCAGCCCGACGGGATAAATGGAGGCGTGTTTCGCACCCTCGTGACGCCTCGAAACTCCTTCGCGTCTCGGACGTTGCAACGAATGACGAGACGGCCTTACCTTATTCTCTGCCGTCGCCGCTTTTATAATTAACGATACATCAACGAGAATTATCCTAAACGGTGGCTGATCAATTGTCTACTGACATCGACTGCAAAAGTAACAAGGATCGATTGTAACAACTTTGCGGTCGATCGCTGACGAAGAGACACTTGTCGTGTGGAAATTTGTCCTCTTGTTTGTCGTTTTGCGAACATTATTTTTACCTCCTCGTCACATGGGAAGCATGCAAGAAGAGAAAGAATTATTGTAATGCAAAAAACAAAAATTGGTTGTCAGATTATGGTCTAGAATCATGTTCTGCGTGTCCCGGAATACAAAAAAAAAAGAATCTTCCCATTTCTGTCCGTCCCGTCCGAAAACGTAATAACTTTTCGACGAAACTCCGAATCATATCGAAATTTGTATCTACATTGTATCTACATTGTATCTACATTGTATCTACATTGTATCTACATTGTATCTACATTGTATCTACATTGTATCTACATTGTATCTACATTGTATCTACATTGTATCTACATTGTATCTACATTGTATCTACATTGTATCTACATTGTATCTACATTGTATCTACATTGTATCTACATTGTATCTACATTGTATCTACATTGTATCTACATTGTATCTACATTGTATCTACATTGTATCTACATTGTATCTACATTGTATCTACATTGCATCTACATTGTATCTACATATAAAATGCAAGTTTTGGTATTAAATTCCGAATTTATTCATCGACACTTCCGTCAAGTTGTCTCAAGTGCGACAAAAAAAAAAAAACTATGAAAAATCGTAAAAAAAAACGCTGATAAAAGTTTTGGCCGCAGACAGGTTTGCACCAAAATTGTCATCAAAAGTTAGCGTTACATTACGGTAAGCCAAACCATCGTTTCTACAGACCGTGCGTCAAGTGAAATATGCATTTAATTTCTTGTCTTCAATAAAAACGATTAAAAGAAAAAATGGTGATAAGGATTTAATCAGGGAAAGGTCAGGAAATTTCATAGCCCTTTTCGGCGGGTACCACGTGCACCGGTACAAAGATCGTAGATCGACCAAATGCCAATACCCGATAGTTGGCCTCAAAGGTCCGAAATCGCAACACGTTGTACGATGCACAGGAGTTAATATACATGTACATTAACTCCTATACACGTATGTGTGTATATATTCGATGCGAGAGCTATTTGGCCGCATCAATCTATCGTCGCTCTATCTCTGCGGGTTCTCCTTGTCCTCTCCATTCACCGCATCTGTCGGCATTGGCCCGGTGGCTTTCGTACGTCGCGCTCGATTCATCTCCATTCCGGTGCCAGTAACGTCTGCGTGCATCCGGAGAACTGGCTTGGGTACCGCCTGCACCCCCCCCCCCCCCCCCCCCCGCATTGTCATGCAGATTGCCGCCGCGTGCCCCTTCTGCTGCCGCAGCTTCTATAGTTCAGATTATATCTGCTTAGATGTTCGCGAGTGTACGGGACGGAGAGCGACGGCTAGTGAGTGCAATCCGATGCTGGCCCTGATAATCCAACCGAATAACTGAACGTCGAAAGCGCAGGGAGGTTGAGAGCGAGGTGGAAGACGTATGGTGATTTGCGGAGAAACACGTGTCTGACAGGATGTCGATCAGTATCACTGAAAATCCGTTCCTCTCGTATCGGCTCAATCCAAAGCCGATTATCTCGTAAGTGTTTGTCGTTGAGCTATACAATTTGTCGGTACATCAATCGATTACAGGCTTCAGTTAACATCGAGTCAATTAACGAATAACAATTCAATGATTAAACAATCGAAAAACAATTATACATGAATGGTTTTTTTTTTTTTTTTTTTTTTTTTTCCGACGCTTAACGAGTAAACGGAAAGATTAATGGTGCATACACGTGAGGAATAGGGTGGGTACTTCGCGTGCGGAGGAGTTAGCTGGAGCGTCGATTCGTGTCACTGGAAAGCTCCCTCACTCATTCTCTCCTCTCCCGAGGGAGAGCGGGAGGAACGGGGCACAGAGTTTTCCGAGGCCGTCGCTCACGAGTGGCGCACACGGTGGAGTGGAGAAAAATGACGATGGTTCTCGTCGAATCCCGGAAATCCTCTCCGTCGAGAATCGCGATGGATCGCGTAACGCGATCGGGATCCAGTGGGAGGCTTCAATTTACTCTCCCGCTCTCCCGGTCCTTCGGCGAGCTTGTCGGCTACCATTCGGAATTATTATCGGTATGGACGAGGTTACCAAAAAGCGAATGATACCCGCAGGGCAGGAGGAACTCTCTGTGAAGCGGGGAAATATTAAGGATAGCTGTTTCTTGTATCAACGGCGAATAGTCCAATGACAATGAATTACTATAATGGATTGCAATGAGTGTACAGTAATAATTATCAATACATATGTTCAATATAATAATGTTATAATATTGTAACGAATATGTAGCTGACTATTCGTTGAGACACACGATATCAGTTAGGATTGACAATAGACGGACGAACGGACGATCGAGACAAGATCGATCGTCATGTAAAACAGTCTGGACTGACACGTCTGAACGAACGGACGTGTGACAGCTCGTGCTCGGGATATTTAGAAGCGATTGTACTAATAATATCCGCCCCCAAACTAAATACGGGCGTTATTCATTTGCTTGGTCGTTACAATATAATCATTTAACGGTGTAGTAATCGACACATACTGTTTCGTCGTATGAAACAAATATTCTACACGGAGAAAAAAAATAACATAGTAAAAGTAACTATACTGACTTTATGCCATAAAAAATAGTTCCCAGGGGGAACGTTTACATTTTATAGTTACGACAGTGACAAAAAATCATGGCTGCAACAATAATTATAATGTAACCAATTGAATGTATACTATCAAAAACTATTCTATATAAACGTTCCCCCTGGGAACTATTGGTATAGTAGAAAATACTATCCTATTTCTCAGTGTATGCTTTAAAATCAAAAATGAAATTAGTCGGTCGCGGGGATTATTGAACCGCCCAATAAGCGTCTGGGGTCATAAAATTGCGCGAACACTAGTGATAAAACTTCAAACGCGACCAAATAACGATCGATAAATAATCGATAAAGATAAAATTTACACCCCCATTTTTCTATCGAGTAAGATGTAAACATCATTTATATGTCGTGTCAAATAACTTGAGATAACATTATTGTCAATTTATTTATCATTTTACAAAAACTGCAAAAAAAAAAGTGTATTTTGAACAATTTTTTTTTTATCCACAAACGTCGTTCTTCTATTCGTGTTCATTTTGCAAAAAATATTTGCAAGATTGAACATTTTTTTAAAAATTCGATGAACAGTTGTGGTCGTTTGTGGACAAGAAAAGTTGGTAAGTAGTTATTTTTTAATTGTGTAGAAATCCATTTTTTATTAAAATGACGTCTCACGACGGTGAAAAATCGGTCTGACGGCTGCAAAATTACGGTTATGTTACATCCCTGATCTTAACGTCTTTTCGTCACTTATAGGTGACGAGAAGTCGCGCTCAGGGAGAAACGCAGGGATCAGACAGTCTCCCGTCGAGGGTGGGAGATGAAAGAGGGCGAAAGGAAGGAGGACGTGCCGGGAAAGGGGAGGCTTTCGGTCCGTCGCTTCCGGTATCCGCTGGGATTCCGTTAGTCCCGTGCTAGCTCACCGAGCAACTGACCGGAAACGGTCCGGATTGAGGATCCTGGGGAGAACCGGCTATCCTACACAGGGGGATGGACGAGAACGCCGGATCGGGGAGGAAGAGAGGGGGATCGAGCCGGCCGGAGAGCCATTTCGGCTCATGTTCGTAGTACCAACGTACCAGTAACGTAATCTCCGTTCCTCTCCGTCCGTCCTCGTACACGTGACCGGTCTTCACCCTTTCTCTTCACCATTTCTTCCGCACGAAACAGGGTTTCGCTCAGCGTCCATTCTTTTCATTCATTTTCGCGCTATATCGCACACGGAGTTAACTGGACAACGGTACGTCGAATGTGTATCTCGTGTATTTTCTTCACTTTCGACCTCTATAATGTCCCGGCACTGTGTTGCAGTGTTGGAGGATCAATTTCTTTCTTTCCGAGTGATCCATGCTCGGTACGAATTGCAATGTTTCGTTGATCGTTCGATTACCGGTGTTGTCGCGTACCCTCTTCTCCCTTGGCAGACACACAGTAAAAAAAACGTTTGTACTTTTTACAACAACTTGCTGTCCACAAACGTCCACAATTATTTATTTGGTAATTTTCCGATCGCGACATCCTATACTTCTAGTTTTACAAACAAAAGTACAGACTAAGTTTGCTAATCACACACATAAAAGGACAAGTTTGTATATACAAGCCTAAACAAACGGATTTGTCACTCATTTGACAAAATTATTTTTACGAAACTTCGTATTCCGATTTTGGGAAATTATTTTTGACTGTGCATTTTTGAGCGAGAAGTGGAAACCTAGTTAAGGCCTCATCAGGCCTTTCCCTCACCTTATCGGTGCCCGATGTAAAGCTCTAAAGAAAATTTCCACACTGAGAAAAAAAATCGATTGAGTCAACAAAATGTGCGCTTACGGGTGGCGAAACAAATTTTTGGTTGATCGAACGAAATAATTGTTGTATTAAGTACAGAAAAATTTGAATCGACGGCCTGTTAATTCGATCAACGAGGTATTCCTTTCGATCAACCAAACACTTGTTTCGCCGACCGTAAGCGCACATTTTGTTGACTCAATTTATTTTTTTTTCTCTGTGCACTGATTGGTTGGTTGTGTAATTACGGGTGTAGACGCGTACCTTATTCTCCTGTGCCTCTCATAAATTAACAAATGGGTATGGAGCGGGGCAAAATGGCACAGCAGGGTAAAACGGGAGATTACGAGACAAAATGCCATTTTCCAATAATCTTTGGATGGTGGTCGATGATGGTGCGCGGGGCAAAACGGGTTTGAGAATCCGGATGTATCGTTGGAACAAAATGAGGCAAAAATGGCACAGCGGGGTATAACGGGATTACGAGACAAAATGCCATTTTCCAATAACCTTTGGATGCCGGTCGATGATGGTGCGCGGGGCAAAACGGGTTTGAAAATCCGGATGTATCGTTGGGACAACAATGGGGCATCCAAAAATTATTGGAAAATTGAATTTTGCCCTCACCGTCCCGTTTTACCCCGCTGTGCCATTCTTGCACCGGTCTCCCTACGATTCATTCGGATCTTACAAAATATGTTCCAAAGTTCATATAATTCCCGAGCAATTGACGTAACAGCAGCGAGTGCTTTCGACACGGTTGTAAATCGACGGCGGCGACGAGTCAACGTATAACCGGAAACACGGCAATATATATCTATGGTGATCGGAAGAGGCCCGCCGCATCGGGATAAATTCCACCATTCGCAGATTAACTGCACAACCAGCCGCGTATACGCAGTGCAATATAGTATTGCGATGGAGTTTGGGAGCGGAGGACACGCGTGCGTGGCCACGTGAAATGCCGCCGGTGGCCAGGAAGCGCTCGTCGATGAATGATTCATGAGGCCGGAAGACGTGCGCCGGGCACGCACGAGACCACGCCAGCAATGTCGGCTTCTTGTGATCTTCGAACTTGAGAGGCCGCCATAGCCACATCGAAAGCCACGATCGGGCATGCGATATCTATGCGCTGCAAGCCAAGCGTTTCACTTTGCTGCACGCGCGCATGCGGACAGGGAAAAGAAAAGAAAAAAAAAAAAAAAAACCACCAGCATCACGTCGAATTGTGTTCGCCACTGGCTGAATCGCAATGATTTTATCGCCTGCGGGATAAAGCGACTGAGTCGAGATGAAACGAGGAGGAAGTTGCGTTGCCAGCGTTGGATTTGAAACACATTTTTTTGCAACTCTCAAGGCGCGGCGCGACGGACGGCAAAAAATGACTCTGTCATCTGCTAACTCGATCGCTTCAGGAGAGTGACACGGAGCTCTTCAGAGACAAGTGAACCAACGGCACAAAATAGTAACTCGATCGCTCTGCTGTAATTGTATTGGTAGGGAAGTTATAGCCTACCAAATTAATTAAAAAATAATTGTATTATATTATTATATTATTATATTATTATATTATTATATTATTATATTATTATATTATTATATTATTATATTATTATATTATTATATTATTATATTATTATATTATTATATTATTATATTATTATATTATTATATTATTATATTAGCTCGTTATATGGACCGTGGAATTTAGAAGCCGGAAATGTAGATTTGGGATTGAAAATATGAGTTTTTTTTTTTTTTTCGTACACGAAAATCCACAGAATATTACGAGAATAGTCTAACAGGGAAATAGTTATTAGGACTTAGAAGGGAAGCGCCTAAGGAGATTCAGAATAATCAGGGCCTGGGAGATGGTCCCTTGAATTCTTGAATATTGGGACAAACAAAGAAACAGCTTGCTAAAAAATATATATAAGATTATAATTCTTTTATATATTATAGAGAGATTTGTAGAGATTATAAAAAAATATCTTGGATAATGATATTCACCTATTCGCGAAAATAACCTTTCGCAAATAGGTGTTTGCGAAAAGTGACGACTATCGATGACTTCGTTGCAGCAACCGTTGATAACGTGTCATAATTGGGGGTCAATGAATATCGAAAACTGCGACGAATATGTCTTTCCCCAGGAATTCCAGATCACTAGCTCGACTGCTCGACTGTTACGCTGAAGACACTTAAAATGTGCATTTAGCCCGAAATGTCGAAGACCGTTGAAAACAGATTGATTGCAGCTTTCGTTACCAAGCGATCCACCTCAAATGTCCTTGAGGCAGTATTTTTCGTTTGAAAATTCCATGAGAAAAAGAACGCGAAAAAACGGCCTGCGATTGGTTAAGGATGAGGGCGTTGGGTAAAACGGCGTATTGGTTAGGGGAGAGCGGGGCAAAATGGCACACCGGGGCAAAACGGGACAATGAGACAAAACGCAATCCTCCAATAACTTTGGGATGGTGGCGATGGTTGTATGTGGGGCAAAACGGGTTTGAAAATCCGGCTGTATCGTTGGGACAAAATGGGTCATCCAAAAATTATTGGAACAAAGCTTCCTCTATGAGGAAGCAAAATTGAGTTTTGCCCTTAATGTCCCGTTTTGCCCCGCTGTGCCATTTTGCCCCGGTCTCCCCTATATACGGAAAAGGGAGAACGGAAAAAGGCGAGCGTGAAGCCAAGAGGAGTGTGTGTTCGATAGTCCCCACAGGACTATCGAGCTACTCGCTATGTGCACGACCTGCACAAGCTCACCGGACGAGTGTGTATTGCGTATACATGCAAAGAGCTGTGTGTGCAAGTTGGGTCGGAGCTGGCCGGTAGAGGGCGCTGATAGAATGCATGTACACGGCAATACACGCTCAACCGGAAGCTCTGCGTAAGTCGCGCGCATAGCGAATACTGTAGGGCGTGAAGAAAATTCAAGGGAGCATTCAGACCCTTCGCCCTTTCCGATCTCGCTGCGTCCGTTCGCCTCTCCCCTTCACTCGGCGTCCCCTTGATTCCCGGCCGGCGCATCGACACGCCAATCCCAGTCAGCACGGAAAGCCAAGAAAAGAAAAACAAGACACAACCCAACGACGACTCCAAGGAATTTATTCCAATTTCCGAGAACGCGGAAAGATAATCCCTCCCTCTCTCGCTTATACACTTCGGAAAGTTGTAGGACTTCCGTAGCCATTTTCACCGCTGTCGTCGTCTCGCCGAAAAGTTCACTCCATTACAAATGCAAACCTCTAACTAAAAAACAAAGCTTCCTCCGGGAGGAAAAGCAAAGGGAGGAGTTTTAAGTCCATCATCGCAGCGATGATTATTCGGGATTACAAATTTATAACCAACGTCTCTATTGTCATCCGGTTCGTGGCAGGAGCGTCGGTCTTGGCCTCCGCCATGCCGTGGAGCGCAAATTTGTGGGTAATCCGATCTTCCGTTCGTCGGCACACCGGAACCCATTAGCCGAGGCGGGTACGAGTACGGCAGAGAGGGACGGACTCGTGAGGGCGTAAAAGGGCTCGACCTGCGCGTTCCCCCCCTGCAGACCCGCGTCATGCGAGGTAAGGGAGAACTTGTATTCGGAACAAGGGGCTGGGTCCGATGTATTCATACCGGTCGGGTATTAGCGCGAGGCGGTAGCAACAAGAGTCTATTTACAACTGACCAGTTTCAATTTTCACGTAACAGAGGATTTAGCGAACCCCCTCGTCGGCTCCTGCCGTCGTCCTTTCAATCTTCGCCCCGCAGTCAACCCTCTTCGACATACGAGCCGATGTCACACACGCGTCGCTGTCGCGGCCACGTTCAGCCCTGTTCCTACAACACGCGCTCACCGTCGTGACTCACGAGTGGTAAACAACAACCTCCATTGGTGAAGCAACGTCGATAGTTAAAACAATAGCGCACGACGTTTAGAGAGAAACTTTTACCGTGTGTAATAGTAGGGGAGAGCGGGGCAAAATGGCACACCGGGGCAAAACGGTATAATGAGACTAAACGCAATTGTATAATAACTTTTGGACGGCGGCGATGGTGGTACGTGGGGCAAAACAGGTTTGAAAATCCGGATGTATCGTTGGGACTAAATGGGGCATTCAACAATTATTGGAAAATTGAGTTTTACCCTTCCTGTCCCGTTTTGCCACGCTGTGCCATTTTGCCCCGGTCTCCCCTGTAGTTTGTAGGATGGTAACGTTCTCGTTAGTTCGAACGTGCAACACGTTCGAGGAGCGCTCAGCTTCTCGAGCGTTGGCAGTGGAAAGACGTAGCTCGCAGACGATTAATTAAAGGGGTCGGTTCATCGGATAGGTATGACAGGAGAACTAAACAGGCGTGGGGATAATATATACCGAAGAGCGAAGTAGCGGGGAAACTCTCAAGGATTACTACTCCCGATCCCTCCTCTCATCGTAGTTGTTGTTGTTGTTATTGTTGTTGTTGCTTCCGCGTTGCCGTGGCTTAGCCCGTCTTCGTCTGGCTCGTTCCCCTCGGGGAATTAGTAATTGTCATAGCGAGAATGAGAGAGTTTGGCGGATCGCGAGGCAACGCGCACACTGCACGCTGAAGAGGATACGTGTAGGATTGATAATAGCGCTGAATGTTGCGGTCGTAACGATGGAATTGCGGATACAATGGACACGGTCGGAGGGAGATCAGAATCGCCGTTTTAGAGGTAATCGTGCTGTGAGGCAAACTCACGCGGTTAAAGGCCATGCAGCGTTTCACACACAAGACTAACAAGGCGAACCGTGGAAGGTTTCGTTTAAAATAAACCTACGTTCGCCCGTTTCGGCGTTTCAAAGGTGAAATAAAACGCTTACTTGCCTACTTCGTTTTACGTTTCGGCCATGAGGATGTTGGCCCTCTTAAGGTAGTCCTAGCGGACAGCTTGAGCCCACATGAGTTCGGAGAGAATTGAGGGAGAATTGCGAACACTTCTCGATGGGACAAAAATTCGAAAAAAATCAAGCACATGGAAGCTGCTGAAAAGATTGATTTTACATAATAATAACTCCAAAATATTATTAACAAATGCATTAAAAAAAAAAAATTGTTCAACAAATTCCCCGGCAACTTAACTTTTTGTTCATATAAAAACAATTTGTTAATCTTTTTGAATACGTATGAATTTTTTCAGAATTTTATCTGATTTTTGAAAATCACGTTTTTTTATTAACTAAAAACGCAATTTTCAAAAATTAGACAAAATTCTGAAAAAATTCATACGTATTCAAAAAGATTAACTTATTGTTTTTGTATGAACAAAAAGTTAAGTTGCCGGAAGATTTGTTGAAGAATTTTTTTTTTCATTCATTTGTTAATAACATTTTGGAATTATTATTATGCAAAATCAATCTTTTCAGTACCTTCCATATGGTTGATTTTTGTCAGATTTTTATCTCATCGCGAAGTATTCGCAATTCCACTCTCAATTCGCTCTGAACTCACGTGGGCTCAGGCTGTCCGCAAGGACTACCTTAAGGAAATTTATTTTCTATAATCGTCAAATCATGTTTTTGCTTAACCAAATCGTTTGATAGAAGAACATTTACAATCATTACGATAAACAAATGTCAATTAATACTAGATATTTATAGGAATAATCCTAAATAATCATCAAATTTTCACCATCTCTTTTATTCTCTACTATTATCTATTATTCTCTTCTATTTTTAATAAGAAGAATAACAAACGCGTAATCAAACTCTGGAAGTCATGGCAACTGCCGGAAAAAAATCGAATTCTTGAGTCGACGATGTGTGATTGCACTGGATTTGACTTCGAGAAAGAGCCGCACAATGCAATTATAGAGCTGGACCGAGAGCCAGCTCTATAATTGACAATTGATAAAAATAATATAACAATTGATCAATATAATATATAAATATATATATATGAGTGAATGACAATTGAAAGCGCGTGACTAAATACTCTAAGATTGTTAATCCGTTACACTAGTCTTGCAAACAATTGTTTCGCGAAAAGTACATTGCAATTGCTGGAAGCTTCACTATTTGCTGTCCTGACTACGCCCAACTATTCCAATGGTGTACTGTAATATTGGTTACGACAAGAACAACAGCGAAGACAATCGGCGCAATGTGGCAAGGATAGAGCCGGAGGAACAATGACAACCCACATAGAATCGAAGAGGAACTCCGCGCAGCACGACATGCTAGCGCAAATTTGGTTTCAACGTTTTAGTCTCGCATGCATGTGTTTAACCGATGGAGACTCAACGCATAAGTGCGTCCTACACGGAGTACGGAACGAACTCTCTAGAAAATGAGGAGAGAACTGAAAAGGGAGAAGGAGGAACGAGCAAACAATTACGTCGAGACGTAAGTAACGAGCATTCGCTTCTCGGAATTCTGTAGCTTGTGTACATTCCCATTGGCTGTTCTGCAGTTCTCATTCAAAATAAGGAGAAAAAAAAATGGAGACTGATGAAAAACATCGTTGAAAGCGCGTGGGAGGAAAAGCGAGGATAATCACGGCACTAAGTTGCCGACAGTGTCTTGTCTACTTTGTTCCTCCAGCGTGAAGAATTCACTTTTAATTGGGCAAACGATGGAAAGATTCGCCGAATTCCAAACGCTCTTTTTTATTTCAATAATCCGAGAATTTTTTTACTAGTCAAATTGTTTTTCTTTTAAATTTGATAATCTTGAAAATCTTGTATTAGCTAGGGGAGAGCGGGGCAAAATGGCACAGCGGGGCAAAACGGGATTATGAGACAAAACGCAATTTTCCAATAACTTTTGGATGGTTGCAATGGTCTGTGAGGAAAAACGGGGTTGATAACCCAGATGTATCTTTGGGACAAAATGGGGCATCCAAGAATTATTGGAAAATTGAGTTTTGCCCTCTCTGTCCCGTTTTGCCCCACTGTCTCATTTTGCCCCGCTCTCTCCTATGTTGTTTCATTCTGCCATTTGAGAATTTAATATTAGCCAAATGTTAATTAGCTAACTGTCCCGTTCAATAATTCCGCAATTTTATATTACACAAATCGCTATCAGTTTGTTTATTATATATTATTTCTCACGCATGAAAAAAAAATTACCTTCGGAACATTCGCCAGGGCTTTGTCTCAAGAGTAATACAGGAGGGCTGCGGAAAGCAATAACTTTGTGCCTTTTCCACCCTTCTCGCCTCGGTCGCATCGGTCGATCGATCCTGAGGATGAATTTATATCGAGCATCAAGATGGATTGCCACAGCGGAGAAGAAAAGGGCTGGACGGTCACGGGGTTATCCGTATATTTTTTTCGAGCCGACGAGAAAGTTTGAATTGCTCACGAGGGACGAGGATGGAAAAAAAATGGGAAAAAGTTGTACTCGAAAAATTTTTTAATCGAAAAACCTCGAAAACAGATCCAATGATCTGCTAACAAATCTGGAAAAATCGCCCCTTTTAACCTAGTCTTTTCGTTGATTAGCAAATATAGGGCAAAAGTTGACCATTCCATGTTGAAACAGATCACTATATTCGCCACTTTATCCCATTTAAGTTTTGTATATTGTAAACTCACTTTGACAGAGCTGTTGACCAACGAAATTCGTTTACTCTTCCTCTCGACACTATAAAATACTGTATTGATACTCTGCTGCGAGTTTGCCTCGGGTCTCTTCTGCGATATTCTTAAGAACAAGAAAGGAATTGGAAAAGGCGTCTGCCGCCGGCTACGAAAAGCGCGGCCGGTCCTTGAAATATACAGAGGATCCCTATAAAGTACGGCCACGGAGTTTTTTTCAATTGCCCGATGCTCCTGACTTTATGGGATGGGAGCAGGAGGATGGCGAGGGATGATGCAGTAAGCACGTCCCTCGACGCTTACTTCGTCGGTGGCTCGGTCCGCGAGACCCTCGAGTTGGCCGCAGTTTGAACTGGAAATCCCATAAAAAGTCTATCGTAGATTGGACCCGCCACTATCAACCCTATACTGCCGCATTAGTCTCAACATTCGGTACGCAAAATAAAACACGATTACATTAACAGAGAAAAATAGATGGGATACAGTCGTAACGAAAGGGACAAGGCCCGTTAAATTATTGTTATTAAATAATAATAATAATAATAATAATAATAATAATAATAATAATAATAATAATAATAATAATAATAATAATAATAATAATAATAATAATAATAATAATAATAATAATAATAATAATAATAATAATAATAATAATAATAATAATAATAATAATAATCCCGATTAGCGCCTAAATGAATAAGATATGAACATGGCCATATTCACCACCTTGACTCTAGCAACACTCTTTCAATCTCTCTCTTGTATATCGTAGTAATAAATATATTTATTGACATTGGTGTTTACAATAATTTACGAACGATATACAATACATCTCATATCAATGAGCCATCGACCGAGGTCCTTCAGCCCGCCTTACATATATTTTGGGCAACTGTGGGTTTGTTTGATTGTTTGTCTATTTGTATGTTTAAGTTAGATCGGGTGTAATTAAGGTCAGGTCCATGTTAGGTTAACTTTATGAAACATTAGTTTAGGTTATGTTGATTTGCGTCACGACCGGTTAGGTTACAGATACACGTGCGGGAAATGAATACCGTAAATAAATAAGTCAAATAAAAACTGCACTTGTTGATTGTTTGTCTATTTCTATGTTTAAGTTAGATCGGGTGTAATTAAGGTCAAGTCCATGTTAGGTTAACTTTATGAAACATTAGTTTAGGTTATGTTGATTTGCGTCACGACCGGTTAGGTTACAGATACACGTGCGGGAAATGAATACCGTAAATAAATATGTCAAATAAAAACTGCACTTGTTGATTGTTTGTCTATTTCTATGTTTAAGTTAGATCGGGTGTAATTAAGGTCAAGTCCATGTTAGGTTAACTTTATGAAACATTAGTTTAGGTTATGTTGATTTGCGTCACGACCGGTTAGGTTACAGATACACGTGCGGGAAATGAATACCGTAAATAAATAAGTCAAATAAAAACTGCACTTGTTGATTGTTTGCCTATTTCTATGTTTAAGTTAGATCGGGTGTAATTAAGGTCAGGTCCATGTTAGGTTAACTTCATGGAACATTAGTTTAGGTTATGTTGATTTGCGTCACGACCGGTTAGGTTACAGATACACGTGCGGGAAATGAATACCGTAAATAAATATGTCAAATAAAAACTGCACTTGTTGATTGTTTGTCTATTTCTATGTTTAAGTTAGATCGGGTGTAATTAAGGTCAGGTCCATGTTAGGTTAACTTTATGAAACATTAGTTTAGGTTATGTTGATTTGCGTCACGACCGGTTAGGTTACAGATACACGTGCGGGAAATGAATACCGTAAATAAATAAGTCAAATAAAAACTGCAACGCGTATGCGGTTGGAAGGTGGAACAATTTCCTCGCTCGACATCGTCGAGGCAATCGCGCTTATTTAGCCCGGATGTACCACTCTTAACGAGAGGGTGGCTTCCACCGCCTCGGCGAGGTTAGTTATATTGAAACGAAATAGCCGCAGTGATTACAGTTTTGCTTCGACAAAGTTTTTGCATTATTTCGCCGTGGGCTTTCGCCGGTTTCCTCCTCGACGCCAACACCGCATACGCCTCTTCGCAGTGGTTCAGCGTGGGTAATTGTAAGCCGAGGGCCAAAAGTTTTCGAACAACTCGGGCCTCTTGCAACTGCATTGTCTCTCTTCTCGCGTCGGAACTCCCAACGCCTCTTTTGTCGCGGCCTGTTCATTTGCATTAATTCTCCGCACTTCTTGTCGCTATTGCGAAGCGTCGTTCTCGCTCTGTCGTTCGCGGCATCCCAAGATTCTGGTTCTGGCTTTCCGATTTCCCTGTGGCAATCGGTGCAGCCAACCACGATGAGTGCGACACGACTCCTTTGATCACCTCATTGGCTTGCGAATAACTAACCAGCTAGCTAGCAAAATAGCACCCTCGCTGGTACACTGAGAAAAAAAATTCGTTGGATTAACCAAAAGTCGCGGTGACGTACGTTCGAAGCTGTTATTTGTTTGATACAAATGAAGCGTTGTTTTGTTAAACGATTGTTTGCTTCAATTTATTCAAAATTTTGTCGATTGAAACAAACATATTTGTTTTACCAACAAAATACACCTTTGAACGTAGGGGAGACCGGGGCGAAATGGCACAGCGGGGCAAAACGGGACAGTGAGGGCAAAACTCAATTTTCCAATAATTTTTGGATGCCCAATTTTGTCCCAACGATACACCCGGATTTCCAAACCCGTGTTGCCCCACTTACCATCACCGCAATCATCCCAAAGTTATTGGAGAATTGCGTTTTGTCTCGTTATCCCGTTTTACCCCGGTGTGCCATTTTGCCCCAATCTCCCCTATGTCACCGCTCATTTGCTTAATCCGACCATTTCTTTTTCTCAGTGTAGATATTTTTGAATATTGCAGTTACACCTCTCTTAATCTGTGAGTCAGGGACAAGCGAACTTTCTGAGATTATATTTTCCCTCAAACCCAACCATGTCGCCGACTACGTCGACGCATCACATACGTTCTTTTACCTACTTTCCTTTGTTCCATAATTCTCACGACTCTGTCTCTGGCTGCATTCGAGATGTATTTCAAATGAAAACTAAACAATCCGTTTTCAAAATCTCACATCCAAACCGGAAGTTACGTCATACGGGACGTTACTTTTCGATTGAAAACAGATTTTGAAGTGACATTTTCCTGTTTCACGTCACTTCCGGTCGAAAACTGAGATTTTCAGACGGGAAGTGACACTTTCACGTATGACGTCACGTTCGATCAAAACGATATCGCCCAAGTTGGAACAGTGTGTTGACGATAAAAATTGAAGAACGGCTGCGCGCTTTTTTACTCAACAAGGGAGACTCGACGTAGTCATTTACACTGAGAAAAAAAAATGGTTGGAATAACCAAGGTGCGTTCAAAGGCGTCATTTAGTTGGTACAATAAAATGTTTTGTTTGAATCGAAATATTTTTAATATTTCGATTCGAAATATTTTAAGCGAATAATCGTTCAACAAAAGAATTATTCAGTTGTACCAACCTAACAACAGCATTGAATGTATGTGACCGCGAATTTGGTTAATCCAACAATTTTTTTTTTGAGTGTAGCAAACAGCGGAACAATCAACGCAGCTTCAATTTATGTCGTCGAAAGATTGTTCCGTTGCAACTTAGGGGCCGGTCCAAAGAATAGACGACGTTTCCCTGTGGATCAGAGGGCGCTACGAAAAACAAAACGCCGAAAAAGTTAAAGAATTAGGACAGAGGGACGGAGTAGAAACACGATGTGACTGCGAATGGCAGAAGACCGAAGAGTAAGTTTTCAGCGTCAGTTACAGCGGTCCGTAGAATCCCCGGCAGTCACGATATAATGCCTCACCTCAGCTACGGCAGCGTTTGTGCGATGTTCACAGTGCCCATTCGTTTAAAGTTTCGTTTGCCGAAGCAGTTGTCGCAGTTTCCTTCTTTCTATACAACTGTCCCTCTTTCTATACGCGCCTCTCGCAATCTCTGCGGGAAAAGTTCCCTTGGCGACCTCGAGACTTGACTACAGGCGTCCCGAGTGGCGGAGGAAAACTGCAGAGGGAATAAATTTTCCTACTTAGCGATATTCCAGGACTGCGCTAGCCTCTCCACCGCCATCGGCACTTGTTTCTGTAGCACTAGATATTAAAGACGGATACATTTTTATGTGAAATCATAAAAACAAATATGCTGCTATAAAACATCCAAAGTGTATATTGACGAGCATGACGGGACTGCAAAGAGCGTTTGTTGTCTGCCACTCGCATTCTCGTCTCGCCACTTCAAAAATTTAAGTAGTAAGCCTGTATTCATTAACAATACATACGATGCGTTGATGATCGGTACCATTTTTTTTTTTTTTTTAACATTTATACATTAATATATTTCTAATATCCAATCTAATTGCATTCACGTATAGTCAACGGGCCATCGCCGGAAATCCTTCAGCCCGAAAAATTTAATTTATATGGATTCGTATAATATCGACTGTTGATTAGATGAATAAAAGGGGTTCGCCCGTTGTCGGTAAATTTGATTCACATTGTTGGGACACTTGTTTTGAAACAGAGATTCTTTCAATAAAGTTAGTTTTTAATAAAAATGTGTTTTTCCCGCGTTTGCCCGTCTGCTGGTTACACTTTCTACTGCGCCGGTATCGCAGGTCCCACTTTGGGCATTTTTTTTTCGGCATGTTCATACAGTGCCAAAGATCCTGTAAAAGTGGGACCAGAATCGAAGCTGTGTTTTTAGTAGAAAAAAATTATTTTTATGTTTTTTGTACGAAAAATGGACTTTCCTGATACTAATTTTCCCGATACAGATCGAGAGAATTATGACTCTAACATCATTCGAAAGTTCCTGAAAAAATTTAGAAGTTAATGGTCCTAAGAATTTTTTGAGCGACCAATATTTTCTGAGATGTACTGACATTAAAAAAAAAACTTAAATCCTGAACTGTGCGCTTTAAAAATTAGAAAAAAAACAGATGCCCCTCAAGGAGTCCTACAAACCGGCCAATTAAAAAAAAAAAAAAAGCATCCGAGAAGTCGAAAAAAGTGGCCCAGTTGATAAATAATGCCTAATATTCTATAATCCCGGAATACAAAAAAAAAAAGAGAAACCGTACTGTTCTCACGTATCGACATAGCAAGAGCGAAAAACCCGAAAATATATTCGTCTCGAGAATTGAAATAGCTTATGCGCGTCACGCTCTTTTGCGCCCTCGCGCCCTTGACGCGCGCCAGTTCGCGAAAGGAATCGAGAACGATGGAAGAAATAGAAAGGAAAACCCGAGGTCGAACGACACTGAGACAAAGATGGGCAGAACAAAAGACGGATATGGCGGGGGAAATTGGGAAGAAAGAACCGAGTTTCTTTGGTTGGCGGCTTTGTTTGATGGAGTCAAGGGAGAACTGTCTGTGACACGAGAGTCGAGGGACTTTTTTCCATCTTTATTCCAACTATACAAATACGCGCCCACAAACGCATACGTTCAAAATAGACCTACAGATTCTTCGGATCTTTCAACCGCAGTAGAGAAAGTCCTAACTTCCTTTCGCTCCCAATATTGTAATATAACGTAGGGGAGAGTGGGGCAAAATAGAACAGTGGGGCAAAATAGGACAGTGGGACAAAACGCAATTTTCCAATAACTTTTGGGATGGTGGCGGTGATGGTAAGTGAGACAAAACGCCATTTGAAAATCCGCATGTATCATTGGGTCAAAATGGGGCATCCAAAAATTATTGGAAAATTGAGTTTTGCCCCCGCTGTCCCGTTTTGCCCCACTGTCCCATTCTGCCCCGCTCTTCCCTAAGTTTTTTTCTACTCGAACATTGTCTTGTTCTCAATAACCTGAAGTCATCATTTCGTCCCTGCTTTCCGGATCCTACCTATTCCAATTTCCCAATAACTTTTGCGATGGTGGCGGTGATTGTAAGTGAGACAAAACGGCATTTGAAAATCCGCATGTATCATTGGGTCAAAATGGGGCATCCAAAAATTATTGGAAAATTGAGTTTTGCCCCCGCTGTCCCGTTTTGCCCCACTGTCCCATTTTGCCCCGCTCTCCCCCAACTTTTTTCCTACTCGAGCATTGTCTTGTTCTCAATAACCTAAAGTCATCAGTTCATCCCTGCTTTCCGGGTCCTACCTACTATATTCACCGATTCACGTATTATATATCTCTTATCGACTCCCCCGCGATACCTTCGATTCTTATTTTCCTCTACTCTCCTATATACGTTTATTCCGCATCCGCTGTCCTGGATTGTCAATTTCGCGCATGATCTTCTTTCGCAAGAGGCAGCCCACTCTCCCGCCGTCGACACACGCGAAAGAGAGCCAGAGCAAGGGCATGCGCCAGAGCCGGGGAACAAGAAGATAGAAGAGAAAATAAAATAAATAAAGGAGAGAAGGAGACGGGGGAGGAAAAACGGGATAGCGGCCCGCAGAGGGGGGGGCCAGGTGGAATCTCTTTTGTCGAGGTCGAAGAAAGCATTCTCCTCGCGTTTTCGGCTCCGCGGGGAAGTCCGGGGCTGTACCTCTCGGCGTCGAGGTTGCTCGCCGGGATCCCGTCCTTTCCCTCCCTTATCTTGGCTTCTCCCCGTGACGCTCGTGGGAAATCCGGCGGTTTCCTCGGGCTCCCTCGCTCTCCTTTTTTTTTTTTCCTCTCTTCCCCTCTCCGTATCTCGCTCTCGCGTCCCGGTTCCCGCGAGCCGACGAACTCGATTCTTCTTCGCCCGTTTGCCGATCGCTCGCTCGTACTCACGTCCCACCGGAAAATTGAACTACGGGGAAAGGGCACACGGAAGAGCTTCACCCACCATACGAGAAAGCCAGCCCTCTTACTCTCCCTTCGTTTCTTAATATCGGCCCTTATACCCTCCGAAAAGCTTCGGAGCTTGCAGTATGAAAATCTCTCCACACTCGGCGCTTCGCTCGTTCTCCACGGATTTCTCTATAGTGGTCATCTATATATGTACGATGGGTACGAACTGCATTACGCCACCCACGACCTTTATCGTTGGTGTGGATTTTTATTACCTTCGCGGTTGGGTTTTCTATTAACTGAGACTCCATTCGTATCCACACATGCATCATTCGGAGACGATGAATACGTGATTATGGACACACTGTAAAAAAATTTTATGAAATTTACAACCTCGGCATATGAAACTAGAATTCATACCCATTGTATTTGAATTTTAATGATTTAATTTTAAATGCAATACCTATATATTAAAATTACCGGTCATGGCATTGAAAATTAAGACATCCGTGTATGAAAATTATGTTATTGTTACAAATATTATACAAATAATATTGTTTTTAATATACCGTTAACGCAATATTCTTACATACGTGTCAATGAAATTTCATATACTGTATATGCATGAAACTTCATATACATTTATGAATTTTCGAAACAGAATTTTTTTTACACTGCACGTGGGAGAAAATAAAAACCACAATCGTCCGAGGAAGCGACCGGATCTATTATTCAATTCTCTTGTCGTCAATCCTATCTTTATACATGTTGATACTGCAACCCTTTCTGCTCTACAAAAAGTTTTATTGCGCAACGTTTTATTGAGCATCGCCTTTCGTTGCACTTCATGGCGATGAATGCCAGTAGGTTTGACGTTGAACTGAAAGTAAAATCTGCGATTCACTTCACTCGACAATATCCCTTGAATCGCAGTAGTATCGTAGTTGAATTGTCCTCGGAATTCAGCCACCCTTGAATAGTTCGCCGCACTGAGAAAAAGTCAGTGACTCTAAAGTGATTCGCTGTCGGGCTGCCAAAAAAAAATGTATTGTTCTTACGGCTGTGCTTTTGATTCTTGATATTCCATGCAAGATCGGAACGATGATGTATCATCTTGAATGTTTTTCCGTTATTATGTCAATCCCACATGGAAATAAGAAAATTACAAGTGAATTTGAAATAACAACTTATTTTTTGGCAGTCGGCGAGCGACTTTTTTTTATATCGATGTTATCGATCTTGAATTTCACATTACCTAGAATCAAGTGAAAAACAAGTGGAACGGCTGCTTGTAACCCAAATTTAGAAAGCACTTTTCTGAGAGTTCGCGTCAATTGATTGAAGCGCAATTACAAGTGGATTTGAAATAACAAGTTTTTTTTTTGCAGTCCTCCAGCGATTTTTTTTTATATAGATTTTTTCGGTCTTAAACTTCGTATTACGTCGAACCAAGTGAAAAACAAGTGGAACGGCTGCTTGTAACCCTAATTTGGAAAGCACATTTCTGAGAGTTTGCGTCACTTGATTGAGGCGCAAATGCGCCGTGTGCACTCGAAAGAAGGCTGGTGAATTCAACTAAATTTGCAGTTACGGGTGGCGAAAGAAGTGTTTAGTTGATTGGACGACTCAGTTGATTCAATTAAATTTTCGTGCAATCAACTGAGGTCTTCCTTTCAATCAACTGAGTACCTCTTTCACCACGCTTGACTCCACATTTAGTTGTTTGTACTAGCCATCCCCTGTGTTTGCTTGTGAGATTCACCCGCTACTAACCCAGGTGATCAGCGCCGATGACAACGACATGAATGTATTGTAGGGCACGATGCGGAGCCACCTGTGCGTCAATCGTAACACTACGTTCGTGCACTTTCGCAAACTATAATAATCGATTTTCTCAGTTCCTTGTAAGTTTTCAATCAACATTTGACTGCTATGTCAAAATCATAATCCTACATGATTTGAGGCATATGCCTAACCTATTAACAATGCTAGGTCGGACCTGAAAAATTGTCTAATTCCGTCGGTAAAACAGGCAAAGCAGATTAAAAAAAAAAAAATGAAAAATAAAGCTCCAGCATCCCCTCAACGAGAATACCGTTCTAGACATTGGTTGGGAAAATATGGGACGCTTGGGAGAAGATTGCAACGGGGTGTCTGACCCCACCAGGAACGTCGAGGCGTCGTTGGCATCTGCAAGTGTGGCCCAGTACAACCTTCGAAGTTCATTCAACTTTGGCAAAACTTACTGTCTAGCGTCGGCTCGAGGTTACAATCCAACCGTTGGCATTCGGACGTTGGGCCTGTATCGGTCCGGTGTTGGTCCGTTTCACCACCGGCAAGCCCCACCTGGGTACTAATCTACAGATGCTATATGCATATTGGCTATACCCACTGTAACTCCCGTGCACCAGGCGCAGAGTACCCCGGCAAAAGTTGCACCCTCTCAAACCAGCTCATCTCTCCCAACAAGGGAGCGTTTCCAGGGCGCCCTTCGGTGGGCAATCCCGAACATCCGATGTGGTCCTGCTTTTGGAGGGTCGCGCTCACCGCACATCGAAGGGGAATCAGAAAACGAGGATGCTCCCCCCGCGCCCCTCTCGTCAACCCGTCCTCCATCTCATGCTTCGATTCCAAGTACGTTAATCCGCCAGTGGCAGCGGTGGCACGCGCTCCGCACCCGGACTCCACAGGAATTTATTAGCGGATTTTCGGGCGTACTTTGCCTCTCGCTTCGTGCCCAACCCCCCCCCCCCCCCCCCCCCCCCTTTGCCCAATACATCTCTCTTGCACTTTCTGGGGCATGGCATTCCTATGCTACATACACGTATAGCTATACAGGTGAAACGCGTTCTACCCTCCCGCGATCGCAGTATAACGCAGCCACGAAGGTTTATCCGAACGCTCGATCTCCCTGACAACGAACCAGCAAACCGGCCCGCCATTCCTGGTCGCGCTGGTAGGGCTATTGGGGCTGGTACCACGGGATCAAGACCCCCCCCCTGGTACAACTACCTCCGGTTCGTGGAGAACGAACGGGAGCCGAGGGGCGATCCGGTGGTGTGGGAGATTCGTTGATCTTTCGATGAATAAATTATCCTTTAGTACGAACGCCGTACTGCTGGGACGGAGCGCCACCGAGATTACACAAATTATTCGGCTGCAAGAACTCCGACGAAATATATTCATTGCAATTTCCTGTCGAAGTGTTCGTCACAATCTGTCCTTACGATCCCATTGTAAAACTCTTCCGATTCGTTATTAACGAGACCCACTTTGCATTTGACTCGAAATGCGAAGTTAAATCGGTCCGATTGAAATGGTCTTAATTTTTTTTTTTTTTTTTTTTTTTTTTTTTTTCTTTCTTGTTCATCGAACTCTGTTTCCATGAGACGATCGATCGGTCCTCGCTCGACGACAATGTATGCGCAAACGTTTCGCGTCGTGTGACAGCGCGACGGAGGAAACAATAGCGATAACGGCTGCTGGAACCGTCAAATATGTTGCCCCGCGAAAGAAGACGAAGGAGAGGGAGACACGTCATTGAGCGGGTAACGGCACAACCGGTCGCGGGGAGCATCGAGAGGCAGCGAAGCGTTCGGGCCCTTTTTCCCTCGTTCGCGATTTGTTAAGCCCTCCCCTTTCTCCTCCCCGCGGCAGCGCGGTTCCGCACGTTCTCATCCCCCTCGGCGAGTCCGCAGGAGTTATAAATTGCGCGGTGAGAGACGTCCGCGCACGCAACCGCGACTACATATGTACCTATTCGTCGCTGTTGTACTGAAAGTTACAAATGTTTTTTTTTTTTTTTTCCTTCCCCGTTCCGTTTCATTCAGACCGTGGAGAAAGATGGATTTATCGTCAAGAATTCTTTCTCATCACGTACAGATTTGCAGGCGCTAAACTTATTTGATGTACGAATGATGCGCCGGATCGTTCTACTTCCCAGTGTAATTCCACCTCGCACTCGTCACGATTAGCATCGATTAATTTTCGTACGGCGCACGACCGGATACACAGTAAAAAAATAATTTTGTAAACTCGGAATGCGAAGTTTCGTCAAAATAAAATGTTTTCAAACAAGTGACAAACTCTCATTGTTCAGGTTTGAATATCCAAACCTGTCCATTTATTTCCCGAGTCATTGACAATTTTATTTTGTACTTTTGTTTGTAAAACTAGCGCCCGATCGAAAAATTATCATACAAAAATTCGTGGTCATTTGTGGACAATAATAATTGATAATTGTTGTAAAAAGTACAAACCGTTTTTTTTTCTGTGTATGTTTGATGCCCACTTACGTGCCCGCCCTTCCTTCCCGCACAAAACTTTCCCCCTCCGAGGCCGTTACGCGCCGAGTGTGTGATGTGCGTACAACAGCAATGATTTCATTCCTCAAAAATAAGAATATAATCGTACATTTCGATACGAGTGCGAAAAAACTTCTGAAGAGTGTGAATTTGCAGCACGAGCCGAAGGCGAGTGTTGTATTTCGCAGGGTGCGAAAATGAGCCATTTTCGCACCGTGTGCAATAAATCGTTATTGTTTACGATTTCTTTGCATATTGCGCGTCCCGCATTCTCATCCGTCTTCCGTGTGCAGCGCGCGGCATAAAACGTTGCCAATGATCGCGAGAGGGAGGCGGCGAGTGGTACGCGGATGTTTACGACCGTCATTCAGTCAAAGGGACATTTGTGTGTACGTGTTACAGAGGATTCCCTCGGTGCCTCGTTAACGCGCCAACAAAAGGCTGATTACCCCAGTTGCGTATCGTGACCGGAGCTTTCACAGTGCAATGCGGAGCACACACCCATTGCCCACCACTTTTCTCCCTCGCTCATCTCGGAGCAGTGTGTCAGGTGGGCCGAAAATCTCATTCCCTCTTCACTCGCCTCTTGCCCCCTACATCCGCTCTGTTTTAATTACCCCCGTGGGAACGCGATCACGCCCGCGAGCTCACGTACCTGCATAACCGATCCCCAATTCACCGTATCGCCGTTTTCAGCGACATCGCGAGCGCATTTCCGATACGGGAATCGCGAATCATAAATTCATAAGTGCGAACCGAATCGCGATAGATACGTGTTACGGAGGCAACAAAATGTTTCCGTACAGTAAATTATAATAATATCCAACTTTAATCGTGTTTAATCCGATGCTCGATACGATGATGCAGCTATTAACCGTTGCGATATTAATTAAAAGAGGACGGTAGTGTATCGATAAAGTGTGTAACGTAATCGTTTATATCGTTATGGGGTGACGATAACACACGAGCTTGTTCATAAAGCAGGATCAAAATACAGTCCGCGCGGAGTATCATCACCGTCATTATGGAGATGATGATGTGGCTCGACGAAGTTACGCCTGCATTAGGCGACGGTACGATGATGTAAAACATACGTTCGTCGTATCGCATTACCGGTACATATGTCGAGGTGGTGTATGCACCATGCATAAATTACATGGTTATGGAACTATGCGCATCCGGAAGTGATACGACAGCTGGTCATATCCGTTGACCGCGGTTTCTAGTTTTGGCTCGAGTTGATGCTGCAATCAGACTCATCTGGGTGAGGCGTGTTGACGGGGCGTCCACTTTTTATCAAGCACGGTATTAATGGAAAGGGTCGTTGGTACCGGATTTGCATACCGGGAATCTTTCGGTGTATTAGAGTTGTTCAATAACTTCGGTGTTCGGTGTAATAAGTTGTTTAATAATTAGATTGTATGTTGAAACATTTCGATATTTCAATGAATAAAAATTCATTTCTCCTATTGAGGAAAATAGGGTATCATGTTCTGGACTGGCTGATATTGTAAGATGGCGGAGATCATCGTCAGATTTCTTGCTCGACTGGCATTTCGGAAAAAATTGCTCAATCCGACGCTCAAAGAGGAATGCTCACATTCGACTAGACAGTGAGAGGATGGAGATAGAGAGAGAAAGGACAAATAAGCCGAGACACACTAACAGTTTTATGTCTGAGGTGGGCGAACTCATGAATTACGAACGTATGCTGAACTGCGATAGGGGAGACCGGGGCAAAATGGCACAGCGGGGTAAAACGGGACAGTGAGTGCAAAACTCAATTTTACAATAATTTTTGGATGCCCCATTTTGTCCCAACGATACATCCGGATTTTCAACCCCGTTTTGCCCCACGCACCACCATCGCCACCATCCAAAAGTTATCGGACAATTACGTTTTGTCTCGTAATCCCGTTTTGCCCCGCTGTGCCATTTTGCCCCGCTCTCCCCTACGATCGTGGAGAACCAAACAATAGTGCAACCTAATCCCGGGTTATGCTTGGGGTAAATTGTGACTGCGGGTCGGATCGTCGTCAGGTTTCTTGTTCGACCGGCATTTCGGAAAACATTGCTCAATCCGACGCTCAAAGAGGAATGCTCACATTCGAGTAGATAGTGAGAGGATGGAAATGGAGAGAGAAAGGACAAATTAGCCGAGACACACTAACAGTTTTATGTCTGAGCTGGGCGAACTCATGAATTGCGAACGTATGCTGAACTGCGATACGATTGTGGAGAACCAAACAATAGTGCAACCTAATCCCGGTCTATGTTTGAAGTAAATTGTGACTGCGGTTCGGATCACAGCGAGTCACACTACAAAAATATTAATCTGCGACTCATGATGGCGTCAGGTCCCATTAAATTTGTGTGCGATTTTTGGATGTTGCATGAGAAGGATGAATGGGAAGGTGGGAGTCTTATAGGAGCTCCGCACAATTCTGTCTCTTGTGAAAACCGCGCTGCTTCCTGCCATCTAGCGGACAAATGCCAAAAGATGCCAGGGGGCCGCGGCGTTACAATATATTACAATATACATTCATACTTCAAGAACCGTACTAAATTCCGAGCGTATCAGATTCACGCACGTACGGTCTTCCCCTCCGACACAGGGCAGAAATTCGACCGACACTCTCCACCAGTTATCACTGTGCATTGACCGAGAGCCGCGACCGGATTCGGTGTAGTTTCGCGTTCGATGTCGACCTCAGGAGAACACAAAGTTACCCGCAGTCCTTGTTCATCTCCGTCTTGGAACAGCACTAGGGGAGTCCGGGGCAAAATGGCACACCGGGGCGAAACGGGATAATGAGACAAAACTCAATTCTCCAATAACTTTGGGATGATGGCGATGGTGGTAAGTGTGACAAAATGAGTTCGAAAATCCGGATGTATCGTTGGGACAAAAATGACGCATCCAAGAATTATTGGAAAATTGGGTTTCGCCCTCACTGTCCCGTTTTACCCCGCTGTGCCATTTTGCCCCGGTCTCCCGTGTGTTTCTTGTTTTTAGCTCTACCCGACACCCGAAGGTGCACTCCTTTCACCACGAAAGGATCCATGGATGACAAAACGAACGGGTCTCCTCCTTTCCGTCTCTCCATCCAGCGTGTTCTTTGTATTCGCTTCGTTTGCGCTTCCTCGCTTTGGCAAATTCAATTCTTTACAGTTTCCCGACGAAACTTCGAGCCCCCCCCCCCCCCCCCCCGGGAGAAGATACCACGGCACTGCCCCTCTTCGCGTCCCGGATGGGGCTCCTTATCGCAGCGGCAGAATTCGCGCTCCTCTTCTCATCACCGATGTTGCTACTTGCGTACCTCTCGAGTTCATAATGCCGCTACTTTTTGTCGTTGTCTCGTACCCACTGGAAGAGCGAAGAGTCCACCCGATTATCATAGCCAAACGTGTCGTGAATTTCTTTCTTTCCTTTTTTGGCCATCCCTGCGCCGCGGTAAATTGAATCATCCAACAGAAGCGAACTGAGAGCGGCGGAGGGCTGGAATGACGTTAGTGTCTCAGTTCACGTATGACAAAGTGGCCGCCGGTTCCCCTCGTCAAAATTAGCGTTAATCGAATGAGAGAATGAATCGTGAATTCCAAGCGACCAACGCCCTCTCCTTTCGCGTACCCTCCGTCCCGATATACCGTATACCATTACAGTGCACCGTCGGGTGACTCCACGCCGTCACAGCGCGAGCGGGGGAGCGCGGATTCATTTGGCAAATGACATCGTCGTTAGGTCGGTCGCGACCTTTCAGTGAAATCAGAAACTCACTTTCCACATGGAGAAGCTAAGTGGGGGGGGGGGGGACTCTCTTTTGAGTTACCAGCATTACGGAGAGGGATGCTTCGGCCAGTAGCCAATGGCCGAGGCCAGGAACACAAACCGCTAGAGGGCAGTTCATCATCGAGCCCCGAAGACCCATGGAAACGTCATCCTCCACCTTCGTTA
This sequence comes from Exephanes ischioxanthus, assembly GCA_958510785.1. Taxonomy (NCBI): domain Eukaryota; kingdom Metazoa; phylum Arthropoda; class Insecta; order Hymenoptera; family Ichneumonidae; genus Exephanes; species Exephanes ischioxanthus. Next base: position 20,060,392 of record OY294018.1, on the reverse strand, counting down.
ACGCACATGCCTTTGCCCCTGCATTCAGAACGGATAATTCTCAACTGCCGTTGAACTCGCTGGGCAGCAGCGGCGTATTGAAGCTAAAATGACGCATCCATTAACCAATGCGAACCCTCGTGCCGGTGCCCGTGCTTTCAAACCCCGGCGCAATGAGGATCGGGATCGTTGAGTTTATAGGGTGACTTTAATGTACACGGAAGTGCTGCGAATGGCGGAGAGTCGATGTCCGTCGGATATAGTGAGGAGAACGAGGCTGGACTCCGACGAAGGGTCGATGAACAGATAATCCGCGGATCCATAGGATTCCGAGAACGTCGGGGGCCTCTTTGACAATGGGGTGTTATTCGGACACTGGTTGCTGCACGACGGTTCCTCGTGGCCCTGAAAGTGACGAGGATCGCTGCTCTCTATGACACGACGAGAATGACACGATCTACGATCCACAAAGGAGCAACGGGACTTTGGCGCTTCATCTTCCCTCCGTAAACGAAGGGACGAGACGACGGAGCAGGGACCAAAGCTCCGCACGGTTCTACGAGCTACCTGCCAAAGGAATACTTAACTAGGTCTTTGCCAGAGGCAAAAGTGCGTCAACACTATCCTCTGTACCTTGGCGTCTTTTTTGTCTACGTAGCCGATGGGAACCTTGTGAACCTGTATTGACTGCGTTACTGCGTGAGGATCGTGTATACTCGAAACAATGTTGATGGTGCACTCGCTCTGACCAGTGAAACGAATGGTGTGATCCACTTGAATGACGTTCCGATATTAATATAAGAAGGGCGGATGTAAAAAGGGCTCGCTGACCGATATGCGAACCTATCGATACACTAACGAGGTGTGGAGGCTAATTTTGAAGAATTGAGCGCAGTTATATTAAGCTCAATCTTGACTTCGTCGCGCATAGATTTTGTTCGCGTTTCCTATATGAATAGCCACATTTTGAGAGATAAACTTTTTATTGTAGATAACGTATCTCGGCATATAAGTAATGGCGACGCACACTTTTATCGCTCTTTTTACAGTAAATCGAGCCCTAAGTATTTTTCTACTTTTCCCAATTTTTCTTTGATTCATTATTGATAAGTTCTTATGAACTCTTTGCATTTGTTGGGTAGATAGTAGATCATTTATTATTAAAGTTAATCGTTAACAGAAAGAAAAAAAAATGGGTGGTTGAAATTACCCATCGCAGTAGCACTAGTCAACATCCCGAAGTCTGTACCAATGCAAGCCTCCTCATCGAACCTTCACTTCACACCTGATGTATCGCGGTTCTGCCTTAGATGCTCCATCGGCGTCCATTCTGCCGTGGAAAGGACGTTACCGAAGCAGAAAAAAAAGAGCACTTTCAAATTTCATGGGCTCACGAAATCGTATTCGAAATTGGAACTTTAGAATATATCTCATTCGATACAGTTACATATTATTTATTACTTGGGTTCTCGATTAGGAGATCCGTTGGGAGAGATATGTAGTATAATTAAATGGGAGTGCATTGTGATACATGCATAGTACATACACATAATATATATATATATATATATATCTGCAGAAAGTTACTACTGGGAGTAGTGTTCAAAGATGGTCATAGCAGTACGGGTTGATCGATAGTGTGCGGAATATAGTTTACTATATGGGGGAGCTGGCCTCGCCGGTGGTGCGCTCGTAACGATATTCGAATTATGCTCGTACCCGATTAATCGATATTTACGATGGAGGAGGGAGTGAGCGCGAGCGATGCAGAGCCGGAGGCGAGTGCCTGCTGGGAGTGGAAAAACATTTCACAAATACCGCGCGTTGATACGTTTCCGTGCCAACGTCCAACAAAGTATGTATGTGTCGGAGAACATACACGAGCGGGGTTCCGGCAGCGGCAACGGCAACGGGGACGATGGCTAATAAATTTTCGAGGCGCAGCAGCGGCGGCTACTGTACTCGTTAAAAATGGCCAATCGGGGGTAGCCCGAGGTCACGGTACTTTTCCCACTGGCGACTATTCCATGCATGCACGTTACAGAACAACGGCCAATAATCAGAAATCATTTCACTCGACGAACTTGGAATTTCGAGGGATAACCGGCACACGAAGATCAAAAGTACGTGTGTAATGTATGGAAAAAAAAAAATTTGTTTGATATGAAATAGTAGTAGTAGTAAAAAGGTATTTATTGACAATAACAGTCGGTCATTACAATCTCTCTATTTATTGATAAGTCGCTTTTAATAAAATCGCCAATGGGCCATCGACCGGAGTCCTTCAGCCCTATATGAAATATATTTTCGCCGAAAAGATTATGGATATTTTGGAAAATATTTCATCGATGGCAGAAGGAGAGCGGTCGATGGTCAATGGGCGATAATGCACTATAGATGAAAAGTGCTAAATTTGTTAGGTATAAAAAAACTGTTACATGTTGTTTATTGTCAACAAATTCGCTACTACTACAACTGCCACTACTACTATTTCATCTAATACATTTATCATATATACCTCTCACGAAAAATAGTTTATAATTCATACATTTTCAGACGTATGCAACGGATATATCTGAGTACGTTTTCTTAAAATATATTTTGGCGTGTACAAAAAAAAGATGTAACTTGTATAAATTTCTCTTGAACAATCGTATTATTTTTATTGATTCTTGATATATTTCCTGCGTATTCTTCTTCCTGCGGAATAGTTGATATAGTAATCATATGACAGCGACGGGTGGAAAATAATTATACATTTTCATAATATATATAATTGTATTAAATATGAAGCCTCTATCAGTCTTGTTATATACTCGCTGTTCTCACTACACCGACGATATAGCTATATCGTGGATGGAGAAAGAAAGCATAGCGCGAGAATATACAGCGGGTCGGTTGAAAATGGAACCTCGGGACAAAACGGACAATTTTAACAAATTTTCAGATATATATAACGGCTACATCTTAGTACATTTTCTTAAAATATATTTTGGCGTGTATAAAAAAAAATATGTAACTTATATAAAAATATATTTTCTCTCGAACAATCGTATGATTTTTATTTATTCTTAATATATTTTCCGCGTATTCTTTTCCGTCCGGAATAGTTGGTATAGTAATCATATAACAGCGACGCGTGACATCTATTTATACGTTTTCATAATGTATTTAATTATATTAAATATAAAGCCTCTGTCAGTCTTGCAATATAGTGGGTGGGTGGAAAATGGAATCTCGGGACAGAACGGACAATTTCTACAAATTTTTTGCGGATCATACATGTAAAGTACGATCTCAAATGAAAGTCCATTTAGCCCCAGGTCTCCAGTTCGCCCCGCTCTTCCCTATATATAACCCACGGCGACGAGAAACCGTAGGCTCTCTCGCTCTCTCGCGGCGAGTTTCTCCTGAAGCGTGTAGATATTAGGTCACCGAGAGCGGCACTTTATAAATAGGGAGGCGCCATCGTGGGTTGGCCGATCGCCGGTGCGTCGGATGCTACGCAAGCTGCGCGCCAACGGGTTAATAGCCTTGCGTAACTTGGGACTGCAGTGCAGATCCCTCGTTGCCTCGTACGGACTCGATGAATGGATTCGACGAATAGCATAGAGTGGTAGCGCGATTGCCCTCTCGGCTAGTCGGTCTCCTCCATTTCCATTCCAACAGCCTATGTACCGATACATTTGTGATCGACGAGACGATTGACATTGACGGTCCAAGCTACCTTGGACAGCTTCGGAACGGATCGATCACTCCCGCACGGTCTGCTTGCGAACGATTGAAAGAGCAGAGGGATTCACCAACTTGTACAAAATGACGGGAAATTGCGTCCGTCCGTTACTATCAATGAGCCACACTGATGTTTTTACACTGTAACGGTTCGTTGTCCATCTTTCTCTGTCTGTTTCAATTTATCACGCGCGGATCGAATGAAAACATTGCCAGTTGTCGCTTTTAATGTTAAAATACGTCGATTAGCGTTTAGTATATTGTATGGCAAAAGTGGTGGAGATGGTTCGGTTCACGTATCGTAGATTCATGTGCTAATCGGGAATGACCATATCGACGACTTTTACCCTATATGAACAGGACACACAGAAAAATAAATTTATTTTACGGCCACTGTTTATTTGGTTTAAGTAAAATATTTATTTGTTTTGAATAAATATTTATTTAAATAAAATTAATATTTTACTTAAACCAAATAAACGGTGGCCGTCAAATAAATTATTTTTCTGGGTGTAGAGGTCAGTGGGTGAATGCCGGTCACTGAAAGAATACCGGCCACTCGACAAACAATCTTGAATACTTATCCTTAATCCTTAATTCACAGATTTCTGCGACTGGCTACATTTAGTTGTCGGCTGCTGTCGTTCGATCGATTTTATCTTAACATTCGACTCAATTCCTATTCGTACACAATGCTTCCTTGATTTTGTAATTTTACCGCAAATGTTATTTTTCAAATTGCCTCGTCGTATCGTTGAACCCGACGTCGAACCGACTGTAATTCGTTCAAGAATTCAGTGATATCAGTGGTATCGAGCGTCGAGCGGCGCGAAAATGTTCGTGCAAGTGCATTCACACTTGTGGATTCAACCGGCATCGACTGCTTCGATTAGACATTTTCAAGTTTCTTTCACCAAATCACATCTTAGCACTGAAAATTAATGCTATGACGACCATTCGAATAGTCAGATCAATTGATCTGACTATCGATAATTGATCGATTGATCGATTGATCGATTGATCGATTGATCGATTGATCGATTGATCGATTGATCGATTGATCGATTGAGTTGGATAGATTGATTTTGGTACCTTACTTCTAACTGTGGTACTCGCTGACTCCGCCCGACATAATCACACTACACTCAACCGATTGTTCACACATGAACATATTGATTGATTGACCCCACATAATCCATTCAAGTTCGCCAAATCATCCATGCCAAATTACAGTAGAACCCCGATTAACCGGAATGCTCGGGACCGAAGAGTCCCCGGACAATCGAAATCCCGGTTAATCCGAACTAGACAGAGAAAGTATGGTAAAACTTTATTTTGACTAGTTGCAATGACATTTGGTACAACTTGTACTGAATTGTTAAATAGTGCGATCTAGAATGTAAAGCTTTGGATATGTTTTTTTTTATTAACAGTACGTAAACTAGGGTTTTTTTAGTACTCAATGTCTTTGATTTGCTCCGCGCATAAAAGGAAGAAAAAAACCTCGGAAGACGCACGGTTAATCCGCTTCCCGGTTAATCCGACACCGGTTAATCCGGGTGTACATACGGTAATGTAATTAATCTATTACATTGCCGTATGTACTTTGGGACGAATGTTTTGTACGTGGTACTAATTGAGAGGTGTTGAATTTCCATGCCGAAGACCTCCTCGTCATTGAACGATTTCCGACCGCCGAATAAGCTTTATGCAGTATCTCTACACGCCGCACGAATTATACGGGATATTTATGTGCGAAAGGAGTTCCACGAACGACCCAGTCCTCGTTGGCCGGAGAGACAAGGGATTTCGAGGGAAACGGCTGTATTCTATCGGACTGTGTATTCCGTAGATACTCAACACAGGATGTCTGTACCGGTGCACTATTGAATACAGCAACTCGGCGAATAGCCGGCGTCGTTGGCACCGGGAGAGTTCTACGTTGACTCTCCTCGCGTGTCTGCGGACAGGCGACTTACCTAACGACGATTAATTAGTGGATGTCTTGTGGTTCGCACTCGCGTACCAGGTGAATGCCAGAAGCACAAGGAGCGCCCACCGTACTCTCCCCTTCCGAACGATCTCGCGTCCGCATTTGATGCGCCACCTTCCTCTAATCTGCACCTAGACAACCCGCATGAATGTGGTCCAAAACTCGAGAGCGCATGGCAATTAATTTATCTCGACTCCACTAGCTTTGAATTTATCGTTTCGATCAATAAGTCTATTATCGTGTGAGATGAACTGAGCACCCGTGCGCATCGTCGAATTAACGGGGATTTCGATTGCCGAGTCGTGCGCGAGCGGGGCAAAACGGACGTTCGTAATCGTATGCAGAGCAAATTTTTTTTCGTTATAGTTTCTATAAAATTGTGGGGGGAAACACGAAACAGTAGTAAACTGAAAATATTCTGGCCGTTTTGGAAATTTTCCCATACTGTTGAATGAAAATGAATTATACGTGGGTACAATATAGGGGAGACCGGGGCAAAATGGCACAGCGGGGTAAAACGGGACAATGAGGGCAAAACTCAATTTTCCAATAATTTTTGGATGCCCCATTTTGTCCCAACGATACATCCAGATATTCAAACCCGTTTTGCCCCACGTACCACCATCGCCACCATCCAAAAGTCCTGGACAACTGCGTTTTGTCTCGTAATCCCGTTTTGCCCCGCTGTGCCATTTTGCCCCACTCTCCCCTAGTGTGAGAATCGTCTTCATATATGATGTGCTCAAGACATCGCAGGTTGTATAAAAATGTCCATATCATATGGTCAAATTCGTGACACTGCTATTTACGCATTCACGCGTTCGTTTAGGTTATATGTTCTAATACTGTACTGGATTCTTCTAACGTTTGAATTCCATGCGATTGTCATTCAACAAAGCAGCTTCCGCAGTATTTCTTTATCTATATCGATATGGGACGAATATATGTAGTTAAAGACGTCGTTTCTTTTTTTACCTCAAGACTTCTTGTTAATAATTAATTACTATTGGGAGATAGAAAAATTAATTTTTAACGGAATAACAATTTAGACAGACTAATCGGTTCACAATAAATAATAAACTCTACACAGTGTCGCCTTTTAACATACATAAAAATAGACTTTATTGCATTACAAAAGGCCTGCTGCTATGTAAAGATGTAATTGCAAAAAATAGCCCGAATAATCGCGATGCGGTACCATAACATAACCGCAACTTTGTTTGTTGGTTGTAAAGACAATTTAATCATTTTACAAGTACGATGTGACACAGAAACAATATATATAGAAATATTATAATTTAGTCAATAATTTCACGACACTTCACTCCAAATGACACTTCCTGGGAATAGACGTTTTGTATGCACGTGCTCTTATGGAAAGTGTCCATTGCCTGGCCCTGTCCATTCATTATCGGGTTTGCCCTATACGGAAAAATAAAAATAAGTCTCAAAACAATATAAAAATAAAAAAAAATAAGCCTATCAAAATCCATTCATTATCGGGTTTGCCCTATACGGAATCTTGCCATACCGTTTCGGTATAAATTCTATTTTTATTGGACGAGTTCGACGCATAGCTAAGAGTACTAAACGCGTAAGCTTCTTCATATAAACACCTATAGTTCCGTACATCGCTGTCCATATATGTTCCTGATTTCAATGCCTGCCAGAAAACACTAAGAAAATTGTAAGGACTGTTAAACTACTCTCAATGCGTTGCGTTGCGTTGCGTTGCGTTGTCCCTGTTAGAAATCTGCCAGTACTCTGTAGTCGAAATTATCATGGCTTCGTACAATGCCGGGGGATTTAACCCGTTCCTCTCGTTCCCTCAAAGCGACGGAACGAAGAAAGCGCCGTCGGTTTGAACTAGCAAACCCTGCCGGGGAATGCTGTTATTAACGGCGTTATTATCAATTTGAGTTTCGGCTCGAGAGTGTGCACGAGAGATTAGTCCGCTCGGCTCTCAGCTTTCAGAAGCCTCGCGAAGTGGTGCGAAGTGGATAGCCAGGAGAGCGCCTGAGGAATGTTGGGTCGCGCTATAGGCGAGGTTCGACATGTGTAGCCGAACGCTTGTGGCGATGCATGATCAAACAGCGGCGCAGCATCGATCAGCGATGCAAGCACAGGTCGCCCCGAGAAGCGTGCGTGTGCGTGAGCGTTTCCAACAATACGGTGCACATATAGTCAACCGAATGTTAATCGACGATACAGAATGAAATACGGATCGCGGATTTATTTTTATTTTAAAAAGCAAAACTGCATACCGGATCAACGCACCGAACGCGCTCCGTGCATCGAAACACATAGTACGCATCGTACGAAATTTCTCTCTAATTTTCATCGAAACTCCCTCAGTCCGTTTACCAGAGACATACACTGCGTGCACGCGGAAAGCCCCCAGCAGAGTCGTGACCCGCGAACCGTACGCCAGAACATATACTATAGTGCACTATCCTTTAGTGCACTAAACCGTACTGTACAAACGCGTGTTCGACACTCTCTTCACTCTCGGCATTTCCATTATACGGCCGGTACTACGAGCACGCGTACACATATTGTTTTCAATATGAATTTGGAAATTTGGAAATTTTACATTTGGAAAGGTACGAGTGAATCGGTACTTGAAATTCTGTCGACAGAGAAATGTAATGTCGACAATTCGACCTTTTCGACAATTTGATGTGATTTTTTATTTGAGGGGGAACTACGGATTTTCTGATGCGTACAAATTGGTTACCTTAAGGGCTAACTTCTACTTGTAAGATTAAAAAAATTGAATTAAAAAAAAAATTATTGCCTCGCAACCCAGCCTTCTTCAATACACTATATTCGCTATATTTCATATTTGAAATTCTTATCTCCACGTGGTACTTACATACTACTTAATTTCCACGTCGGATTAGTTCGACCGTTGCTCTACGCCTGCATGTTTCGCTGCCGTCGCTAACGCGTCGAGAGTTGCGTTCGCGACGGCTCCTGAATGTCTCCCTACGTTATCTCTCGAAGTCACGCAGGCATCTTTAACTTTAAGGGGTAACATCCACCTGTAACATTAAAAAAAATTGAATTAAAAAAAAAAATTATAAAATTTTTTTTCTTTAATTCATTTATTTGACGCATTTCTCCTTCTCTTACCGATTTACATTAAACCCAATACAGAGCTCTGATATAATGTTGTAATATGAAGTAGCTTAAAATTTAATTAACAAAATTATAATATAGAGTAAAATTAGATTTTTTTACGTAAACACTTTCTTACTTTAACGCAACTAGACCTTTTTTCTTTCAACCCAGCTTTTTTCAATACACTTTTCGCTATATTTCATATTTGAAATACTTATCTCCACGTGGTACTGAAAGTAGTTCGACTTCTTAAACGTGTCTCAGGCTCGGTGCCGTTGCATTACGCCTGCATGTTTCGCTGCCTTCGCTAACGCGTCGAGAGTTGCGTTCGCGACGGCTCCTGAATGTCTCCCTACGTTATCTCTCGAAGTCACGCAAGCATCTTCAACCTTAAGGGGTAACGTCGACCTGAAACATTAAAAAAAAATTCATAAAAAAAAAAAAAAAAATTCTTGCAACCCAGCTTTTTTGTCAATACACTTTTCGCTATATTTCATATTTGAAATTCTTATCTCCACGTGGTACTTGTATACAACTTAATTTCCACGTGGAAGTAGTTCGACTTCTTAAACGTGTCTCAGGCTCGGTGCCGTTGCATTACGCCTGCATGTTTCGCTGCCTTCGCTAACGCGTCGAGAGTTGCATTGGCAACGGCTCCTGAATGTCTCCCTACGTTATCTCTCGAAGTCACGCAAGCATCTTCAACCTTAAGGGGTAACGTCGACCTGAAACATTAAAAAAAAATTCATATAAAAAAAAAAAAAAAATTCTTGCAACCCAGCTTTTTTGTCAATACACTTTTCGTTATATTTCATATTTGAAATTCTTATCTCCACGTGGTACTTGTATACTACTTAATTTCCACGTGGAAGTAGTTCGACTTCTTAAACGTGTCTCAGGCTCGGTGCCGTTGCTTTACGCCTGCATGTTTCGCTGCCTTCGCTAACGCGTCGAGAGTTGCGTTCGCGACGGCTCCTGAATGTCTCCCTACGTTATCTCTCGAAGTCACGCAAGCATCTTCAACCTTAAGGGGTAACGTCGACCTGAAACATTAAAAAAAAATTCATATAAAAAAAAAAAAAAAATTCTTGCAACCCAGCTTTTTTGTCAATACACTTTTCGTTATATTTCATATTTGAAATTCTTATCTCCACGTGGTACTTGTATACTACTTAATTTCCACGTGGAAGTAGTTCGACTTCTTAAACGTGTCTCAGGCTCGGTGCCGTTGCATTACGCCTGCATGTTTCGCTGCCTTCGCTAACGCGTCGAGAGTTGCGTTCGCGACGGCTCCTGAATGTCTCCCTACGTTATCTCTCGAAGTCACGCAAGCATCTTCAACCTTAAGGGGTAACGTCGACCTGAAACATTAAAAAAAAATTCATTTAAAAAAAAAAAAAAATTCTTGCAACCCCCTTTTTTGTCAATACACTTTTCGTTATATTTCATATTTGAAATTCTTATCTCCACGTGGTACTTGTATACTACTTAATTTCCACGTGAAAGTAGTTCGACTTCTTAAACGTGTCTCAGGCTCGGTGCCGTTGCATTACGCCTGCATGTTTCGCTGCCTTCGCTAACGCGTCGAGAGTTGCATTGGCAACGGCTCCTGAATGTCTCCCTACGTTATCTCTCGAAGTCACGCAGGCATCGCTCACTCCATTCTCCCCGTAGCATACAGCATATATATACCCACCACAGCTGAATATTCAAGTACATTAAGCGTACGAACTGGCAAACCGGAGCATGTACGAATATACGAGGAAAAGTGAGGTACGGGAGGAGATCCACAAAATGCACGCGAATGCATACGCGACAGATTTTCCGCCGTGTGGCCTACATACACATGTAGGACAGCTTCGCACATTCGCGGGCACCGAATTCGCACACGCTCCTTTGTATTATAGCGCGATACTCGGTGTGCGAGGGTTCACAGATACGCGAAAGCCGGGCACGTATTCGGTGGCCTCCCGGCGAACAGTCGAGAGGGCCATGCCCACAGTCGCAGTCAGAGAATGGAGTTAAATGTGGCGTGCATAAGTGGGTAACGTTGCCGAAAGAGCACCGTTGAAAGCACCGTTGAGAGCAACCCCGTCATTTCCAACCCTCCCAACTCCTCCTCACCGAACCACCCACTTCTCTCTTCGTTCTCCTCGGTCCCTCTTTGCCCTCCCTGGTTTCCCTTCGTTCTCTTTCACTCCTCTCGTACTTTCCGTTCCCGTTCTATCCGCTGTGTCTGATCTTCGCCTCGACCCCTTTGCCAACCTTCGCCCTTCCGTGCCCTTCGCCCCCCCCCACTTTCCTCTATTCTTCACACGATGTTTTTTTTTCTTTCATTCGTTCTTTTTTCTTTCACTGATTCTCGTTCGTTTTTGGTCGGCGCATATGTCGTAGAATTTGCGCCAGAGCCCGAAGGCCGACTTGTGAAAGTGCCCGATCACTTGGCCGGCAGTGATGGCGAGAACTCTTCCGAGGGTCCCGACTCCAGTTTCCACCAGCAGCGATGGATCGACGGAGACGCGAACGCCGTTGCACCTACGTCGGCTCTCGACTCTCCGCCACCCACATGGAAATTGTACACGTCAGATAGCGAAGCGGTACCCGGAACGCACAGGTTGCAACTCACTGTTGCAAACTCTGTTTTATTTTTATTTGTTCGGCCTCTGGGCCTGAAATCGGATAAATTGTATGTTGGTGGAAAATTTATGAAAAGTAGGGGAGAGCGGGGCAAAATGGCACAGCGGGGCAAAACGGGATGACGAGGACAAAACGCAATTTTCCAATAACTATCGGATGGTAGGCGATGGTAGTCCGTGGGGCAAAACGGGTTTGACGATCCGGATGTATAGTTACGACAAAATGGGGCATCGAAAAATCATTGGAAAATTGAGTTTTGCCCTCACTGTCCGGTTTTGCCCCGCTGTGCCATTTTGCCCCGGTCTCCCCCTATCTAATCATGTGATTGGGCTCTTTCATTCATATTTTTGGATTACGATAGTCCCTTGTGTTGGGTCAATAATGTTTGTGTGTAATTCTGTGTAGATACGTAGTATATCGTAATTCTGCTCTCGGTTGTTGATGACGATGGCTTCTCGCTGCATGAGCTCCGTTATCGATTCGCGATCGATAGGGCAGCTCAGTTCTCTGATGCTGTTTCGAACTCTTAGGGTCACTCGACGCGTCGCTGTGGTGGGTCGTGTGTGTCGCGCATGCGTGCGCCGATAGTTGGGGTAGCATTGAGTAGGGCTGCACAGTTGAGCCGTCTTGGCTTGCTAAAAATTCATGACCCTGAAGATTTGGCATGTGCCCAAATTTCATCAAGTTATAACGGCTCTATTTTGCATCGTACAAACTTTGCTCGAGGAAGTTCACTCGGAGACCAAAATTCTATAAGAGAACAATTCGTTATTCTTCCTAAAGCCGCGCACTGATAGAGACTTGCCAAAGATGAAATTTGATGACATGCAGATATCTTCTGGGTCATAAAAAATCTTATCTGGCTGATGGACATTATAGCTTGGCCGGCTAAGCCGTCTTAGCCTACCATTCATTTTTATCGTGAATTACAAAGACACTGATGAAATTAATGAGACATTTATCTATGGCACATTGCCTGTTTTATTTATTTTTGTATCTCTATTATTTCATGGGAAATGGGAGCATGATAACTTACTTATTGATAATTCCTTCCTCTCATTGAACCAAGTCTATATATATTGGGTACTTTCAATATATTTGTACATATTTTTCCACATACACTTATTTTCCGTCTGAAATTGTAACGACAAATAGCGAGATAACGAGCGAGCATTTTATCCGCAGAACACTTTTTTACCTCGTAACGTATAATTCATAGGAATAATTGCGCGATAGGGGGCAACGAATGGGGTAACGGAACAAAGGGAAGAGACATTAGAATAATATCAGGTATTTTCCGGAGTAGGGAGATCGTCGGGGTCGATGAGACTTTGCGAGATCGTTACAGTTTCGGTGCTGCGGCTAATGCGTGCAATTTAAGCGTAGTACGTGAACCGAGCAGCTTGCAGAACCACGCAAAGTATATACGATGTTCCAATGGAACAGAATCAGCATTAACCAGGTGGGACTGGTTCGGGAGTGGCGGGGGGATTGCTCGCGGGGAGGTTTTGCCCGTAATACGTGTTTGCACGTACCAGCAGTTCGTTAGAGGCTCGTTTGTTTGCCGGCACCGTTACGTTTCGAAACTACTTGTTCGACCTGTGGTCAACCTGGGTAAACTCGCTTCCCTTCTTCCATACGTCCCCCTTTGCCACCTTCAATGGCTAAGCATTACATCGATATCGGTACATATCAAAACTGCTCAGGATTTGGAATAACGTGCGAACAGTCGAAATCTTGAAGTAAGGATATTTTAGATCATCTTTACTCCTTGGAAAAACAAGATTTCACGCTGAAGGAAAGAAAGTGTCTTCGGTTTTTAATTCGTCATCCTGTAATTCGTGAAACATAACTAAAGCCTCGACATTCGACAAAAGAAGTGACAGAAAATCATCGGCCCACAGACTAGAGGATGATTGAATCGTTTCGTGCCGGTAGATATAGAAGGGGACTTGACAGTCTTTTGCGAGAAACGCGTCACGAATTGGCCATCTAGCGGCAGAGCGGCAAAAGCTGGCAGAGCGTAATCCATGGAGGTTTTGCCGTGATCGAACTTTGGCTGATGTTCGGTCAAGTGTTGGTTCATCGACCATTGGTTTGTCGATTTGAGGCCATGTGCGGCCGAGCATAAATTCACCAACCATTGGTCCGCCGATATGCTAATGTACGGCCGGGTCTTTGTAAAGGGTGTTTTCCCTATTCCTTCCACCAAACGGGGATTTACCTCTGGGAACAGGGGATACAGGCCAAAAGTTTGTACTAGGCCATATTCGCTACTTTTACCGTATAAGAAACCGAGCAGAGCATAGGACGAGCATCTTTTCGACGGCGACGCCAGACAGGTAACTTCTCTCCTCTTCCCAAACGGGGTGGTGTAGCTCACGGAGAGGAAAGCATATCTCATTTATCTTGCCGTGTCCTGAACGGAGACGAGAAGTCACCGACGTCGACACGACTATCATTGGCTTCCCGCTATTTAGCCCGGAGAGGGGGGTAATTGGCGTCAACCTCACGGAAACTAGCCTGAAACGAGAGGAAAAGGCATCCCGGACAGCATGTCAACAGTCAGCATGTCAACAGATTCAGATAGATTTAGCTTAGATTAAATAAGTGAAAAACTCAACCTGAGCACGAAGCGATGATAAATTCAACGAAAATTACTTCGTCCGGTGTATACTTATTTTTCCGATGCAATATAACAAATTTTTGTCATATACAACGTGTTAACATGTTGAAGTGTTTTAGAACAGCGTAAGGACAATTATTTCTCGCATAGAAGTTTGATCCTGTTGGCAACCGCAGCTCAACAAATTTTCTACCGGAAGTGACATCATACGGGAAAACATCACTTTCGGTTCAAAAGTGATAATTTTTTTACCGGAAGTGAAGTCATGCCGGAAAATCTCACAGAGGCGAGTCTATAAGACAAGTGATAAAAGGGTTACGTTATACTGCATTAACCTACACAGACCCAAGTTTTCCATTCTCTACCACATGCATCGTTGACCCGTGACGAACATTCCCCCTCTTCCCGAATTAATTAACGACAGTACCTCAACCGCACGGCTTTTCCACAAACGAATTAGTCCCTTGGATCGAATTGACTCGGCCCAACCTACAATGTTGCATAAACTACTGTGCGACAGTGTACACAGCCTCGTGTAGGATATCATGCCACTAGGAGGATACGGCAAGGAAGCCACAGTTTGTTGCTCGGAGCTGCGGCAGGTCGAAGTTTGGGCACGGAGACTGTGTCGATTAAACTGGTGTAACCGGTGCGATCCCGTAGGCGATGGTAAAATCTCACCTGGGCGAGTCGATAAGACAAGTGATAAAAGGGTTACGTTATACTGCATTAACCTACGGAGACCCAAGTTTTCCATTCTTTACCACATGCATTGTTGACCCGTGACGAACATTCCCCCTCTTACCGAATTAATTAACGACAGTACTGGTGTAACTGGTGTAACTGGTGCGATCCCGTAGGCGATGGTCAAATCTCACCTGGGCGAGTCGATAAGACAAGTGATTAAAGGGTTACGTTATACTGCATTAACCTACACAGACCCAAGTTTTCCATTCTCTACCACATGCAATGTTGACCCGTGACAAACATTCCCCCTCTTACCGAATTAATTAACGACAGTACCTCAACCGCACGGCTTTTCCACAAACGAATCAGTCCCTTGGATCGAATTGACTTGGCCCAACCTACAATGTTGCATAAACTACTGTGCGACAGTGTACACAGCCTCGTGTAGGATATCATTCCACTAGGAGGATACGGCAAGGAAGCCACAGTTTGTTGCTCGGAGCTGCGGCAGGTCGAAGTTTGGGCACGGAGACTGTGTCGATTAAACTGGTGTAACCGGTGCGATCCCGTAGGCGATGATCAAATCTCACCTGGACGAGTCGATAAGACAAGTGATTAAAGGGTTACGTTATACTGCATTAACCTACACAGACCCAAGTCATCCATTCTTTACCACATGCATTGTTGACCCGTGACGAACATTCCCCCTCTTACCGAATTAATTAACGACAGTACCTCAACCGCACGGCTTTTCCACAAACGAATTAGTCCCTTGGATCGAATTGACTTGGCCCAACCTACAATGTTGCATAAACTACTGTGCGACAGTGTACACAGCCTCGTGTAGGATATCATGCCACTAGGAGGATACGGCAAGGAAGCCACAGTTTGTTGCTCGGAGCTGCGGCGGGTCGAAGTTTGGGTAAGGAGACTGTGTCTCCCAGTATCGTAGCCATGTTCGAGTCGCACGCTCTCGGGCCTGCAACTTCTCCGTCCGAGTTGCATCAAGTTTGGATCGCGAAGCAACACCGAAACTTACCCTCTCGTCCCGGTCCTAAGCCTCGCCCCCCCCGAAGATTATATCGCACGTATCACCATATACCGCCACTGCTCACGATCTCCCACGACCGAGAGACTTACTCGTGTTCAAATACATCGAGACTCCCAATTCCTCGACTGTGATTCATCCTCCCCGCGTCAAATCTAATAACAGCGACGTTGAGATGAATCCAGCTCACCCCCGTAGTTCGCCACTTCGATACTACGAATCCGTAGTAGTTCGACGCACGTTCGGTACGAAACAACCAACCCGGTTCTCTCGTAATTGCGTTAATTTCATTGTCCAAATCAATGTTTACCGCCGCAGCGCCGAAGCGGCGTCCGAATCATCGCTCTTCCGTGTACCCTTCTCGAGATGAGGAACTTCCGGCTGAACGATCGAAATTTAGTGAATTGACTGCCGATTGCTTTGCAATTCGACCGGGAAGAAAGTTCGGCACCGCCCCCTAGGCGAACTCCCAAATTTATCAATTTCCTGACGAGTAAGAGCTCTCCCACTCTCCCTCGGAGTTCGACGAGTTATACATACTGTATACGGAATCCAACCCCCGTACGATCGAGCGATCTCACTCCCACGAGAGTCCGACGAGGTTGAACTATTTGTCACGGTCTATGGGCGCGGAATGGAAGCGCAGAGCGGGGGGGGGGCGAATGTTTGTTCTCAGTCTCGCTCCGAGCCAGGGCTCCATTCTCTCCTTTCGGGCAAACGTAGGGAGGCCGAGAAGAGGGGGGGGGGGGGGGGGGGAGATGGCTGGGGGTGAGCAAGGGAAACGAAAATAGGACCTCGCCAAGACGCGGCCCCTTTGCCAATTACAGCCCAGCAATATTGTGCCAAAGTCTCCTTTGTTACCACCGTTGCCCCGCGTAATTGAAGAGAATTTCACTCGGCGGTTTTGGCCGAGCTTGGCCAAGCCTACACGCTGGCTGCGAAAGGGATATTGTGCGTAAATCAAGGGCATACCGCAAATTATTATTACCGGCGTAAAAGGCCTAGAATTGCGTTTGTCGTTTAGTCGAATTACGGAATATGAACGATTTTGGATGCAGCTTCTGAACGCCAAGCTATATACGAACTCGATCCACGTGCCGTTTTTCTTCGATCATTTCGGTGAGAGAAGAAGTGGCGAATGAGAAGGGAAAACGGGACCGAAGTAAAGCGAATTTGCGAAGTTTGCTGATAAGTGAGTGGTTCGATAAGTGATTGGGCTTGCGCTGCTCAAGAATTGTCCTCTGCACACAGTTAAAAAATGTACTTTTTACGACAACTTATTGTCCACAAACGTCCACAATTTTGTATTTGTCGGGACGGTGGGACGGAAATGGGACGATGGGGCAAAACGGCATAATGGAACAAAACGCAATTTTCCAATAACTTTTGGATGGTGGCGGTGATGGCGATGGGGCAAAACGGTGTTGAAAATCCGGATGTATCGTTGGGACAAAATGGGACATCCTGAAATTATTGGAAAATTGAGTTTTACCCCCGCTGTCCCATTTTGCCCCGGTCTCCCCTAGGTCGGTGTGTTGATTTTAACTAGACGAGAGCACGGCGAAGGCGGTTATTGATTGATCTAATTAACGAAGCCCATTCGGACGGCTCACTCGGCTGGTGAGCAGCCCATTCGTCCCACAACTGCATTTCCCCGACTGCTCAGAGCACCTCACCACCGCTCAACCGAGGTACAGTTGGCTATAGTCGTGATACAGTTTCACTTCCTCCTCTGACTCGCACATTCACAATGTATAATCTTCGCTCGCAGATTTTACGTACAACGAACTCGACCTTGCGCCGTCCACCCGACCGCCGTTCTCTGATAAAGGGCATGGACCACGAGGAGGGAAAATCGCAGCGGAGATAGTTGAGTCCGGCAGAGTGCGCTGGGAAAGTGCGGTGGAAAGAGGAGAACTCGAAACGCGCTCGGGGGCTGCCCATCGCTTTGGGGAATGACGAGAAGCACCGCGAGAAAGGGTCAGCCCTTGCTCGTCCAGTGCACTTATACTCGGCCGACACTCTGCAACCATTCGTGTGGTTTCCGCTAATTTCGCGACTAATTAAGTCTCTCTCGAGTACACCGGGATTGCGGAAACCCTTCGAGACCGCGGGAGATGTGGCTGCGCGAACGCTTCCAGCGGACCTTCGTTCGGTCTCCATTCTCCGAGCTTTGCCCTCATCATATGTACCACCATTACCACATAGAAATCGGGTTCTCAACATTTAGTCGATTAAATGGAGCATTAAAAGTTATTAAAACAATCTACGCTGAGAGTAATTACCATGAAAGTAATTGTAATGAAATGTATCTCCGTATAAAACAATATATATACGTAATATAATTTTGCAAAAAATTATCAAGAAGTTCTGCACCTCGCGTAGGGCGAATGAGGGTGAGATGGCCAGGCGGGTGAAATGGCCACCCGTATTATCCTTTGACGTAACGAACGAATGGCGCTGCCGTTTGCACATTTTTTTAGTACATGTGGATACAATGTGATTGCATCAAAAATTATAAGAATGTACGTGCAAGGATCAGTGCGAGCGGTGAATCCCTGTTTCGAGGGAGCCAGAAATTTCTCGAGCTATGTTTCTAGCGCTCTGGAGACATAGTAAATTATAAGTAGTTGTAGTAAAAAGTTACTTATTGACTACTACGGGTGACATGTCCACCGTTTGCACATTTTTTAGTATATGTAGATACAATGTGATTGCATCAAAAATTATAAGAATGTACGTGCAAGGATCAGTGCGAGCGGTGAATCCCTGTTTCGAGGGAGCCAGAAATTTCTCGAGCTACGTTTCTAGCGCTCTGGAGACATAGTAAATTATCAGTAGTAGTAGTAAAAAGTTATTTATTGACTATTACGGGTGGCCATGTCACCCGTTGTGTCCTTCAATTACTGTGACCATGTCACGCATCGACAATATCAAAAGTTCTGAGTGAGTCACTTTAGTTTGAAGTTTCTAGAGTTGGTTACAATACAAAATTTCATTTAAAAAAAAATAAATGTTAAACCCCCAATTTTCGATGTTTAAAAAACCATGGCGATATCACCCCGACTTACCCTATAGATAGATCCAATTATCTATAGTCCGCGTCCTATATATAGAACACGGACTGAGATGGAGACAGGAAAAAACAAAATCAGCCATACCTTGAATTACTCTGACCATGTCACTCATCGACAATATCGAAAGTTCTGAGTGAATCACTTTAGTTTGAAGTTTCTAGAGTTGGTTACAATACAAAATTTTATTAAAAAAAAAAATGTTAAACCCCCAATTTTCGTTGTTTAAAAAACCATGGCGATATCACCCCGACTTATCCTATAGATAGATCCAATTATCTATAGTCCGCGTCCTATATATAGAACGCGATTTTTCAATATATAGAACGCGGACTGAGATGGAGTCAGGAAAAAACAAAATCAGCCATACCTTTAATTACTCTGACCATGTCACGCATCGAAAATATCGAAAGTTCTGAGTGAATCACTTTAGTTTGAAGTTTCTAGAGTTGGTTACAATACAAAATTTTATTAAAAAAAAATAAATGTTAAACCCCCAATTTTCGTTGTTTAAAAAACCATGGCGACATCACCCCGACTTACCCTATAGATAGATCAACTTATCTATAGTCCGCGTCCTATATATAGAACGCGGACTGAGATGGAGACAGGAAAAAACAAAATCAGCCATACATCTCGTGCGGCGCAAAGCGGTGAGCTATTGTTTGTCATATACGCGGCACGCAGAGAGAGGAGAGCGAACGATGAACCGCGGGTAACCATCCGGGTCGAACAACTACACAGTCACCGCAGTCTCGTTCACTCTACCGAAAAAAATAAAACTCACGTTTCCAGTGTGCGGCGTCAGCGATGAAATCGCCCGTGAAGATGAACCGAGTGGATAGGGACTGTCAGGAACGCGACAAAGAGCGGGATCGCGATTTTTCAAGCGCACTCCATCCAGCCTCCTTCCATTCTCCGCCCCCTTCCGCGTCCTCGCTCCTCGCCGAACGGCCTACCCTGTAGCCCGTAGCCCATAAATTATTTCAGCGAGAGAGAGTGGGGGAGTCCCCTGGCCGGAGGGGAGTCGAGTGGTGCATTAATTGGCTATAAATCCTTGGCCCGCATTAATTCGACTATCTCGCAGAGCTTCCGGTGCTGCCGGACGGTTGGTATACGAGGGAGGGAGCAAGCGAGAGGACGAGTCGACTGCCTCTCCGCACCTCCGCCAGGAAAGGAGTGAATCGCTAACGATCCCCTTAAGCGGACCCGAGCCCAGACGTGATCTTCCTCTCCTTGCTGGCTGCGTGCTTGGCTCCTTTGCATCCCTCTCGGCTCTCGAGTCCAGAATCCCAAAAATTACTCCCAAAATAATATTATACCTGCGGTGATCGCCGTGGCGGGAACTCCAAGTCCCTCTTTCGTAGACTGGAATCTAATTCGGAGATACGAGTGAGGCAGTGATAAGTGATAAGAGCGTCACGACCGTCACTGACGATAACGGTCGTGTATGAATTTAAAACGCGATGGGCGTGGATATTTTTCCGCGAAGGGCGAGATAAAATTAAAGTGTAAAGCCCTGAAGCGAACTGTGAGAAACTGATGTTTAGTTTCTTATTAACACGTTCAGAAGAATGGTAGAGAAGATGGGGGGTCGTTGCAGGGAGTAACAATGGCGATAGAATTGCATTGGGAAAACGAGAAGCGAAAAAAGTTGAGGACCAAGAAGAGAGTAGAGAATGGGATTCGGAGAATGATAAGCATTATTAAATAAATATTTTATATGAACTTGTAGGAGTCTATTATTTTCATTAAAGTTTAAATCACATATTAGAAACATCCATGTTTAAAACAACTCAAAAGATAAAGAATTTCGATGCCAAAAACATGGAAGCTATCGTTTTTGTAGTTCCGAAATCCTTTTTCGTCTATCGCGATCTATCGGTGTTTTTAAGTACGGGTGTTTTTACAACCATCTTACAATCATTTGCACCGAGTGTGTCTCTTTTAAAGTTATCAATGCCGACGTTGGTCTTGCTTAAATCGCTTATATCCGCGTATTCTTTGCGTCGCTGTTTGGGGAAGATGAGAATTGCTCCATCTGCTCCTAGTCAAGACATTCAATGTTCCGAAACGAATCTCTCAAGTTGTAACATTTTTAACATTCGAAACTACTGCGTCAGCAATGAATTTGCATTCTACACTACTGTACAGACCACAGTATTGAGCAATTCAAAAAATCAGACACATCGAACGGATCACTTTCACCCAGAAAAATAATTTATTCGACGGGCGCCCGCAAATTAATTTTCATTTGGTTTAAATAAATATTTTTATTGAGTTAAATAACTATTTATTTAAATTCAATAAATATTTATTTAAACCAAATAAATATTTATTTGTGGGAGGCTCGTCAAATAAATTATTTTTCTGGGTGTGTGTCTCGCATCATTCTACGCCCCATCGTATGCCTGATTCGACCTGATTTTGACTTTTGATTCTTTCGGCATTTCGAATCGCTCCCTCCTTCCCTACGTCCACATTTCCATACATCGACTTTAATGTTTAAAAATGAAAACGTCGCTCACCTTCTTCAGAATCAAAGCTGAAACTCGTTGATAGCAAGTTGATTGTCAGTTATTAATAGTTCGCTTCAGAGGTTCGCACTTTAAATGCGATCTTACCCGTCGCGCTTCATACCCACATTTATCTGTATCACGCTTTAAATCCATACACGCTTTCGCGTCTGGCGGCGCTTCTGTGACCTATGACTACTCACTCACATCTTGCAATCCAACACCTAGATCCTGGATCATTGAGTCTATCACTATTACCGAAGGTGCACCCAGAAAAATTATTTATTTGACGGCCACCCTTTATTTGGTTTAAGTAAAATATTTATTTGATTTAAATAAATATTTATTTAAATTAAATAAATAGGTACTTAAATCAAATAAATATTTGGTTTAAGTAAAATATTTATTTGATTTAAATAAATATTTATTTAAATTAAATATTTATTTGATTCAAATAAATATTTATTTGATTCAAATAAATATTTATTTAAATTAAATAAATAGGTACTTAAATCAAATAAATATTTTACTTAAATCAGATAAACGGTGTCCGTCAAATAAATTATTTTTCTGGGTGTGCACATCTACGGTTGATTCGTCGGTGTCCAATACCCGAGGGAAGTTCACTGACCGGGTTGTTTATCTTGTCGTTTCCAGGCCGGACGCACGATCCAACATACTCGCTGTATCATCTTGGCGAGAGATTGACAACAGGTGCCACTCAGTATGTTGAGACAGGTAGAACCGACGGTCTCGACACGGGCGGTGATTCGCCCAACATTCTCAACGCCTTCGCGGGACCACCTGTGCCACAGGGGGAGGGTAGCAGCGTGGCGAGAGCTTTCCTCGACGGGAATCACAGCCTCGTTAGCGTCATGGCTCGCATCAATCCCAGTCCCGACTGGTTCGTCGGGGTTGACTCCTTTCAACTGTGCGTCGAGGGCAACTGGGTCGACACCGTCACCGTAGAGGTATGTCAACACTTCAACACGCACACTGTATTCTCGGTGTACTTACATGTATTCTGTGTTCTCCATTTGCTGTATTCCCGGCAATATTATGTCACGTTTCTTTCTTCGCTTACGTTAAAGTGTGTCTAGTGTTCCCGGGAACATTGGACGGGGACTGGACTAATATCTGGTTAGAGAAACTCATAAATGTCTCAATATATGACAGCCCTGTTTGCAAGAGTAGGCCAGGGATCTGCTAGCGAGGCGCTGTCCCGGAAAACTCGATAGATATGGCATCACTAGAAGTGTCTATGACTTGAGTTCGGATTGCCTCTTCCTAACCGGATATCATATTCATTAATAACTGTTTTGTACGCAAAGTCTGTGCATCATTTCAACACGCTTTTAATGTATTACTATACCTAAGTATGTCGCAAGAACACGCCTATATGTGTACGTACAGAACACTGGAGAGTATTCATACACTGAAAGGCATCAAAACACTGGAGAGTATTCATACACTGAAAGGCATCAATACACTGGAGAGTATTCATACACTGAAAGGCATCAACACACTGGAGAGTATTCATACACTGAAAGGCATCAACACACTGGAGAGTATTCATACACTGAAAGGCATCAACACAGTGGAGTGTATCAACACACTGAAGTGTATCAACACACTGAAGTGTATCAACAAACTGAAGTGTATCGACACACTGGAGTGTATCGACACACTGGAGTGTGTCGACACACTGGAGTGTATCGACACACTTGAATGTATCGACACACTTGAGTGTATCGACACACTGGAGTGTATCGACACACTGGAGTGTATCGACACACTGGAGTGGATAGACACACTGGAGTGTATCGACACACTGGAGTGTATCGACACACTGAAGTGTATCGACACACTGAAGTGTATCGACACACTGAAGTGTATCGAAACACTGGAGTGTATCGACACACTGGAGTGTATCGACATACTGGAGTGTATCAACACACTGAAGTGGATAGACACACTGGAGTGGATAGACACACTGGAGTGTATCGACACACTGGAGTGTATCAACATACTGGAGTGGATAGACACACTGGAGTGTATCAACATACTGGAGTGGATAGACACACTGGAGTGGATAGACACTGGAGTGTATCAAAACACTGGAGTGTATCGACACACTGGAGTGTATCGACACACTGCAGTGTATCGACACACTGCAGTGTATCGACACACTGGAGTGTATCGTCACACCGGAGTGTATCGACACACCGGGGTGTATCGACACACCGGAGTGTATCGACACACCGGAGTGTATCGACACACCGGGGTGTATCGACACACCGGAGTGTATCGACACACCGGAGTGTACCCACACACCGGAGTGTATCGACACACCGGACTGTATCTACACACCGGAGTGTATCCACACACTGGAGTATATCGACACACTCGGAGTGTAGTCTGAACACCTGTTAGAAGTAACTACAGACAAACGCGCTGAAACAACACACTTGTATTTAAAGTGCATTCACCCGCTCCAAGTAATTATTCACCAGCGCATTCCGAGCCTCCTCCGAACTTATTACAGTTACATTTATTTTTACATCGTCCCTCTCTCGTTACTTGCTAACACACATATATATGTAGCACTGTATTATTTTTAATATCCTCTCAGACGCCGGTGGCACAACTTCTGGCCGGAAGCCAAGTCGTATTTTTATTATGCCACCGTACAGTCGTACAGCGAGATAAAACGTATTCCATAGTATTATTACGGAACACAGACTCCTCGGCGATAGGGGCTTCGGTAACAAAAAATGCATGTTTCATTAATGATCTTTCGGTGTTCGCAGCTGGATCCTCTCGACGGCGGCACCGACAACGGCTTCACCTTTACCGCCGCCAATTGGCCAACCCGGCCCCAGGGAATAGCATACAGGATAACATCCCGTTATCCCGCTCATCCGGCCGGAAGCTTCTACTATCCGAATCTTCCTCGACTTCCGCCGATCGCCACTCTCACTTTCACCAAGGTACGTACTCCCCCCATTATTATAATTGCAAATAACACCGACAACAGTTTCCGCGAGATTGAAATTAGCCCCTCCAATATCTCGCCAAGGAAAATTAGTAACGCCAGCTACGCGTCTCTACGACTCTACGAAAGTCTCGTTCCAGATTCTTTCTTCTTTTTTCTTTCTCTCGTAATTTCGATCCTTCCGCCCTCCAATTCCGGCATCCCGCTGCACAGCAGCAGGAAGTATCCATCTCGCTCGCGCAAAAGCCAAACCGAGTTTACTCGAGACGGCGATGGCTGCGGAGTACACGAGGGATGAGGGCGCGACGACGCTTCGAACGTCTGACAATCCAGTTTCCGTATCGAATTACTTAGTTGCGACCCTTCCTCCCCAACCTCCGCGTCTCGCCTCACCTCTCCTCGTCTATGCGTTCTATATAACGTGGAAAATGCGAGATACAGAGAAAACGGAGATGACGGAACCGCGCTGAGACTTCCACAGGGCGGACAACCAACTTCTCTTCTTCCGCTCCTTCCTCTTCTTCCTCCTCATATTCCTTCGTCCTCATTCCCCCCCCCCCCCCCCGTTCTTTCGCGACCGCCTCTCGTTTGCCTCATCGCCGACTCTCGGCTCCACAGTATCCGGGCTAAATACATTTTCCACGAGCGAACACTCACACCGCGGTTCCCGCTATAGTCGTCGTTCCCGGCGAGCACAAGCTCCTCTTATTCCTCGTCTCGGGCCCCCACCTCCGTCAATATTTATTTACGAGAATCGCGGAGCGAACTTGCCCGACGGGGCCGGAGAATATGTCCCTGACTCGATTCTATCCGGATTCACTGCAGACCCGGTGTGCATCTCTTTCCGTCTCGCCCGGGCTGTTCCTGAACTCCTTCGAGACGAACCTAACGGCCAGCGCAAGCTGCGCTCCGCGCTCCCTCGCAGCGATATACCGACGAGCGACATCCCGACTAACGAGATTCGAGAGTCAGCAGCCCGCGTTAACTTGCTAATTATCTCTTACCCGCGCATCCTCGCCATCCGGCCGTCTCTCTCTCTCTCTCTCTCTCTCTCTCTCTCAAGATTTACTGGGAGCCAGCCAACGCTCCGAGTCCCGATCAGCCTGTGGCCACCGCAGACTTTGTCGGCCACTTAATTACCAAACTTTTGTCGCTACCCGATCGACCTGGCTTCACTCGGTTATCTCCTTCTCGTGGACTTTCTCCCTCTCGGACTCTCGCTCTCGTACCGCTTTCCTCTCTTTCTCATCATCGTTAATATTGAGACGACGGAACTGAGAGTTATAAAGCCTATCGCGAAGCGGAGCCTGAGCTCGTGTCCGATAGCGCGTTGCTCGTATCGTCGCGGTGGGACTTTGAGGTGTTGGGCGAAGATCGGCTGGTTTGTAAGACCGGTAAAGATGATTTTTTTTTTTTTTTTTTTTTTTTTGAGAATTGCGAATTTATGTCAGTATGAATGTTAAGTTATCTTGTTAGGTACGTCGAATGAAAAATATTGGGACTAATGTCGTTGTTTTAACTGATCTAGAAACTTTTATAGGGCGATTTATACATTTGATGGCTTTTTTTTAGATAAGAACTGCGACACTTTGAAAGGTGAATTTTTTTTGTAGATAACGATATCTGGTATATAAGGAATGGCGACTCATATCTTTATCGCTTTTTTTTTAATGGAATTTTTTTTTATATGGATTACAAACAAAACATTCAAAGCAAATTTGAAAATCTGAAAAAATTCATGCGTATTCAGAAAAATGAAAGAATCATTTTCGTAATAAAAAAATTAGGTTGCCGGGTAATTTGTTAAACGATTGATTTTTTGTTTAATTTGTTAATAGCATTTTGGACTTTTCATTATGCAAAATTAATCTTTTCAGTACCTTTAATATGCATGAATTTTTTAAGATTTTTATACCATCGAGAATTATTTGCAATTTTATCTCATTTTTCTCGAACTTGTGTGAAATGAACACCAAGCGACAGAACTACCTTAAGCAATTTATGCGACAACACGGGTATGGAAATTGCTCCACTCGCACCGATCCGAAAATTGACAACGCGCGAAGCGATACTTTACGACGATCGTACTTTGTTCTTGATTGAGACCTCAGAGCGTACGGACCAAATATTGTTTGGCCAAATCAACTTCCGCCCTAGCTATTTTTTATACAAATCGGTGTCTCATTAATAATATTTATTAATATCTAAATTAATAAATATTTCATCAATTCAAATAACTATTTATCTGCGGAGCGCCCAAAAAATAAATATTTTCTTTTTGTGTGTGCCCTTCAGAATTAATTCATTATTTACCGTTAATAAATCGATGCAATGACCTCATTTGGAAAATAAAAAAAAAGTCTTTTTATATCGACGATAAAGTTTGTCGAATTTAGCACTGCTCGGAGGTGAATGAATCACGTTCGTGCGATAGAGTAGAAAAATAAAAGCATTTGTCGACGCGTGGAACATGGTGCAGGCTATTGTTGCCGGGTAATAGGTAGAGGCGGAAGAGAAGACTGTTAACGCTGAGTTAGTATCGTCGCCGACGAAACAGATAAACGACGCAGGGGTCGAGGGGCTCGAAGTGCGCGTGAAACGGTCGCCAGAGCGGATTAGCGAGATGAGGAGAAAGCAATAGGAGCAACAACGCGGGGTTTCCCCGAGGCTGGTGGCCGTGTGGTCCGGCGTCGAGACGCCCGGAATGCATTTCTCTCGACCCTCGGGATATACGCTCCTATCAACGTCAACGCCATGCCGCATCGGCAACGACAGCAAAAGAATACGATTTTTTTGTGTACACTGCAAACGCAAACTGATGCGTGACGCTTCGTCGTCCGTTCGATCCTCGCACCCAGAAAAATTATTTATTTGACGCCCCAGAAACAAATATATTTTTAATCGAAATAAAGATTTATTTTTATTCTCTTAATAGTAGTAGGATTGGCGATATTCCGGATGGTACAATTTTTTTAACATACATAGTAAAAAAAAGTTTTTACTTTTTACAACTTGTTGTCGACAAAAGTTCACCATTTTTTATTCTTTAATTTTCCGACCCCACGATCCCGTTCCAGTTTTACGAACAGAAGTAGTAACTAAAATTGTTAATGACACGGGAAATAAAAGGAATGGTTTGGATATTCAAACCTTGACAAGCGAGTTCGTCACTTATTTAACGAAATTATTTTTACGAAACCTCGTATTCCGGTTTTACAAAATTATTTATTTTCGGTGATTCCGGGGTAGTTTTATGATTAAAAATGAGTAGCTGCGATTTCCGGGGATTTGTCTTTTCAATAAATATTTATTTGAATTAAATAAATAATTATTTGCTGCTCACCCTCGAAATAAATTATTTTCCTGGGTGCAGGTTATTACGTTCATAATTTATATACGCATTAAGTCTATCTAAATGCACGCAATGCGATTAATAATCATAATTAATTTGTGGAGTTAATTGTCGGGTGATACACGTTTCGCGTAATTCTTCATTTGACGACGATGTGAGACAGGCTACGTCGGTATCAAAACCTGTAATCCATTTTTCCTTCTTTTTACGCGTCTTCAATATTTCTGGCTAAACGCAAGTAATTAAAGTCTTCGTGCGACAGCTCAGCAAATGCTAATGATTTGGGGTCTTTTCGGGAAGGTTTGGCATCCTTAAAAAAAAAAATAGATTATGGTTTTTATTACCGACTGACACTGTATGGGGCGGGTGAAATTTTGTAAATAGTAATAATTTTTAATAAATAGTAATAAATAGTAATACATTTTGTAAATAGAACAACTTTTTTAACTTCAGCAGCGGTTTTCCGTATCGGCTATTGATCTAGGAGCAAAATCGGATTATAGGTTTTAAATGATGAGTGACAAATTGTCGTCCGTCCAATTTTGCGACAAGTGACGATTTTTCGATATTTTTAAACCGCGATATTTTTGGTGTCCTGATCGAATTACGGAAAATCCCGGGTATGTCTATCGTGTTCTGCAGGGAAAAAATACTAGATAGAGTCTTTGGCGAAGTTACGGAACCATTCTTTTGATTCTATATAAAAAGATGAAAAAAAAGTCCAAAAAGCAATCATGCTTTGCGGACTTTGCAAAGGGATTGCAATTTTTGCGTAAAAATGTGAAGGTGTCGAAAAATTCTGTCGACCACATTGGTCGACAGCATTTTTCGACACCTTCCCATTTTTCCACGTATTTTTTTCATGCTTAACACAAATCCGACAGCGGTCTCGACCTAAAATCAAGCGGAGTATTTGGGTAATCGCCAAAAAAAACTTTTTATTTTCGTTTTCGCCGCACTAAAGACAGTCGAAAAAATAACTTTTAGCTTCAGCATTGTGTAAAGGTCGGTCTTCGAAAAAATTAACATAACGAATGCGATGAACAAATTAATAGAATCGACATCAATATAATGAATTAATGAATACAATAGATATAATGAACAGGACGGGCATAATGAATACTGTCAACATAATGAACACGATATAAAGAC
Source organism: Exephanes ischioxanthus (assembly GCA_958510785.1). Taxonomy (NCBI): domain Eukaryota; kingdom Metazoa; phylum Arthropoda; class Insecta; order Hymenoptera; family Ichneumonidae; genus Exephanes; species Exephanes ischioxanthus. Next base: position 20,031,478 of record OY294018.1, on the reverse strand, counting down.
ATCTTTGACTTAAAAAATTGGCAGAAGCAAGATTTTTATCCAAATTCGAATAGGAGTTCGAATAGGGAAACTCATTTAAGGCAAATATACATGAAGAGACAACACATTTTTTTCAGTAGTAGCAAAATAATTTGCTGCAATGGCAAAATAATTCGTTGCTTCAAAAAATTTGTTGTCACTCGGCCTTTATTTTTCCGAGTGCACTCTCGGTTTTAACTTAATAATAAATATCGATTTATAATTTATAGCGATGCCCAAGAAATTATTATCGGACACAGGTCTAATGACGTTAAAGATATTTTCCGATATAAAACCGAGCAGACAATAAATGTGAGACGTGAAAAACCGATACGAAGGTGTACAGCGCTCCAGCTCGGATTCGATAATCGTGGTTAATCGAACTGCAGCGGCTAATCTCCGTCGCGATACCAATCCGGCGATATACCTCGTACCCGGCAGGTATCGGACAGCGAGAGATATTTTTAAATTGTATTCCACTGATTCCGATATTGCCCGAGAATTCTATCCTTATCACCGCAGTCTCACAGGGTACTGAAATGTCGAGGATAAACTTCTGTATCGCCCGAATGTTTCACACTAATTGTGTATAATGACGGTCATTTTTTGTCACCGTCAAGTGACGGTAATATTACGGTCGTTGGAAATCATCGACTTTGAAAAATAACGAGCATTTTTATATTTCGTAAATTAGCTGCTAAAATGACAGTAAAATTATGAACAACGACTATTATAGTCTAAAAATAACGGTGATTTTTATACTCTGACAATTGTCTGTTAAAACGGGAATAAAATGACGGTCAACGACTATTCTAGTTAACGAAAAATGACCTTTTTTGTGACCATTCCATTGTCATGTATTTTCAGGAATTTTTTCTTCTGACAATAAATTAACACCCTACAGCTGCCTAGTTGAAAAATTACTGTAATTTAACGTCCCTTGTGCCATTACGACTTTTATTTTGTGAACCTGTACTGTCAGATGACGGTCACATGACCACTTTCCGACCGGTCACATTTTGAGTCCATGCACCGAGCAAAAGAAATTGTTGAATTAAGCCCATGCGCGGTGACATGCGTTCAAAGGTGCATTTTGTTGGTGCAATAAAAATGTTTGTTTCGATTCTTTATTTTTACCAGGCAAATAACAGCTTCGAACGTATGTCACCGCGACTTTTGGTTAATCGAACCAATTTTTGCTTCTCAGTGTGTTACAATTTTTTTTCCCTCGACATAAAAATTGATTACCGACCTTTAAAAAAAAAAAAAAAAAGAAAAATCATTCGAGGTTCTTCGGGGCGGGAAGGAGGGAAAAATTGAATTCAAAGGTTGCGCTATCAATGACACAAAGCCTAACTATGATAACTCGATATCGCAGTGAATTCTTTTTTTTACAAAAGTTCGCAGCGATATCCCATAAAAAATATTCGATATCACGTAATAAATCCTTTTAAAAAGAATTTGGAACAATCTGAAGCAAATAATCGTTTAACAAAACAATTCTTCATTCATACCAAACAAATAACAGCTTCGAACGTATGTCACCGTGACTTTTGGTTAACCCAACCAATTTTTGTTTCTCAGTGTGTTACAATTTTTTCTCCCTCGACATAAAAATTAATTACCGACTTAAAAAAAAAAAAAAAAAAAAAAATTCATTGGAGGTTCTTCGGGGCGAGAAGGAGGGAAAAATTGAATTCAAAGGTTGCGCTATCAATGACACAAAGCCTAACTATGATAACTCGATATCGCAGTGAATTCTTTTTTTTACAATAGTTCGCAGCGATATCCCATAAAAAATATTCGATATCACGTAATAAATCCTTTTACAAAGAATTTTGAACAAACTGAAGCAAATAATCGTTTAACAAAACAATTCTTTATTCATACCAAACAAATAACAGCTTCGAACGTATGTCACCGTGACTTTTGGTTAACCCAACCAATTTTTGTTTCTCAGTGTGTTACAATTTTTTCTCCCTCGACATAAAAATTGATTACCGACCTTTAAAAAAAAAAAAAAAAAAAGAAAAATCATTCGAGGTTCTTCGGGGCGGGAAGGAGGAAAAAATTGGATTCAAAGATTGCGCTATCAATGACACAAAGCCTAACTATGATAACTCGATATCGCAGTGAATTCTTTTTTTTCTACAAAAGTTCGCAGCGATATCCCATAAAAAAATATTCGATATCACGCAATAAATCCTTGACAGAATATTCTTTGTAAGAGGAGGCATGTTATACATGTTATCAATGCGGTGCCGTGTCACACATTGTTCACGGCGGCTTCAGCTCACCGGCCAGGGCTGAACGAGCTCTGCCCGCGTAATTACGCTCTCGCTTTGAGTTTCGAGTCTGTCCAAACTCGATCGCACGTACCGGCGCGCGTCCGACCGCGCTCGGTTGGTCCATAGTCTCCGGCGTTCTCCTCCGCCTCCCGTTTCTCCGTCCACGTTCGTCCGAGCGTCCACCCCTCACGTACAACCCACCGCTATTATTACTAATACCATCACCCATCTATCCTACCTATCTACGCAGCATCGTCACGCCTGTCCGGGCATCGACGGATTAACCACTGACGCGTCGCCGGCGGTCTCGTTCCTCTCCCTGTCTGCCGACGATATCGCCCGACGCGAACCTCCAGCATCCCCCAGGCCCCCGTGGGATCTCGCTCTCGCACTCCATCGACGAAGCACAGAGAATAAGAGATTTTCCTTTGAAACCGCAACGCTGCATTCCGAGTGCTTGCATAAATATTGCATATGCGCTAATGAGAAATACGGTTGGATTAAGGTAGTTGTTACAGTAGGGGAGACCGGGGTCACAAGTAACAAAAATCCTTTATTTTTTTTGCCGACAAACCCGGGTGTCTGACGCGTCGGCATCCAATGGTGTATCATTAACCTACTCTTAGGTACTTGGTTAAACAATTTCAGGCAGAAAGTAGCACAGAATTGCGAACACCGCCCCTTTAAACACAGACGAAATTTCGTAAGAATTTGGGCCACGGTGGGGTCAACTGTAACGGGTAGCGGGGTCATTTGTAACATCCTCATGCACCGACGAAATCCTTCGCCGACCGCGATTAAGAAATAGAACGGAGATGCATTATCATAGGAAAATTTTAATTAAAATTTTTTAAATTTATTAGCCGGCTAAGCCGGTTTAGTCGTCCAAGCCATTTTGGCTGGCCTAACTGTACAGCCCTACTATAAATGTTATAGTCTACAATTGGTTGGTTATAAATTATAAGAGCGTCGTTAGCTGATTGCTTAGAATGCGCTAAAGAGAAATACGGTTGGATTAAGGTAGCTATTACAGTAGGGGAGACCGGGGTCACAAGTAACAAAAATCCTTTATTTTTTTTGCCGACAAACCCGGGAGTCTGACGCGTCGGCATCCAATGGTGTATCATTAACCTACTCTTAGGTACTTGGTTAAAAAATTTCAGGCAGAAAGTAGCACAGAATTGCGAACACCGCCCCTTTAAACACAGACGAAATTTCGTAAGAATTTGGGCCACGGTGGGGTCAACTGTAACGGGTAGCGGGGTCATTTGTAACATCCTCATGCACCGACGAAATCCTTCGCCGACCGCGATTAAGAAATAGAACGGAGATGCATTATCATAGGAAAATTTTAATTAAAATTTTTTAAATTTATTAGCCGGCTAAGCCGGTTTAGTCGTCCAAGCCATTTTGGCTGGTCTAACTGTACAGCCCTACTATAAATGTTATAGTCTACAATTGGTTGGTTATAAATTATAAGAGCGTCGTTAGCTGATTGCTTAGAATGCGCTAAAGAGAAATACGGTTGGATTAAGGTAGCTATTACAGTAGGGGAGACCGGGGTCACAAGTAACAAAAATCCTTTATTTTTTTTGCCGACAAACCCGGGCGTCTGACGCGTCGGCATCCAATGGTGTATCATTAACCTACTCTTAGGTACTTGGTTAAAAAATGTCAGGCAGAAAGTAGCACAGAATTGCGAACACCGCCCCTTTAAACACAGACGAAATTTCGTAAGAATTTGGGCCACGGTGGGGTCAACTGTAACGGGTAGCGGGGTCATTTGTAACATCCTCATGCACCGACGAAATCCTTCGCCGACCGCAATTAAGAAATAGAACGGAGATGCATTATCATAGGAAAATTTTAATTAAAATTTTTTAAATTTATTAGCCGGCTAAGCCGGTTTAGTCGTCTAAGCCATTTTGGCTGGTCTAACTGTACAGCCCTACTATAAATGTTATAGTCAACAATAGGTTAGTTATAAATTATAAGAGCGTCGTTAGCTGATTGCTTAGAATGCGCTAATGAGAAATACGGTTGGATTAAGGTAGTTGTTACAGTAGGGGAGACCGGGGTCACAAGTAACAAAAATCTTTTATTTTTTTTACCAACGAACCCGAGAGTCTGACGCGTCGGCATCCAATGGTGTATCATTAACCTACTCTTAGGTACTTGGTTAAAAAATTTCAAGCAGAAAGTAGCACAGAATTGCGAACACCGCCCCTTTAAACACAGACGAAATTTCGTAAGAATTTGGGCCACGGTGGGGTCAACTGTCACGGGTAGCGGGGTCATTTGTAACATCCTCATGCACCAACCAAATCCTTCGCCGACCGCAATTAAGAAATAGAACGGAGATGCATTATCATAGGAAAATTTTAATTAAAATTTTTTAAATTTATTAGCCGGCTAAGCCGGTTTAGTCGTCCAAGCCATTTTGGCTGGTCTAACTGTACAGCCCTACTATAAATGTTATAGTCTACAATTGGTTGGTTATAAATTATAAGAGCGTCGTTAGCTGATTGCTTAGAATGCGCTAAAGAGAAATACGGTTGGATTAAGGTAGCTATTACAGTAGGGGAGACCGGGGTCACAAGTAACAAAAATCCTTTATTTTTTTTGCCGACAAACCCGGGAGTCTGACGCGTCGGCATCCAATGGTGTATCATTAACCTACTCTTAGGTACTTGGTTAAACAATTTCAGGCAGAAAGTAGCACAGAATTGCGAACACCGCCCCTTTAAACACAGACGAAATTTCGTAAGAATTTGGGCCACGGTGGGGTCAACTGTAACGGGTAGCGGGGTCATTTGTAACATCCTCATGCACCGACGAAATCCTTCGCCGACCGCGATTAAGAAATAGTACGGAGATGCATTATCACAGGAAAATTTTAATTAAAGTTTAAAAAATTTATTAGCCGGCTATATTCAACAAACTTTTTTAAATCCATGAACGTCCACGATTATTTTCTTGTTAATTTCACAAAAAAAAAACTTTTGCAAGATTAACAGACATTTTCGCATAAAGGACAACATTTTTTTGTTAAATTAATAAGAAATCGATTGTGCATGTTTTTGGACAAGAAACGTCCAAAGAGGAGAGCGAGAGAGATTTCAAAAGTGTATTCCACCGATTCCGATATTGCCCGAGAATTCTATGCCTCATCACCACAGTCTCACAGGGTACCGAAATGTCGAGGATGGACTTCTGTATCGCCCGAATCTTTCACACCGGTTATGTATAATGACGCCAATTTTTTTTTTTTTTTTCTTAATACGAGCCTCAATCACGAAAGCGTGCTCATAGGAATATATACGATTCCAACCTTTGCCGAGAGCTTCGGTCCCCAGAGGGGATTTTCCCGTCGGCCCGGAAACTCGGGGCTTTCCCGTCCTCGGCGGCAAGTCGTCGCTTCTGATGTCACGATACGAGGTGAATACAGGATATATATAGTTCATACAGCCAGTCTACATCGATCGGGGCAAAGCCATCCATCGTCGAATGCCGCAGGGGTCTCGCCGAGAGTCGTCTCGCACGAAAGAGATTAATTCTTTATCGACTGGAAGCGGCCGCGTTTCCGCGTGTGGCGAAGATATCCAGCGAGCTATTCGCTAACGGCTAGTTCGGTCCCTTGCTGGCTGGCTGCCCTCGGGCAGCCACAGACCGGCCGACCGTCGGAGTCTGCCAGTTCATGCCCTGCCAGTCGCTCCGCGATGACTGCTTCACCATCCCCGAGACCCGTACCAAACTTTCTTCATCCTTCTCTCAGCTCCCTCCTCATCCTCGTCCTCCGCCGACACGACGCTCACGGCTCTCTCCCTCGCTTCTTTCCCCCAGTGCAAATTTACGATCGTCCTCTTCCTGTCTTCCTCAGCACGGCGGCGATTCAACGAGCTATGGAAGTCCTCGACTTGCGTATCGGTACGCGTATAGATGTAGAGTGTGAAAATAAGAAGAGAGGAGATAATGCCAACGTACGCGCTTTTCACATCCCAATCGCATGCGGAAGAGACCGAGGGGACGGGCGCCAAAACTCGCACCTACGCTCCGTATACTACGTAATGTGCAGATACAGTGCGATGGATCTGGGTTGAATGGGGGGGAGGGGGGATAAAATGGAGTATCACAAACATTTTTTAGAAAAATTCATTCCTGCACTCGGATAGACTGAGGCAAAATAAAGTAACAGAATAAGGTAAATGTCTCTATTTCCGGCCACTGTAAGGCCGACTAGGCAAAAGAATGGTGTTGTCAAGCGTGAAAAAAGTAAACTAGAGAATGACTTTCACACAGATCGGTAGCTTTAACCATACACTTTCCAAAAGTCCTCGACTTGCGTATCGGTACGCGTATAGCTGTAGAGTGTGAAAATAAGAAGAGAGGAGATAATGCCAACGTACGCGCTTTTCACTTCCCAATCGCATGCGGAAGAGACCGAGGGGACGGGCGCCAAAACTCGCACGTACGCTCCGTATACCACGTAATGTGCAGATACAGTGCGATGGATCTGGATTGAATAGGGGGAGGGGGGGGGGGGGGGGGATAAAATGAAGTATCACAAACATTTTTTAGAAAATTCATTCGTACACTCGGATAGACTGAAGCAAAATAGAGTAACAGAATAAGGTAAATGTCTCTATTTCCGACCACTGTACACTGAGAAAAAAAAAATGTTGGATTAACCAAACTCGCGGTCACCTACGTTCAAAGCTGTTATTTGGTTGGTACAACTAAATCATTCTTTTGTTGAACAATTATTCGCTTCAGTCGATTCGAAATATTTCAAATAAAAAATTTTATTGTACCAACTAAATAACGGCTTTGAACGCAGGTGAACGCCCCTTGGTTAATTCAACAAGTTTTTTTCTCAGAGTAAGGCCGACTAGGCAAAAGAATGGTGTTGTCAAGTGTGACAAAAGTAGATTAGAGAATGACTTTCACACCGATCGGTAGCTTTAACCGTACACTTTCCAAAAGTCCTCGACTTTCGTATCGGTACGCGTATAGCTGTAGAGTGTGAAAATAAGAAGAGAGGAGATAATGCCAACGTACGCGCTTTTCACTTCCCAATCGCATGCGGAAGAGACCGAGGTGACGGGCGCCAAAACTCGCACCTACGCTCCGTATAGTACGTAATGTGCAGATACAGTGCGATTCATCTGGGTTGAATAGGGGGAGGGGGGGGGGGGGGCAAAATGGAGTATCACAAACATTTTTTAGAAAAACTCATTCGTACACTCGGATATACTGAGGCGAAATAGAGTAACAGAATAAGGTCCTTATTCCCGACCACTATAAGGCCGACTAGGCAGACTCACGGTGTTGTCAAGCGTGACAAAAGTTTTACTAGAGAATGACTTTCACACAGATCGGTAGCTTTAACCGTACACTTTCCATAAATCGTAGACTTGATCCATTCCGTCAAGTATTTTCCTGGATAAAGAGTGATAAAGCCGCACTAGTGCATGTGCCATCCACCGACCAACTGTGACCAACTCCGACCGGGCATGCCCCCATTACCGACCACCTTTTTTCGCAGCACGAATGACAGAGGTTGCAAAGGAAAAATAAACACAAATCAACGATAAACGATTATAAAAATAAAAAATAAACTGCCTGTGCCTGTGTACTATTCCGTAAATTCATGGTCTGCAAATATTATTCGAAGACCATGAATCTTCCTCGGGTCCACTTCAGTGCTCTCCGGGTCCACTTCAAATACCTTCGAGATGTATCACGCACGTGCTTTTACCCACTATCCTGTGTTCCTCAATTCACACGTTTCTGTCACTGGCTGCATTTGAGATACATTCCAGATAATAACACATTTTCTGTATAACTTTATTGCCACTTTGAAAATCTCATTTTGTAAACCGGAAGTGACGTCGTAGGGGAAACGTCACTTCCGGTTTTGAAATCTTAGTTTTCGAGCGGAAGTGTCGTCACACGGAAAACGTCACTGAGGCCTTGAAAATCTCATTTTTCTACCGGAAGTGAAGTATCTCCTGTATGACGTCGTTTCCGATAAAAATAATTTTTTCCAAACCGGAAGTCGCATGACGATCATGTGCGATCGGCCCATCCGACCCATTCGGCCACAAAACCCAAAGTTTCCAAATGCTCGGAATGATTGTTATAAATGTCACTGTGCCTTTAATTCAATTAGTAAGCAGTCAACTCCTACGTCCTTACTTTATTTGTCGTGTGCTCCGCCTCGCCCCTATTGGGTTCTCAACCCAACACAGATAGCATAATATATTCCAAGAGTGGTTTACTGGACGTTGGGCCGAGGCGTCCTCCACCCGCTTCGGCTGTCTCTCTTGCTATAACCGAACACGTCACTATAACCGTAACCGCGAGGTGATATAGGGGTGGTTTTGCGGCTTTGCGCTTCTCCATCGTTCCCTCTATCTCTCCCTCTCCCCCCCCACCCCCCCCCCCCCCCCCCCACACTCTCTCTCTATTCCGCGGGTTCCTCACTCGTCCAACCGTAGAATTACGCGGAGCACATTCTATTCCCGATAGGACTGTCCGCTCTCCTCCCTTGTGTTCGCCAGTTCGGCCACCCCCACCCCCGTGTTTGCTCGTACCGTTTCCGTTCTCCACGCCGTTCCTCGTTCTCCACACACACACATATATAATCGTCTCCGTCGCTCCTGTTTTGTCTCCAGCGGTCCTCGCTCATCCTCGCCCGGCGAAAAGCTAGAAGATAGAAGAACCGCAACCGCACGAACATCGCTGACGAACAGAAGCAAGCGTCGCGCAAAAACATCGGTCCGTGCCCCCCCCCCCCCCCCCCCAGAGAATCGTGACCCGCATTCCGGTACCGAACATGGAAGAGGATAGCTCGAAACCTCACTATATGTACCGTGCCGGAAACGATTGTTCCGATATCCAAAGCGCGGAGAACGCTCGGCCGAAGAGGAATTTTTACTACCTCGTTTCTGGATCATTGAAACGATTGGGGCGGGGGGGGGGGGGGGGGGGGGGCGGCGTTATATCTGTTTCGCGTTCTTTATCCCGTTAGACGCTACGTCCTTGTGTGTTTCCCGATCCGCGCTCGGCCCTGCCTATCGCCATTCCATGGAAATTCGATCGCGGTCTTGCAGCTCGTTGCCAGAGGCCCGCGGAAACGAATTTACGACGAGTCTCGATTGTCTCTTCCGCGTATTCGTTGTATTCGCGGGGGTTGAACAACCGGCTCTCGCGGAGCAATCCAATCCGTCCCTCCCTCTTTCGCCTCACCTCCTTCAGGCCTTGTAATTCGAAAACTTTGGAGCTTAGGGGAGGGTGGGAGAGGCCCCGAAATACAGACTGTTTATACGCGAAAGCGATCGGGCGGTTTCCCGACGGCAGCTCAACCGTTAGTTTCGGCTTTGCCCGTGCCTCCGAAAGCGAGCTAACAACGCCGAGTGCACGGGCGAACAATGCCTTACGGGATCCACGCTAACAACAGGGTTTGTAAATTTGACAAACATTTCGGGGCCGCACAAGGTTCTAGTTTTTTTTGCTTCGGCACAGAGGAAGCTCTCTTTGGTGAAAAAAAAAAATCATTTGAGATTTTAATGAGAACGTGTTCAGAATTTTCCGAAAGATCGAAAAATCGTGTTTGGATAAAAATTTTCGGATGTGCGTGTGTGTGTGTGTATGAATGGATCGGACGCGAAAAAATCAAACCGCTATAACTCGAGAATGCATCGACCGATCGAGCTGAAGTTTCGCACACCGATGTGTGGTTAATCGTCAGTTTTTTTTTTTTTTCAAAATTTCATTTAAACATTTTCAGTTTTTTTTTTTTTTTACTGCGATTTTTTATTTGTTCAAAAATGTTTGCTCGCGCTCTAGCGTTTACAATTTTTTTAGCTAGCTGACTCAAAACGTGTGCAGAGATAGAATATCATTGCCAGATGATCCTTGTTAAATTTTGGGAGATTTGGTGGAACCGTTTAGATTTAATTATTTTTTATTTATTTTTTTTTTCATGAAAAATGAGTACTTTGTTTTAGACGCAATTTTCCAATAAATATATAAAGAATAAAGACGCAATAAAGAAACATTATCAGAAAGCGATATGAACATTTATATTTTCAGCTTTTTTTCTTGATTATTTTTATTTATCTTTCAATGAATCGTATTTTTAACTAAAATTTTTTTAAATCAATAAGAAAAAAATGCTAAAATTAATAAGAACAAACAATAACAAAAAAATGTTTGTTAAATTCAGAAATATTTTTCACCTTTCGTGCCTCCCGCCAGAAAAATAATTTATTTGACAGTCACCGCTTATTTGGTTCAAGTAAAATATTTATTTCATTTAAATAAATATTTTTCTCATTTAATTAACTATTTACTGAATTTAAATAAATATTTTACTTAAAGCAAATAAACATCGGCCGCCGAGTAAATGTTTTTTTCTGGGTGTATGAATTCCTATTACTTTGTGACAGTATTTATTCGCCGAATAATTTACGGATCGCGGAGATGGTTTTATATTCGGGCTTCTCTTTTTTTAAGGAGCTATCTCCGATTTTCGGAATAGGATATATCTGACCTGGCGAGAGAGACGAGAGCCCATGAATTTATAGTATCCATCGAGGGCGGCAATTTATCTTTCCCGCAGCGTGGGTATAACGGGATTCACCCACCTCGACGGCCCAAAGTCTGATAGGACAGATCTATTAATCCCCGAACGAGGAAAAGGGTAACCGGAGGGTGAAAAAGGGATGGAGCTAGGATGCGCCACCGGCGAGGAGTGACTCACGCGACGATCCCGATCCGCAGCGGGACGTCGAGAACGAACGACGAAATTTACGCGAGTTCGTTAGGAGTTTAGCCGGTAAATACGCGACAGCCCCGCGTCTGAGCGCAACGGACCTGTACCACTGGCGATAGGTAGGTATACACCACGTATGGACAGACAGCGCGGCAAATACGACTCGGCACACCGGTGCATAGAAGATACAGGTTTCCGCAAATACGTGTACTGAAAAAAAAAAAAAAAAATTTGCTTGCGGGCTGCCAAAGCAAAAAATTCTTATTTCAATTCTTACAATTCCATGTGACATTGAAACAATGACAGCAAAACTGCCAAAGTGACATGTTATAATTTCAAACTTGTATGCAATTGTAAGAATTGAAAGTAGAATTGAAATAGTAATTGTTTTCCTTGGCAGCCCGCAAGCGGGTGGCGAAGTAAATGTTTGGTTGATCGAACTAACAGTCGGATCAAATGTTTCTTTACTTACTACGACAATTATTTCGTTCGATCAACCAAAAATTTATTACATTAGGCAATGGTCACATGGCCAATAAAAGAGGTACATTAAGTGTACATTAGGCAATGTCACATGGCCAATGAAAATTTGAAAGAAATGAAAAGTAAAATTAAATTTTTAAGTTTTTTTTCGGAGCAGAATTCGAAAAGCTTTACACGAGTAAAAATTTTCGAGCGTTACATCGGGCCCTGATAGGGTCCTGATAAGGCCTTATCAGGACCCTATCAGGGCCCGATGTAACGCTCGAAAATTTCTACTCGTGTAAGGCAATGTCTTCGAGGATTTCAGGTACACAAGCGTGAATCATTGCTTTTTATCTGTGAAGGAAAACCACAAATAAAAATTCGGTCGCATTTTATCATTCGTAATTATGTAAAAAGATCCGCCGAGTCTCGATATGAAGAAATTGTAGAAATTGTAGTTTCATTTTTTTTTAATTACAATATATTAACAACATTGTATCGAGAAACATAAAACTCCCTTCACAATTTTTACTTTCTTCTTTATTTTCTAACTCGGGGATCTTTTTCCATCGTTACAAGAGATCGATTGCACGGTGTTTTTTTTATCCAATAAAAATAAATGGAATACATTGTTTTTTCCTGAATTCGACGGGGCATCAGATTTCATAAGATTTTAAAGGTGATAAAAAATGGCGCAGGCGCCCAACCATTCTTAAATTCCGAGCGGTCATCTTAAAACTGCACACAAATATAATATTTCAATAAAGGATTTATCGTATCGAATTTGACTGAAATTATCCAAGCGGTCAGACGTGATTAATTTTTTTTTTTTTTTATTGCTTGAAACGCTTTAATTCAAATAACCATGGAGGTGTTGAGCTCAAGTTAGTTGCGATTCGTGATTAGCGAGGAAAAAAAATATTATACATGACCACAATACAACGAATTATGAAAATATGACTCTCCGAATTTTTTCACGTCTTAACGGCACAAAACGTACATTAACGGCACATAACTTCCTCTGTGAGAAAGCCAAAAACTGTGAACGAACGTTTTCATAGAAAGTTATATGCTGAGAGTTGGGTATGCACTATAAAGTAAAAAATGAGAAAGGTACGCGCAACATGGTAAAAATGAGGAAGGTACGCGCAACACAGTAAACAAAGCTTCCTCTATGAGGAAGGAAAATGAGGAAGGTACGCGCAACACGATAAAAATGAGGAAGGTACGTCCGAAACTGTTAAAATGAGGAAGATACGCGCAAAACGATAAAAATGAGGAAGATACGCGCAAAACGATAAAAATGAGAAAGGTACGCGCAAAACTGTAAAAATGACGAAGATACGCGCAAAATGGTAAAAATGAGGAAGGTGCTTGGAAAACGGTAAAAATGAGGAAGATACGTCGCAAAACGGTAAAACGTTCAAAAAATGATGAAGCGATGTGCAAATGACTTTTCATCTATATATTTGTCGTACTGATACGGACGTCGCCGATCCCAGCGCATTCAGACGTTCGATCAACGTCCGAATAATTTCGCCCGTGCACCGATATCTATAATCTGTTTCTCGTCTCCCAGCGCCCAATAGATCGGGCATACGAACGCCGTGAGGAGCGAGCTCGAGCGAGAGAGACGCGTATCGGCAATTTACGTCGTTCCACATGCAACATTCGTCGATACACGTGCAGCCGTGCCCCTCGGTCCTCCGCACAACGAGCCCTACACCGAGCCGTTCGTTCGGGCAACACGCTGCCGCTAATGAACGAGAGTGTCGTTTGCACGCGGCGTTGCAGATCGACCCGGTCCGTTCTGCCCTCGCTGTGTTCTGCGGAAACGAGCGTATAGTGCTGCTCTGTTACTCAACGCTTTTTTTTTTTCCGTCTCTCAACGAGCGCCGAAAGGACCGCGAGGCCAGGCAAAATTTTCCCGAATTTTCCGGTTGCTTTTTACGTTCAACTCCCCTGTTCAACGAACTCTGTATGTCTGTATGTCTGTAGAAAAAAAAAAAATACATAGACATATACGCGCTATCCGTCGCTGCTGCGACCCGCCGAACGAATCGTTTTCGGGTTGCATTCGGAGAGTAAAAGAGTGTAGACTTTTTTCATCACCCGATGCGTAGAGGTAAAAAAAAAATGGCACTTTTTATCAATCCTCCCCGTTAATCCGGGATAAAAAATTGTTTGAGTGATTTAGCCACGACAGTTATTAACGATGCGTATCGGTGTCGGGAAACAAAGTAAAAAACGAGACGCAGCTAGGAACAACGGATCGAGGCCAATCACTATGGAAAAATTATAATATAATATAATATAATATAATATAATATAATATAATATAATATAATATAATATAATATAATATAATATAATATAATATAATATAATATAATATAATATAATATAATATAATATAATATAATATAATATAATATAATATAATATAATATAATATAATATAATATAATATATCAATCAATTTTTTCTTACAAATCTTGATAAGTGTGTTTGCCTCCAGCGTAGATTCGCGTTGGGATGCGGATAGAATTGCGGATAGAATCGCGAGAAAGGTTTTCGACAAGTATAGCTAATACTTTGAAAAAAGTTGTAGAAGGTGAAAATCCGCCGCGGAAAAACAACCGAATATTCCATTCGAAAATACACGTTTGTCGTAACAAAAGTTACATTTAAAAAAAAAAAGGGAGCTCGAAGGGAAGTTGCATGGGCGGGTTCGGTGGCGCGAAATTCCAAAAGCGACCTACATGCCGGGCACGAATTCAAGCTTTCCTTCGTTAATGAAACGAGTGACACTTTTTTTTCCTTTTTTTTCACCTTTTCGGGCGCCAGAGCGTCGCCGAGAGCGGTGGACTGCGTACGTGCGTCGCTGGTCGTCGTGGCCCTACCCGCTCTCCCCTCCGCCCTCGCGCGAGTCTCGGTAATCGTGCAGAAACCATGTATGAAAAAGCGAAGAAAGAAACCCAGGAGGGGAGTAATGGAGACACACAGAGGGCGCAGGAATTGGCAAAAGGGGGGGCGGAAAAAGCGCCGGAGAAGAAGTCAGAGTAAAAAAAAAAGGAAAAAAAAGGGGGGGGGGGGAAAGCACGTGTAATACCTTGGATCCGTGCGGCGTGCCCTCGCTCCGCTCCAGCTTTATCGGCTGGCACGTACGGAGAGTCACGGTTATTCGCTATGCGCGTGACTTACACGGAGCTTCCAGTTGAGCGTGTATTGCCGTGTACATGCATTCTATCAGCGCCGTCTACCGGCCAGCTCCGACCCAACTTGCACACCGAGCTCTTCGCATGTACACGCAATGCACACTCGTCCGGTGAGCTTGTGCAGGTCGTGCACATAGCGAATACCTACGTACGTACGTGTACGTGTCCCTCCGCGGGTCTCCACATCGCCGCTGCGTTATATAATACGTACGGCGAATATATACACGTGGTAAGGAGCAAAACTAGGAAGAGAAAAGTTTCGGTAAGATACGCGCGGAGGTCGCTGAGGGTCGACTGGCTGAATGCTGGTTGGCTGCTGCTCTCTCACCCCGGCCAAGCTCCGGATCGTTTCGGCACAACGAACCGAGAGAATGAAGAAAAAGGTGCTGCCTTTTGCCTTTCCTCCCAACCCTCCGGTACTCGGCGGACGGCGGTGTGCGCTCCGGTGCCGCCACTGCTGGAAGTACCACGAGGAGAAATAAAAGCTCCGGGGCGCGCCAGGAATGCATCCCACGCGCACAATATTACGGCCACTGGTGTGTATTATATCGGGGTAATTTCGGCGGGCGATACCCCGTGCGGGCGACCCTACCGCCACCTTGGCACTTGGGCAGCGACTCTCGCGAGACACCGTCACGTAGAAATATGCTCCGCCGGGCAAGAGGTAATACAGCGGCTCTGAAATCATATTCTCAGAGACCGAAATATTTTTTTTTTTTTTTTTTTCTTGTAATAAGACAAGAAACCACGAGACTGTAATTTTAGGATGGGTGTTTGGCTAGGGTGCTTAAACAGGGTCCGTAAATGGAGTATTTTTGAACTTTCTGAGGGCCAGCTCGTATTGTCGTGAGGTATAAAACAAAAAGGCTACACAGTAAAAAAAGTTTGTACTTTTTACACCAACTTATTGTCCACAAACGTCCACAATTTTTTTATTTGTCGATTTTCTGGTTTTACAAAAAAAGGTACAAACTGAAATCGTCAATGACATGGGAAACGTAAGGACAGGTTCGTATATTCAAATAAGTAACAAATGAGTTTGTCACGTACTTGACAAAATTATTTTTACGAAATTTCGCATTCCGATTTTACGAAATAATTTTTTACTGTGCAGTTGCATGTTACCATGCGCTATGGTAATTTTTCTTAGATGATCAATAGTTTTTGTCAGATCCTTCTCTCAGTGTATTAACGATGCGATTAACAATGCTGGCCCATTTCGTTATTGTTTACTTATCCCACTCATGCTTTGCTCTTTTATACTATGAATCTTATACTATGAATCTTACACTATGAATCTTATACTATGAATCTTATACTATGAATCTTATACTACGAATCTTATACTATGAATCTTATACTATGAATCTTATACTATGAATCTTATACTACGAATCTTATACTATGAATCTTATACTATGAATCTTATACTATGAATCTTATACTATGAATCTCATACTATGCATCTTAGACTATGAATCTTATACTATGAATCTTATACTATGAATCTTATACTATGAATCTTATACTATGAATCTTATACTATGAATCTTATACTATGAATCTTATACTATGAATCTTATACTATGAATCTTATACTATGAATCTTATACTATGAATCTTATTCGCCTTATACTATGAATCTTGTATCCACAATATCAGCGCCTCACTCGTAGGGGACTCGTCCCCCGACGAACGCAGCGCAACAGAACGCAATACAAATACATTTTTCCATTAAAAAAACCCGAGTACTCCATGAACGTCTGGGGTATCTGATATCACACACGATGCAAAACGGCAAGCGGATCAGACGAAAGTACGCCTGCGGGTTGCGTCAACCACGGAGCGCGTTGACATAATTAAAGGCCGGTAGGATCGTGTAGGGTCTGTACAACAGCCCGCGGCGTCGAAGTGTTAATTGGAGATTACCATTAATTAAGCATCATCCACGTAACCCTGTCAATCTCTCCCTCGGTGTCGTGGGCGCCTCGAATCGATCCGCAACGTCGTCGTTGGGTCGGGGTCCATGCCCTCGTGTAACGAGACAGAGTGCGATCTTGTATCTCCTCCGACGCGGTTCTCCGAAACCTACCCGAACGTTTTTCCACTTTTTTTTTTTCGTCCACTCGACATTGCTACACATTTATCTCCGCCTTTCTTGATCTCCAGTTTATTCCCGATACTGCTAGGGGGAATTAAGTGGGAGAGTAAACTATATACGCAGTGCCCGACAAGTTATGCAGATCCGAGGTAACTCGACGTGGCTGTCGCCCATCGGATATCGGTCCGAGGTAATCGATCGAAACTCATCCGTACCAGAGGATGCAACACAGTGTATCAGCAATGGGTTACATAGGCAATACATAGGAGGCGGAAGCAACAGCAGCAGGGGTAAACGGTCTCGGGCGAGGGCCTGCAGTGAAACTTGGTGCATGGTGATGGGAGCCGATTAATCGAGCCTTAATTACCCTCCCGCGCGCCAATTTCAACTTGACTGGTGATTGGACCGGTCCAGGACCAAAATCGTTGACGTTATCCATTTGCGTTTATCCTCACTTCCTTTATCTCTGGTGACTTCGGTTATGTCCCGCTACGCTTAGAGAAAAATGGGCGATGGAGCGAACACACGTGAGATGTTGACCCAAGCAAATATGGTTGGCTCAATGACGATTTGGGTGGCTTAACGACCGAGAGATTCAGTTCACAACACGAGGTTGTCTCAACCTCTCGGTGAGGTTAAACACGGCGAAACTCATGGTGAACTTGAATTGATAGATATCATCGAGGCTGAGCCAACCTCGGTGAAGTTGATTGATTAAAATTGAGGTTGACTCAACCTCAATGAGGTCGATTGGTTCAAGTTCACCATCAGTTTCGACGTATTTAACCTCACCGAGAGGTTGAGGCAAGCTTGTGTCGTTAACGCAACCTTCTCGGTGGTTGAGCCACCTAAATCGTCATTGAGCCGTATTTAACCTCACCGAGAGGTTGAGTCAAGCTCATGTCGTTAGCGCAACCTTCTCGGTGGTTGAGCCACCTAAATCGTCATTGAGCCGTATTTAACCTCACCGAGAGGTTGAGTCAAGCTTATGTCGTTAACGCGACCTTCTCGGTGGTTGAGCTACCTAAATCGTCATTGAGCCGTATTTAACCTCACCGAGAGGTTGAGTCAAGCTTGTGTCGTTAACGCAACCTTCTCGGTGGTTGAGCCACCTAAATCGTCATTGAGCCGTATTCAACCTCACCGAGAGGTTGAGTCAAGCTCATGTCGTTAACGCAACCTTCTCGGTGGTTGAGCCACCTAAATCGTCATTGAGTCGTATTCAACCTCACCGAGAGGTTGACTCAAGCTTATGTCGTTAACGCAACCTTCTCGGTGGTTGAGCCACCTAAATCGTCATTGAGCCGTATTTAACCTCACCGAGAGGTTGAGTCAAGCTCATGTCGTTAACGCAACCTTCTCGGTGGTTGAGCCACCTAAATCGTCATTGAGCCGTATTTAACCTCACCGAGAGGTTGCGTCAAGCTTATATCGTTAACGCAACCTTCTCGGTGGTTGAGCCACCTAAATCGTCATTGAGCCGTATTTAACCTCACCGAGAGGTTGAGTCAAGCTTATGTCGTTAACGCAACCTTCTCGGTGGTTGAGCCACCTAAATCGTCATTGAGCCGTATTTAACCTCACCGAGAGGTTGAGTCAAGCTTATGTCGTTAACGCAACCTTCTCGGTGGTTGAGCCACCTAAATCGTCATTGAGCCAACCATATTCGGTTGGCTCAAGCGCTGATGTATGTTCGCTACATCCCCGTTTTTTCTCTCAGTATACTCGCTCAAATGCGAATGGAATACGGTGTGCGGGACACAACGGCGACTTTCACTGGGTGGGAGCCACAGTTTTAGCGGGGTCCGCTGCCGGAGGAAAGCGGAGATGTAACGGGATTGCGGCCCGAGCAAGAATCAGGAGGGAAAGTTATCCTACGGGTTTTTGCGTCGTCCAGCAAAGGTTTCGCTTCCGCTTCCTCATTCTCAACTCCGCGATCCCTCGAAGGCCTTCGGAGCAAGCAAATTGATGTCGGTCGCTCCCCTAATGCGACCTCGGAGGATCGAAAGGAAGCTGCGAGGACCGAACCGATGCGGGGTGGAGCGAGCGCGAGAGATTCGTATAAAGTCTCGTCGCCTTTAATTCGGCCATGCCACACAATTGCCCAAGCCCCATTGGGCAGTGACTAATCGGAGGGGCTGAACTCATCCTCGTGAACGCTCTTTTTCTTCTATTCGTTCATTCTTTTTTTTTTCTTCACTTTCCATACTCTTTCTATCCACTGGGCTCTGTCCTTACGAGGAATTACTATTGGCTGTGGGTGACGAAAATTTAAATTTCACTCCCCAGGACTCGTCACGGTAGTAGGAACACGAACTTCATTATTAGATACAATGCCAATTGTTTGTGTCTGTAAAAATTCAAGAAAGGTTACCGGTTATTTACTCTAAAATAAATGAATATAGTGAAAATAAATATTTCGAATCTACATAGCCATGAAGTTCATCTACGTTGGACACTCACAACGGTGCACGGTGAAAAATAATTTCGTAAAATCGGAATGCGAAATTTCGTAATAATAATTGTGTTAAATAAGTGACAAGCTCAATTATTTGAATACACAAACCTGTCCTTTTATTTCCCCTCTCGTGGACAATTTTAGTTTGTATTTTTGTTCGTAAAACTAGAAATTTAACAACAACAAAAATGTGGACGTTTGTGGACAATAAGTTGTAAGAAGTACAACATTTTTTTACTGTGTACTCACAGATACTCACACGGATATGAGTATCTGAGAGTATCGGTGTGAGTGTCCAATCAACATGAACGTTATTATTATGTAGATATCAGCCATTAGTCTGCCGTCGGTGGTCGCGCTCTATACCAATGTGGCAACGCTGAATGGTTAATTCGCGGTCGTAAGCCATTACCCTATATCGGTAGCCCGCAAGCATGTAGAATACCGTCAAACTTTCGTAAGAATCAATAATTTGCAAATTTATTACACCGAGAAAAAAAAATGGTTGATTTGAGCAAATGCGCGGTGACATACGTTCAAAGGTGTATTTTGTTGGTACAACAGAAATGTTTGTTTCGATCGACAAATTGTGAATAAATTGAAGCAAAAAATCATTTAACGATACAATGCTTTATTTGTACTAAACAAAGAACAGCTTTGAACGTATGTCACCGCGACTTTTGGTTAATCCAACCAATTTTTTTTCTCAGTGTATCGGTCGTGAAATTGTAGTGATAAACTTTGGGTGCGTTCTTGAATGTTGAGCTATGCGTTCTTTTATTTGTGACTGTCCACAGCTATAGTGAACTTTTTAACCCTTTGAACCATAGATTTTGACACTATGAAGACAAAAACTCGGTAGTTCGTGTTAAAAAAATAAATGTACAAAATTGCCAACGGTACATCCGATTCTTTCTGCAGGCTACATTTCGTCCGTTTGATAACAAACGAAAGCTGGTCAGAGCAGATTTGTGTCAAAACTAAACCCCGAATCGAGAGCAGACTGCAATATAAGAACGCGCCTATTCCATTTAAATAAATATCTCATAGATTATGTTTACGCATCAATTTTTTTCGCGGAAAAACTATGTAAGGACAAATTCGTGCTGTCTTAATAATTCACAGATCCCAAACAATGCTATCAGTTAGTGTCGTACAGATGTCAAATAATAATTTGTCACGTTAATATTTTTTCGGAACTTAACCCTTCGTAAGCCTCATCACCCGAAACTGTACCGAAACCGAACTAACGCTAGTGCCTAACAATGGGGATAGAGGTGTGACTTATAAAGGGTTAAATAGTTATACTTCAACATTTCCATGATACAACTCGAATTTGGCTACCACTAATGTGCATTTTTTATCTTGAGCAACCAATTAGCGTTGCACGGTCGTCCAGTTTGCACATCAGGGATTTAACGACAGAACTCAATCGTAGCTATCGTTTTTCTGTTTGCAGCTGAAGGAATACACTCTGACGGAAACTTATCACGAGGACGACGTCGAGGTGGAATTCGTTAGCAACGAGAGCCAACATCCCGGCATGCCGACCCCACGGGGAATCGATCCGAATCGAGAACTTAACGAGGAGATCGCCGAGGAGCGAAGGGACATGGACACCCAAAGATACAGGTAATCCTCAGTCTGCTGTTCTACATGCACAATTTCGTTCCCATCGCGAATCGACATTTCAATCTCACTCGTACGCACTTGTTCTCTTATTTCCTTTGCCTATCGGCTTTCCAGGATTAAACTGCTCGCACACAAAACATACGTACGGAACACGGACATGCCGTGCGGCATTCACACACATCCGTGATCTGTTGATGCTCGCGCATTGGTGTCCGACTGGCTCGTCTGTGCGACTGCAAACTGCACACGTTGTGTTATGTGCGAGGACCCCAAGTTGGACTCAACTAGAATTCCGATTACGATTGTACAATGAAAAAAAAAAAATGAATGATTCAATTAAACTTTGCTTGCTGCCAAAGAAAACAAAATGTTGTTTCAATTCTACTTTCAATTCGTACAATTTCATACCTGATTGAAACGTTAACATGTCACATTGACAGTCTCGCCGTCGTTGTTTCGATGTCATATGGAATTGTAAGAATTGAAAGTAGAATTGAAACAAACATTTTTTTTCTTCGGCAGCCCGCAAGCGAATTTTTTTTTTTTTCAGTGTACATTACTCGTCAAAACAACACAACAACAAAACAACACACGCTAAAAATACAAAAAATAATATTACATTACGATTGTTATTTCGTAGTGTTATTTTAGCATCGAGTTATTTTTTCGTCTCACCACCAACTTTGCACAAAAACTCAATTTTTCTCTGATGCTTGGAGTGATTATAACGAATTTAATTTTCATTAGTAATTAGTAAACAGTGAATTCGTAGCTTCCGACACATTCAGAGAGTCTATGTTTTTCAGCGTTATATAAATTTACTTTATATAACTATAAACAAATAATATATAAATATACAAAAAAATAACACAACAACAAAGCAACACACGCTAAAAATAGAAAAATAAATACAAAAAATAATATTATATTACGAGTGTTATTTTAGCATCGAGTTTTTTTTTTCGTCTCACCACCAACTTTGCACAAAAACTCAATTTTTCTCTGATGCTTGGAGTGATTATAACGAATTTAATTTTCATTAGTAATTAGTAAACAGTGAATTCGTAGCTTACGACACATTCAGAGAGTCTATGTTTTTCAGCGTTATATAAATTTACTTTATATAACTATAAACAAATAATATATAAATATACAAAAAAATAACACAACAACAAAGCAAGACACGCTAAAAATAGAAAAATAAATACAAAAAATAATATTATATTACGAGTGTTATTTTAGCATCGAGTTTTTTTTTTTCGTCTCACCACCAACTTTGCACAAAAACTCAATTTTTCTCTGATGCTTGGAGTGATTATAACGAATTTCATTTTCATTAGTAATTAGTAAACAGTGAATTCATAGCTTCCAACACATTCAGAGAGTCTATGTTTTTCAGCGTCCCCGTTTTGCCCCGACCCCGCCTATTTGAGCTTGTATAGACGGAAGATTTAATTCTCCGGGCTCTCGAGCTTTTTCTCGCTTCAAATTGGAACTCGTGCTAATAAGGTAGAATCGTTGAAGAGTGCCCGAGGCTGAGAGCAAAGAGACAGAAATACCGGGAGCGAATGAAGTAACCCTCTCTCCCGTATATTAAAAGTCGAGTGTACTCTCGTATCTCGTTCTTGACGACGACGACGGCCACTCCCGCAGAATCCACATGCGAGAGAAGTGCAAGAGGGACTATATAACATTTCTAGGGCGAGAGCGTTTCTAAAGATAGAATTTCGCGGTGGTAAAAGCGGGAGCGTTGAACGAGAGACATGCGGGGCCGATAGTGCGGTGAAGAGGGCCAGGTGGGGTTTTCCTGAGTTAGGAAAATCGGGTGAACGACTGAGTTAGTAAGGAAGACGAGAGATAGGACGGACCGGAAGAATGTGGATGGAAAAATGGAGAGAAGAACCCGTCCGTACAGCCAGGCTGTAGGGTAGACTGGGGCAAAACGGGAACACTGAGCAATAAAACCTGCTAAAACGATACCGAAAACATAGATCCATTGTTTTTCACACCAAAATTGTATTGGCATCGGTTGTGAAAGGATATTAAAAAAAAAAAAAAACCATTTGGGGCAAAACGGGGTACCGGTCGATTTGACGTGCGGCAAATTTTGATGTCAAATAACTTAGAACGACCACATTGGAATTTTGACATAAAACATATCGCATTATTAACGGCAAATTAAAGGCAATTTTAGTGCCCCAAAAAAAATTGCCGCTCCACCCATAGGGTAGAAACGTGTTGACTTTCTAAAATGGACTTTAATTAGCCGTTAATTATGCGATAAGTTTCACGTCAAAATTCCAATGTGGTCGTTCTAAGTTATTTGACATGAAATTTTGTTAGCTTCATTATTACCTTATTTTTCCCCACGTCGATAAAAAATTTCATATCCCCATTTTGCCCCGGTTTCCGTCGTTCGATGGCTATCATGAATCGATTTATTCGATAATTTTGGGTACCCCATTTTGCCCCCCGTCGATATGACATTCATTCCCGATTTCATGGAAAGGATGTCGTCTATCCTTTCCATGGATCAGCGACGAGCGCAACCCCGGCAGAAGCATGGAGATTCGCAGCGACAATGCCTGAGGCATCGCGCAAACAGCTTCGGAAATAGGAGGGACAGACTCTCCGCTTCGGGCTTGCGATGCCGTCACGCGAGCCGACTAAACAGCCTTGCGGGAAATGAAAAAAAAAAAAAAAATATCATTGATTCAAAAACAGTGACACTTGTCGGCTGCCATTGACATATGTAGTCAGTGTAATTATTATTTTCATTCTAACAATTATATATCAATATTAACCAATGTCTATGAAACTTATGAGAAGATAAGTAATAGTTTCATTATCATGCGTCGTTATATCAAACAAAATGGACTTGAAATAACAGCGTCAATACTCATTGGGGGCCAATACGTAAATGTATGGAATTGCTTTTCCGGCCCCCAATGAGATTTGACGCTGTTATTTCAAGTCTATTTTGCTTGACATAACGACGCATGATAATGAAACTATTACTTATCTTCTCATAAGTTTCATAGACATTGGTTCATACTGATATATAATTGTTAGAATGAAAATAATAATTACACTGACTACATATGTCAATGGCAGCCGGCAAGTGTCACTGTTCTTGAATCAATTATATATATATTTTTTTCAATGGGGGGTTGCCTGAATGTGCACGCCCGAGGACGCACATCCAGTGTACAATTCATGGAAAGTTCGACGGAAAAGCAATTCCATACATTTACGTATTGGCCCCCAATGAGATTTGACGCTGTTATTTCAAGTCTATTTTGCTTGACATAACGACGCATGATAATGAAACTATTACTTATCTTCTCATAAATTTCATAGACATTGGTTCATACTGATATATAATTGTTAGAATGAAAATAATAATTACACTGACTACATATGTCAATGGCAGCCGGCAAGTGTCACTGTTCTTGAATCAATTATATATATTTTTTTTTCAACGGGGGTTTGCCTGGATGTGCACGCCCGAGGACGTGCACATGCAGTGTACAATTCATGGAAAGCTCGACGGAAAAGCAATTCCATACATTCACGTATTGGCCCCCCAATGAGAGATCGAAACTATATGCGGTCGTTCTGGCACATCCAAAGGAGACCGAGCCACGTTAGAATGCGGAAGTAAATGTCTCAGACTCGGAGCAGAGTTTCATGATTACGGCTCGAGGACAAGCGGGGGCCGATAGTGCGGTGAAGAGGGCCAGGTGGGGTTTTCCTGAGTTAGGAAAATCGGGTGAACGAGTGGGTTAGTAAGGAAGACGAGAGATAGGACGGACCGGAAGAATGTGGATGGGGAAAATGGAGAGAAGAACCCGTCCGTACAGCGAGGGTGTACGGACATTTGGCTTGGAAGGATGTCGTCTATCCTTTCCATAGAGCGGCAACGAGGACGACCCGGCAGAAGCATGGAGATTCGCAGCGACAATGCCTGGGGTATCGCGCAAAGAGCTTCGGAAATAGGAGGGACAGACTCTGCGCTTCGGGGTTGCGATGCCGTCACGCGAGCCGACTAAACGGCCTTGCGGGGGGTTGCCTGGATGTGCACGCCCGAGGCTACCAGAAAAATAGGTACTTCCGAAGGCGAAGGAATACCGAGAGGGAAAACCGACTATATTTCCTTCTCTCTCCCCCCCCTTCCGCCTCTCCACAGTGTGCAGACTCCTATGGAAACCACCGCAGCGAATATACCGGAGGAGTTACCTATACGGATCTTCGCTGCCGCACTCGCCATACCTCGTGCTCCTTAACTTTTACGAAAATGCCAGGCCATTTCGCGCGCCTGCACCGGGCCCCGGAGATTGAGAGATATTCGGCACATTTCTGCCACGGTTCCTCTGCCTCTCTCTATACATATCCGAGTCACTGCTAACCCTGCTTTGCCGCTTCCGGTGCAGCAGAAGCTGGATCACTTTCAGCGCCTTTTTTTGCTGTTCTACAAGAAGGTCGAGAATCAACGGATTTCATTGTAGGGTAAAAGTGGTGAAAGTGGCCCACCTCGATTAACACGTAAATCAATGATATATGGATCGGGCCATATTACCCACTTTTAGCCTACAGTGAAATCCAGGCCAAGCGGGGTAACCGGAAACGACGGATAGTCCGAAATTATCGTGACACGCTTTTATTTCGAACACTGCTGAAAGGGACTTTAACATTCACAGGAGTAAGAGAAAAAAATGCATCGCCATTCCTGTCTTCAACAGGAATGGCGCTTCACCTTTTTCTTCGGCGCTTCACCTTTTTCTTCGGCGCTTCACCTTTTTCTTCGGCGCTTCACCTTTTTGTGCTGTTCTACAAGAAGACCGAGAATCAACGGAATTGATTGTACAGTAAAATCCAGGTCAAGCGGGTAACTGGAAACGACGGATAGTCCGAAATTATGGTGACAAGCCTTTATTTCAAACACTGCTAAAAGGGACTTTACCATCCATAGGAGTAAGAGAAGAAATGCATCGCCATTCCTGTCTTCAACAGGAATGGCGCTTCACCTTTTTGTGCTGTTCTACAAGAAGACCGAGAATCAACGGAATTGATTGTAGGGGAGACCGGGGCAAAATGGCACAGCGGGGCAAAACGGGACAGTGAGGGCAAAACTCAATTTTCCAATAATCTTTGGATGCCACATTTTGTCCCAACGATACATCCGGATGTTCAAACCCGTTTTACCCCACGTACCACCATCGCCACCATTCAAAAGTTATTGGAAAATTGCGTTTTCTCTCATTATCCCGTTTTACCCCGCTGTGCCATTTTGCCCCGCTTTCCCCTACAGTAAAATCCAGGTCAAGCGGGGTAACTGCAAACGACGGATAGTCCGAAATTATGGTGACAAGTCTTTATTTCAAACACTGCTAAAAGGGACTTTACCATCCATAGGAGTAAGAGAAGAAATGCATCGCCATTCCTGTCTTCAACAGTTTTAGGGTTAATCCATAGCAAAACAAAGTTTACTTCTTTTGTTCGTTTGCTTCATTTTTGAATTCCCGTTATTATCTCGTATGGAGCTGTATCGATAAAACTGGCTCTTATCGTTCGAAATGATCCAGTACGATGTTAATAAATTCTCCAGCTTCTTCGCGCTTCAATGCTTTCATTGACATTAATGTCTCATCAGCCAGTACTGTCATCATCTTAACAGCCAAGTAGACGGCAATAATTTGGTCCTCATCGAGAAAAGTTTAGCGTCCTTCGCAATAAAAATGTATCGCAGTTTTTCTTACCGACGGAGTAAGCGAAGGTGGTTTCGCATTCGTCGTGAAAAGAACGAGATTGCATGCATCTCCGCCCGAGGCCCGTCCTCGTACTTGCACTGGCTCCCTCCCCTGAAACCTCGTGACATACTGCACTTTTCATACAATCTTGAGGAGGGAAAAAGTGCAAAGTTTCGCTGAACAACGTCGAATGCGGAGAAACATACTTCGAACAGCTTCGTACTTGTTAAATTTAACGGAAGCGTCATATATTTCACAGCGTGTGTACCGAGATTGAAATATCCCTTTGCCCTCCGTGCCACGGTAACTTCCGGTTGCGAGGTGCTGTCGCACATCGCCGCATTGCCCACTTCCCGGCCTCCTCGCGTATGAATATTGTACGAGTTCTCTACGAGGAACTCGTTGTTGTCAACCGCAATATATGCTTGCACTACTTTGCGCGTCAATGCACTCCGAGAAAGCTGGCAAATACTTTAAGGCGGAACGAGGCTCGCCCGTTATATCGCTTATAAATCTCCGAAACTGCAATCGAACGCAAAGTTCGTGGGCCGTCGAGGTGGTCGCAGAAGTGAGAGGACGTAATTCAGGATAAAATATCGCTCCGTCGTGTCGTTGAGTAACTCGAGATAACGTATATATAAACTATATTGAATCCGCTCTTGTCAATTCTCATTCTTATCGAACTAATATCAAAACTTCGACGAGGACCGTATCGTTGTGATCTCGGATTTTTATCGCGAGACTAGTCCTTCGAGGACACTTTACTCTCGAACTTTCATCTTATTCCCTCTTTCGCAGCCTCGCAATCTTTGCCGTACGCTGCAGTGCTTCGCTGTGTTTATCGCTCTAAGGTAGCGTTATTGGATGCTGCAAAGCGGCGCCCTTATCCCGTGTAATATCCGGCGTTTCAGCGTACGTGGAAACTCTCACTGTACGTATGGAAGACAATCGATAAAACCTCTCGATGCTTTCTAACCAGCCATTCACGTCTCGAGAAAAGCGATCTAGGATGCCCTTTGTATTAAAAAAAAAATTGAACTTCACTCGATTTGATGTGTTTGATTGAAGAAAAAAATAAATCACGTGAAACTATCGAATTCGGAGATTGTGAGCGATGAAGAGCATATTCGGTCAGGGCCCGTGTTCTTAATCGTAACTGAAGGATTGCCCAGAATCCAATCGCGGTTAAGGGTTAACCTCAAATTGACCCTGGGAAATGGCTTCCTTATAGATCAATCTCAAGTGGCAAAGTGCCATTAAGATTACGGGACTTAACAAAATAATCGTCATTATGAATATATATATACAAGTATCCTGCAACACGCACTTAGGCCTTTGGCCCAGGGAATCGGGTAAAAGTCAGGGAATTTCAAAATTGGTCAGGGAAAGAGTAAACTGTCGCCGAAGCTTCTATAAATAAATAAGAAGTACATAAAAAGGAACCTCAAAAAAAAAAAAAATTGGGAACATTTTGAAGAAAAAAAAAAATAGAAATAATTACAACAATAATTAAGCATTTTCATTTACATCATTCATTTTTCTAAATATCAGTCGTTAGAAGTTTGGTCAGAGAAAATTTTTAATTCATCAGTGAAAAGTCAGGGAATTTTTTTTCGGGGGAAAAAACGGCCACCATGTTGTGGATAAATAAACCCGCTGTCTCTCACGAAGTTCGCCAGCCCTGTCAGAGGAAGGGTGGTAGCGTCTCTAGGCTCCGAATGAAGTGCCCAGTGCGTCTCTGCAGTCCCTGCAGTCCCTCACTAGGTGCGACTTAATCTTACACCTCTCTGACGCCTCCGGTACGCCCTGATCGTCCGAACAGACGCATGTTTTCTTGCCTCCATCGTGCACTGATAAAAAAGTACAGTTGAATCAACGAAGATTCTGGCAGGGATGTTCAAATAAATATTTAGTTGGTCGAACAAAATATTTTAATGACTCAAAAATATTTTCATGAAATCGCCCAACAAATTGTTGAACTAACAAATTTTTTAGCTGTACCAACGAAATATTAAATTGAACGTCCCTGCAAGAATCTTAGTTGATTCAACCGTATTTTTCATCAGTGCCGACAAATAAACACTCAATACAAGCAACTGTTCGTTCGATCGATCGAGTATTACTCTCGATCGACAAAATATTCTATCCGTCACCCACGCTCACGAATTCAGACTCAACCAATGCTTTCCGGAGGTTCAGATTCTTATTTTTTTTTTTTATACCGTATGGCACGTCGAGTTTTACAGTTAATGCAACAGACAGACTCGCACGCCCACATGAACCGAAAGACAAAAGACGCACCGAATTCCTCGCACGCGATCTTTGCCTCCGGGTCGCGAAGCTCCCGATGAAAAAGTGTGCCGGCGCAAACTCGTGACAGACGGGGATGGACAGAACGAAAGAGGGGTAGAAAAAACTTGGTTGGAATTTACTCGGCGCGGAAAATGAGTTCCGTTGCACGAAATCGCCGAGCGTCGGCGCTGTCGGCGTTTCCCGTACCGGGGAAACGATCCTGAACAATTCATTTCTCGTTCTACACCACCGGCGCGTTACGAGTCCCGGGTTTAAAATTGCCAGCCCGAGGCTCCACTTCGAGTTCGGGGAGTTCGCCGGTAGGAGCCGAGAGGGCGCAGTCTTTTTATCCACGTCGGGACTTCTCGCGACGACGCGTGGAACCTCCTGTGTGGATGCGGTCGCATTTGAGTTGCTCGCGGTCTCCGCGCCCGTCGAGCGACATCGAAAAGCTATGCATAAATTCGACTCTGTATGCATATCCCCTCATCCCCGAGTCGCCGATTGCTCGAATTTTTCCTCGTATCCATTATGTATATACTACTTTCGCTAGTTCGCCGACTCGCGATACTGACTCATTTCGAGCCCTCCTACGCCCTTCGCAATTCCAGGCTCGCTGTCTCCATTCCCTCGCACTCGGGGACACTGCGAGTCTGCGAGAAATTCCAAATATCTCACACAAAAGTTCGACTCGGTTCGCTTTGGTTATTTATTTCGCAAGATCCGAATCGATCTGATTTGAAAATAGGGATGACAAGACAATATAGAAAGAATGGTAAGCAATCGGCGTTACTAGAGAATCGCGTGGGAGAACAGCTCCAGTAGCTTCGAAACTCCCCACCGGGGCTCGTGAGAGTAAACCATTGGTGATCGAATGGTTAGAATTGTATCCGAACGGTATGTCGGTTGAAAAGATTCGCATCTTCATGATCGAATGGTTAGAATTGTATCCGAACGGTATGTCGGTTGAAAAGATTCGCATCGAATGATTCGTCCCATTAACACTTTTCATAATAACTATTCATTACCTTGCCGTTAACAAATTTGGAGCATTACCATTGGTCACAATGTAACTATTGGGACCACAAGCACTGACCAATTGTAACCATTTTCAGCATCGCCATTGATTAATAATGACTGTCGTGATCATAACTATTCACCAATTGTTGCCATTTCCAGTATTATGATTGATCAATAGCAGGATCGAACCATTGACGAATTGTAACGATTTTCGGCATTTACCAGTGATCGGTAGTACCTCCAAGGACCACAACCATTGGCCAATTTTGACCACTTTCAGCATTGCCTTTGATCAATACTGACTATTAGGACCATAACCACTGACCAATTGAAACTATTTTCAGCATTACCATTGATCAATAGGTAATAACTATTATGATAGTAACCATTGGCCAATTTTGACCACTTTCAGCATTGCCTTTGATCAATACCGACTATTAGGACCATAACCACTGACCACTTAAACCTATTTTCAGCATTACCATTGATCAATAGGTAATAACTATTATGATAGTAACCATTGGCCAATTTTGACCACTTTCAGCATTGCCTTTGATCAATACCCACTATTAGGACCATAACCATTGTCCAATTTTGACCACTTTCAGCATTGCCTTTGATCAATACCCACTATTAGGACCATAACCACTAATCAATTGAAACTATTTTCAGCATTACCATTGATCAACAGGTAAAAACTATTATGATCATAACCATTGGTCAATTTTGACCACTTTCAGCATTGCCTTTGATCAATACCGACTATTATGACCATAACCACTAATCAATTGAAACTATTTTCAGCATTGCCATTGATCAATAGGTAGTAACTATTATGATAATAACCATTGGCCAATTCTGACCACTTTCAGCATTGCCTTTGATCAATACCGACTATTAGGACCATAACCATTGACCAATTGAAACTGTTTTTAGCATTACCATTGATCAACAGGTAAAAACTATTATGATCATAACCATTGGTCAATTTTGACCACTTTCAGCATTACCATTAGTCCCGTCATGACTGTTTGGAGCATCACTATTGATCAATTGTAACTACATGGGGCATCACCATTAACTAACTGTAACTGTTTGAAGTGACTCGTAACTATTTAAAGAGTTTACTCATAACGAATATCAACTTTTCAGATCAGTACCAGAATATTTGCCCACAGAGACTTTTTCACTGTTCACTTAGAAGTTGCGCTCTAAAGATGTTTTCACACTTTTCTTATGTTGGATGTTCCAGGTACTGGACAACCGGAAGCGGCCCTCAAGGAGGTATTACAGTCGAGCCATACGACAACAACAAAGCCGCGATAATAGACAGCATCGTGTCGTCTTATCCGTTGCCGAGATCGAGATTTTCTCAAGTAACACCGACCCCTCATTCGGTACGACAATCGTCGAATCAGATCCAACAACAGCAACAGCAACAGCAGCAGACGCAGCCGCATTACCAATCGAGAGTTTCCGCCGATGACAAAGCGAGACACGAAGGAAAAAAATCGCCGTCCTCGCTGTCGTCCTCGAATTACTACAGGAAGGCACAGATATACGAGGACATACAGAGAAGAATCGCGAACGTAACGAGTAACGCGGGACTGAGCCGTCCAAGCGCGTGGACGAACTCGACCCTCGCATCGAAGCAACATCAGCACAGGTTCCGAATGAAACATCACAGATTGCAGTCCAAAGGGAAACGTCTGAGATCTCGTAAGGCTCGTTATTATTTACTTATTTAGTGTCATCGTACTGCGCATACAAAACGACTCGCTTATATTCGCGTACGTTCTATTAAATACACCAAAGACCGCTCTCCAAATCGGAATTCGTTTGACTTTGGGGCGCGTTCGTTAAATAATTTAACAAGCTCGGAGGCTCGCGCGCGCGCGCCGAGTTAAAATTTTTCTTCTCTCCACACATCTCGGCTCTGCTCCCTCGGTATGCAAACTTAAAAAAAATAAAAAACTGTTTATACCCTGTTTTGTGTGTTTTAGTTTACCCTCCTCGGTGCGAGTCGACTGGGCATAGTTTCAATTAACCTTTTCACCGTCGCGAGTAAAACCTCGGGCAATCGGGGCCCTATTGCCCACCCCTCGGGAGCATAGTCAGCAGTACAGAGAGAACGCTGCGCCCCACCATAGGACCGAGATGAAGAGCTTGCCATTTTTTTTTTTTTTTTTCATTTATGAGAGTTAATGGGAAAGGCGGTTCAATAGACATATTTTCCGCGTGACCGGTCAAAGGCTTGTGCGCCTCTCTCTCTCTCTCTCTCTCTTTTTCTCTCTCCCTCTACAAGCCCCCACCGTTCTCCGGCTCATTTTCCTCCTAGCCATGTGCAACAGACCAAAGAGAGCTAAATCGCCCACGCTCTTTCGCTTTTCGCCTCGCCCCGGCCATTGCACGGGCACCAGCTTCGTTTGATCGAGGAGCACCGGATGTATGGAATAATGTATTTTAACACGTTGGTGACATCTACCGCTACACCCTCTACCGTGTGTCTCACGGACTCCAATACATATCGATGGTCCATTGCCGGATAGGCGTATAAGCATAACTGGCTGCACACTTTGTACGCCTTTTTTCTGTAGACCGCTCATATACACTACACATATCGCTATAATGGCGTGACTATGCATTCGGGGGGTTCTTAAATTGATTTTCGAATTTTCTGCGGGCGACCCCGTATTATCGTGAGGTATTAAAATACAAACGGGGCGTGCGAAGAGTCCCCGAAATTAATGCATTTTTTGAGGTCGTTACCGGCTATTTAAAAAATTAAAAAAACTTCTGAATATCAAAATTTAAAGTCAAAATGAAATATTCGAGATTTCCTTGGAGCTACCCCGCACTTCCAAAGTACAACGAATAAGAGAAAAACTCTGCGAAATTCCTATGAAATCGAAGCGTTTTCAGAGGTCGCTACCGAGGGTTAAAAAAACAAAGGTTTCGACAATTGTAGCTAATGGTTACGAAATGTTGTAGAAGGTGAAAATTCGCCGCGGAAAAATAACCGAATATTTCATTTGAAAAGATATGTTTGCTGTAACAAAAGTTAAATAAAAAAAAAACCCGAAGATTTGTCGTTTTTGGTAAAGAGAGTCGACAAATTCCTGCGATGGTCAAAAAGTATAAAATATATCGACGAACGAACGAAACGTTTTGTTCACCTAATTCTCTTCAACAGCTGAAAAAATAAAGAAATTTCGCAGTGTTTTTTCTGATCCGTTATAGTTTGGAAGTGCGGAATAGCTCCAAGGAAATCTCGAATGTTTCATTTTGACTAAATTAAGATGGTCCGAATTCTTTACTTTTTTAATGCATTAATTTCGGGGCCGCTTCGCACATCGCATTTTTATTTTATACCTCACGATAATACTAAGGGACCCCCAGAAAATTCAAAAATGTTCAATATAAAGACCACCTTATTATGCATCAAGCGAAATGATAAAAGTTGCCAAAATACCGTTTGGGGTACTTAAATGGCGAGAGGGCCAAAGCGTGGAGAGGGCGATGGAAAAAAAAAAATGGCCGCCGCACCGTCGACGACCGTTTCCATTTGAACACCCTGATTTTTAACAGCGTCAATTTGTATGCCCTCCAGGTCCGCCGAGGAACTGCAAGGTCGACGACTGGGGTCCGTGGAGCGCGTGCAGTCGGAGCTGCGGCGTCGGGGAGACTCAGAGGACGCGAAAGGTCAAATTAAATCCGCGCAGGGGAGGCACGCCGTGCCCGCCGCTCAAGGAGACCAAGTGGTGCGGCAGCGCGAGCCCGTGCCCGTCGAACGCCGAGTCCAGCAAACCCGTGGTCGATATATTCCAGTGGTGAAGATTAATCAACGAGTCTCCTGCAACTTCCTTGTAACCCGACGAAGAGGAGGAACTCGCCGCGTATCAAGACACTCGAGTACCGAAGGTTGCTTCAAAAAAAAAAAAAAAACCAAGAAAGAAAAAAAATTTTAACAAAAAGGAAAGAACCCGAGACATTTTTCGGAAAGCTTTTCCTTTCCCCCGTTGAGCCGCGCGATGAATTATGTATTTTTTTTTTTCTTTCGTGCCACGAGTGCTCTAGATCGGGAATCGTACGACGAGACATTCTGTCGTTGTACTGTAATTTGAGAGACACGATGACGATGATTATGATAACGATGATGCGGGAAGATATCGGTCGAACGACGCGCTATCGGGTACTTGACAATCGGCGTGCGAATCCATCGTGTTTCCATGTATTGATATATTGGAATTATGAAACGTCGAGGTCGCGAATCTTTTTCAACAGGTCAATGAGACGCCCAATGTAAACGAGAGACGAAACAATTTTGCGGATTGTCCCACATGGTTTTTAAATTGTTTCGGTTCGATAACGACCCTGCAGGTCCAATCCGGAAATTCATGCCTCGAAAACAAAAAATTTGATAATAGCGTAACAGCCTTTGTTTTAGTGGTGCGTCTCTCGTCTCTACCTCCTTCGTCCGAGAAGCACACGACACACAAACACACACGCACACTATAAAAAAAATCGAAAAAAAAACAATCTATCTCGAAAGAAAAAAACCTTATCCCGCTTCCCGATCCTCGAGACCGAGTATTAAAAAAGTAATAATAATGAAAAAAAAAAAATTCCCTATTATATATTTAAATGGCGACCGGGAATTTTTTTTACACAAATCGCGACAACAACATAAGAAACGAAACAGCAAAAAAAAAGAAAAAGAAAAAGAAATATCATCAGGTGTTATCGTGTTAGGTGAGTGTATTATATCTTAGGCCGTAAATCGTATCGATAATAATTAATAACTAACGTTTAATCGTAAATTCCTAATTAATGGGTGACGCATTATTAATTATTGTCTGTAAAAGCGTTGCGAATAGTCGCGGTTCTCCCGGATGATAGCAACGTCCCCGTACCGAAGAAAAAAAAAACAAAAGATACACACAAAAAAACTTCCACAGACAAATTAATCAAGCCCGTCCCCGAACGAACTCGCACAAATTCAACGTTCAACGGGACTCGGGATGGACGGAGGGTAAAACGAAAACGTAGAAAAGCAATTGACTCCGACCGGATGTGGAGGGTTGGGGAGGACCGGGGCTGTGGCAATCTAAACAGTGTTAAGATTAATGTTTCACAAATTAGATAGTATACTACGTGACGCTCACGGACGGTCCGTCTGCCTGCTTTCTCCTATTTTCTGCGAAACGGCTGGTAAAAAAAACATCGGCCAAGCCGGAACGACGAAAGCGAAAACGAACAGAGCGCGCAGAGTTTTAATAAAGAATAATCGTGTCGCGTTAATTTCGTCGCGCGGAGAGAAAAAGGGAGACGGGTGAAACGTTAACGAAGACACGAGACTGCGACGACGACGAAGGAACGGACATAAGGACGGACGGACGGACGGACATGATAGCGATAACGACGATGATAAAGATGATATTCTGTACAAGATCTGTGCATTCTAGCTCTTAAGGTGATTACGTAAGGGTAGAATATAGGTCACAACATAGAATTAAGGAAAAAAAAAAAATACATGTAGCAATGTAGCACATAACGCATAAGTTTATATTACATAATAAAATCTATCGAGAAAATCGGTCACTCGAACGAATACTTTTTTTTAGATGTAAACAAAAATTTTCAGGCATCTTGAAAATAGGCACTTGTCGGGGAAGCTCGAGGTAGGGCTCTCGACGGGTCAAAGGCCGACCGACGATTTTTTGCCTCGGAAACAACCGAATTATTTCTCGGCGTTTTTCCGTCAGGCTCGAGGGCAAGTTGTCGTACTCGAGTGTTCACGTGGCCGGGGGGCCTCGAGAATACTCCAGAAATTTTCATGAAATAAAGTGGCGTAAAAGTAGGGTTTTAGAAGTTTTTTTTTTTAATCTTCAGATTCGTAGAGCCGGAAGCATGAGGTGCCGCTATACTTTCCTCACAGCCGATGGGGTCAAGGACGGTGTGTTCCCGTTGCGGAAATCGGAGCCGCATCATTGTGCGAAACTACAATTGGCCGTATCGTCGTGTGGCCGAAAGTCATGGGGCGGAACGCATTTCATCCGAATAGTCAAACTTCCGAAACTTTTTTTTTCTGAATCGTGAACTGACGAATCTTTATTTTTATGAATCTTGAACTGCCGAATCTTTATTTTTATGAATATTGAACTGCCGAATCTTTATTTTTATGAATCTTGAACTGCCGAATCTTTATTTTTATAAATCTTGAACTGCCGAATCTTTATTTTTCTGAATCGTGAACTGCCGAAACTTTATTTTTATGAATCTTGAACTGCCGAATCTTTATTTTTATGAATATTGAACTGCCGAATCTTTATTTTTATGAATCTTGAACTGCCGAATATTTATTTTTATGAATCGTAAACTGCCGAATCTTTATTTTTATGAATCTTGAACTGCCGAATATTTATTTTTATGAATCGTAAACTGCCGAATCTTTATTTTTATGAATCTTGAACTGCCGAATCTTTATTTTTATGAATCTTGAACTGCCGAATCTTTATTTTTATGAATCTTGAACTGCCGAATATTTATTTTTCTGAATCGTGAACTGCCAAATCTTTATTTTTATGAATCGTGAACTGCCAAATCTTTATTTTTCTGAATCGTAAACTGCCGAATCTTTTTTTTTCTGAATCGTGAACTGCCAAATCTTTATTCTTCTGAATCGTGAACTGCCGAATCTTTATTTTTCCGAATCGTAAACTGCCGAATCTTTATTTTTCCGAATCGTGAACTGCCGAATCTTTATTTTGCTGAATCTCGAACTGCCGAATCTTTATTCTCCTGAATCGTGAACTGCCGAATCTTTATTTTTCCAAAACTATATCACTACGAAACTTAATTTCAGCGGGCGTTACTCAAAATTATGCGGCAAAATTATGTGGCTCCGCGGAAGTCATAGCACCTGAACAGGACGCCGTTTTTCGTACTGATCGGTCTGGAAGCCACGCCGATGGATGATTCTTGTTATCGCGGTGTAACTCGATGTGGAGGACACGGACGATTACATCAAAGAGGCGCCTCTCCCTCGGCAGTCTGCCTTTTCCGAATGACGAGCCGGAACGACCGTGGCTTTGTGCTATCTACTGATCACGGGTTTCCACGCTTTGGTATGAAATTCTGTGATGTTGCGAATCCGCTCACGGCCATACGATCTTGCCGTGCTTCGCGGATAAACGAGACAGCACTTCCTTGTCGGTGTACACGCTA
The DNA here is from genome assembly GCA_958510785.1 of Exephanes ischioxanthus. Classification (NCBI taxonomy): domain Eukaryota; kingdom Metazoa; phylum Arthropoda; class Insecta; order Hymenoptera; family Ichneumonidae; genus Exephanes; species Exephanes ischioxanthus. The sequence continues at coordinate 19,994,230 of OY294018.1, read as the reverse complement.
TCTCATCCCCGCTCGCCGTGGCTTCCACAGTCTGCGACGGCCGCCGGAACCGTCGCCACCCCCGCCAGTGCGAAGCTTCCGGCCCTTGTATGTTGCACTTATATGTGCACTTTCCCGTTACACGGATACCTCATCCATGCGAAGAGGCGGAGAAGGACGAGGAAATAATACATAATCTCGAACTCGCTTGGATTTTTTGCCGTCACTGCCTTTTTCCTATTCGACCTTTGTATCGCGGCTCTGAAGAGGCTCGAAACAGGCTTTGTGGCTCTGCCGATGGCCCGATCTTGTGTATTCGTTTTAGTTTATCATCGTGCATGAACTATGTAGGGGAGAGCGGGGCGAAATGGGACAGTGGGGCAAAACGGGACAGCGGGGGTGAAACTCAATTATCCAATAATTTTTGGATGTCCCATTTTGTCCTAACGATACATCCGGATTTTCAACATCGTTTTGCCCCGCTCACCATCACCGCCACCATCCAAAAGTTATTGGAAAATTGCGTTTTTTCTCATTATCCCGTTTCGCCCCGCTCTCCCCTACAGAAAGTATTGTGATCCGAAGAAAGTAATAATTGGAGTCTCAGATTATGGTCTAGAAATTGTTTTACATATCCTATACATACGAAACAAGCTTTTTTCTATAGGGAAGAGCAAAAATGGGGCAGTGGGGCAAAACGCCATATTCCGATCATTTTTGGATGGGACAATGGGGCAAAACGGGACAGATCATCCGGATGTATCAACAGGTCAGAATGGAACATCCAAAATGATTGGAAACTTGCGTTTTGCTCACTGTCCCATTTTACCCCGCTCTCCCCTCTATGTCTGTCTGTCTGTCTGTCCTGTCCGAAAACACGACAACTTTCCGCGGAGGCTTCGAATGGAAACGACACTTAATGAATATCTTCCGCATATGAAACAGAGTTTTGTTATAAAATTTCGAATTGTTTCGTCTACTCTCTTTAATTTCAAGGTATGGCCCTTTAACGAACCGTCTGTCCGTCTGTCCGCTTTTTGTTCTGCCCCCTCAATTCAAGGCCCATCGTGCCTTCAACGATGATTTTCTTCAAACGCTCGAAAAGGATCTCAGGAATCCAATTTTTTTGGTCACAAACAATAACTATACGGTACTAGTATCGTGATAGCAATGTTTTTCGCTTAGCGTCTCCATTTTGCCCCGGTCTCCCCTACACATGAGTGAAACTCTTTCATTTTTCTCGCTTTTCTCTCCGACCCCGCCGCAGGACCTTCACCTCCGTTGTACGCGCACATTTGTACGGCCTCGGGTAGAAAAGCCCCCCCGAAAGAAAAAAAAAAAGCGACAGGGTTAACCGTTGTTCCATCGAGGAAAGAGGGAAAGATTAAAGAGAAAAGCGTGCACCGGAAACAGAGGGTGCGGGTGAAGCTCTCACATTTTTACTTTCCCTTCCACCGCGAAACAATACTAATAGAGATACTCCCGAGGGGGATAATTTGATTGTCGCCCGTGTTACAGCGTATGTGCGGTTTGTTGGCCGAAAGGGACCGGAAAGGGAAACGAGACGTAGGGAACCGAAGACGAAGAGATACCGGACACAAAGGATGGCATGCGCGTCATCAATAGGGGGCTCATTTATCCGATATCAGAGCCGCTCACAATGGGTCCTCCGAGACCACAGAGAAAGAGCGAGCGAGAGGATAACCCCCCAAGGCACGGAGAACACGAACGTCGTAATAGTACCCCGAAGTCACAGCGGTGCGCGCGTATCGAACGATAAAAATCGTCCGCACGAGGGGGGGGGCCTCGCCAGAAATAAAAGCGCGTGTAGCCGTAACAGTGAGACGCGTTAAGACCCTTCATCCTCCCTTTATTCCCAGAAGGCTCGTCGTCGCCGTAAAAAAAAAAAGAAGAAAAAAGAAACCCACAAAATAGGAGAAGTCCACGTGTGGGTTTTTGTTACGGAACAAGAGTGGCTGTAAAAAGTTACGAGAATTTCGATAGCCTTCCAGCTGTTCCATCGATACGCCGTCGCGGACGGTAGATGTCGCTGCGGACAAGAATGTCGATACAGCAGCGCTCGAGAAGCTTCCGGACAATAAAAACAAAACAGGCGTAACGTATAAATCGATTAAAAGAAAAAAAATGAGAAAAGGCGAAAGGGGTGAAAAGTATCGAACTAATACGTAACATGCCGAGCAGGACCGCACAGTTCCTCTTCCATTTTCCCTCTGCGAAATTCGCGCACGAGTTGCTGCCGAGACGGCCCCGATAGCAACGCCGCGCGCCTCTCCCCCTACCGGTATATTTGCAGGTTTGCGAACGGTACCCGTGTATACTCCTAACTCGGAACATCGGCAACTCCGCGGCTCTACCGCAGCGCTGCCCGCTCGTGCACAAAGTCACGTACTCTATCCACGGATAGAGTGCGCTCTCGTCTCTTTCCACTTTTATTCGATATACTGAACCAACTTACACTACTTTTTTTTTTTACTTGTTTATTAGAAAGAGAAGAAAAAAAGAGATACAGAAAAGAGGAAACTCGCCGACGTTCAATAAATTCTATACTGTTTCTTTTGTTGGTGTCGAGATATATAGTGCTACTTTTTTTTATCTATGACAATATAAGAGGACTTTAGTGCAGTTCACTCATGCAGCCGATACAGACACTTTCTTAGATTATATTTGTATTACTTTATGTTTTCAAGACTTTCAAGTGGCGACGAAAAATTCCTTATGTATAAAAAGAGTTTACTCTAAAAACAAGCGGGTAGTTTCAAAACGCTTTAAACCTGTAAATCGTGTCACTTTTCAGATGTTTCGTGGTGTGTTGATTCTCAATAGATGTCGAAGTGTCGAAATCGTACACACTTTACATGCGTTGTTCCAACACTCTTTAAACGCATTCACGCATGTAGTTACTTTTCACACTTACTTACACCCAGATAGAAAAACGACGTTTTTACACGTTTTTCCATCTGCCCACTTGGGCCAATATCTTACACTTGCCCAATCCTCGGATCAAAAACTGTACACCGCCGTTTCCTTACACCACATAAAGTGTACGCACTCAATATGTTACACATCAGTAAGTTTACACTAGTTCATTGTAACACTCGCCAAACCTTACAACTTCAAAACATTATGCATCCACTATACTCCACACGCGTAAGCTTACACGCGGGCAACCTTACACCGACGAGGAGGAAAGACGCTCTTCGAGAGGGGAATTGGATCACCGCTGCTGTTATTCTGCAGGTAAGATGAACCACATGGCGGCTTACCATGTGATTTCATTGTAATAATCCGCAATAACAGCCCATAATAATACCAATATTTATTCTTAATATTACGGTCTGGTAATACAACTCAAGAATTTATTTATCTAAATAAATAAATTCTCGTGTCTGAGCGCAAGTCCTAACTTTTTTTCTGGTATCTTCATGGAATAGAATGTAGCGCGGCTCCATTGATTGCATGCACAGCGCCAACAGTCCGACGGACGTATGAATGGATACCTATGAATTCCCCGCATCCAATGGAAGACCTGCCTCTCGCATGTTACACGGACGGCGTACTGCCCGCTATAAATTGATGTACGCACACTGTGTGTAGGTAAGGCAAAGTGTGCGAGTGCGTGCGAACTTGTGCTCGGGCCACTCGAGAATGCAAATGAGATGGCCTCGGTGCAGCAATGACGATAGGGCGAACAAGAGGGAGGGCAGACGGTAGCAGCTTGCGAGGCAGCCGACCGGCATCGCCCTGCACTCCGATGCCACAGGGCAACGGAGAAGGTGAGATGCCCATTGCATTAATCGCGCAACGAGAGACCGCGGAGCCGGGGGGCAAGCAGACGAGAGAGGGGACGATAAAGGACGAACGAGGGTGGCTGTGTGGCTCCACCGGTGCGCAGCTACGAGACAGCCGTAGGGTCGTTATCACGCGACATTACCTCGAAATAAAGGATATTCGCGGTTTGGCGAGAGAGGGACTGTGGGCATGGCCCAAACAATGCTCCACGGCTGGGCTGACGATTCTCCAGGGCACGACCCACTAAATCGTACATGCCATCGGTAGATACTGCTAGACGAATGGTACGAAGTGTAGGGGAGAGCGAACGACGGCCACCCGAGGGAAGATCTTAATATCTTGGTCGTGAAACGAAGTTTTGATAAAACAAATTTAAAAAAATAGTACTGCGCAGCAAATTTCAGCTGCATCGATGCATTTGTTGCGAAGATATACTTTGAGACGGACGTCCTATGGGATCAAAATGTGTAAAGAAGAGCGATTTTAATAGGCACTTTTCACATGTGAGGAGTGAGTGCCTAAAAATTGACTTTTGACTCATGATTTTTATTTCTAATAATTTTTCTCGTGATTATATTACATCGTGACGGAATTTTTTATATAATTTTACTGTCGATAGAAAAAAGTCAATAGTTCGAATCACACCAGCCGGGATAAAGGGTATCTGATAAATCTATAAAACGCAACTACTAAAGGTCTTTCTGGACTAGTTGAAAACAGTATTCGCGCACCCTCCCTCATCCCGTAAGACTCCGCGTCTAGTTCGAACCTCGTACAGCCGTGCGAAAATTTCTGTCCATAACCGAACATTTTCAAGGCAAGTAAGAAAAATAGCGGAGCTGCCGGTAGTTGAAAAGAAGTCGAAATCGTTTGAAAAGGCTTCTCCGAACCACCGACTTTCTTCGGATAACTCTCGCTCTCGCGATCCCAAGTTCGGTGGTGGAGAAAAAGGCTACACCCGTGACGACGTGCAGCTCAACTTCACGACATCCCAGGAGATGGTTTTTCCACATGTACATAGGAGTCGGGCCTACCGATAACGACCGTGAAAGAAAGAGTGAGGTCTTCCTGCCTTTTGCCGCTTCAAACGGCCAAACGGGAACCATTTAATTTTTAGCAATTTTCTGAATTCGTTCAAACTCTCGCTTAATTTTCTTTGCTTGGTGAAAAAATTTAGCGTAGTACGTGTGTGTGTCCAGCTGCGGCCACACAGCGGTGCGTAATGATCCCCTGTAGCCAGAGCTGCCGATAAGGATGGTCCAGGAGGGGGATCGAAACCCGGGAATTGCGAACCCTCTTTGTCGCCAAGGTCGCAGCCGAGTCACCGCCACCCTTTTTAAGGGTCGCTCGTTAACCAATGTGAGCCGATATGCTTCGCTGCACACCGCGGCAGAGCTCTTCGACTGTATTGCCAGAGTGCGACGACTCTCTTCCTCTGTGTGTTGTAAAGCTTCGTCGCGTTGAAGCTAACACGCCCCGCCTTCGTGAAACGCAATACGCCGGGCAGCTTCGACACATGGATTCGGGCTTACAACGTATTATAGACTATAAATACGGCATACGCTGGTGTACGGGAAATAAACGTCACGACGCTTAACGACGAATCCACTTCTCCGCAGACTCGTTTAAACCTCACCGCGAACCGTAATCGGAAACGTCCAGACCGGCTTACCTGCCAACCTATTTTATTACCCAAAGTTACAGTGTAAAAAAACATCTGCAAATTTGATGCACTCAGTACATCGAAATTTACAACAATTCGCAAAGAATGCTATCAGGTAGTGTCATACGCATGTAACGTAATACTTAATCGCATTACTATTGTTTCGAAAGTTAAATAGCGACACTTGGAAATTTTAACGACGAATCCACTTCTCCGCAGACTCGTTTAAACCTCACCGCGAACCGTGATCGGAAACGTGCAGACCGGCTTACCTGCCAACCTATTTTATTACCAAAAGTTACACTGTGAAAAAAAATCTACAAATTTTATGTACTCAGGACATCGAAATTTACAACAATTCGCAAAGAATGCTATCAGGTAGTGTCATACACATGTAGCGTAATAGGGGAGAGCGGGGCAAAATGGCATAGCGGGGCAAAACGGGATAATGAGGCAAAACGCAATTTTCCAATAACTTTTGGATGGTGGCGGTGAAGGTGAGTGGGGCAAAACGCCGTTGAAAATCCGGATGTATCGTTAGGACAAAATGGGACATCCAACAATTATGGGAAAATTGAGTTTTACCCCCGCTGTCCCGTTTTGCCCCACTGTCCCATTTTGCCCCGCTCTCCCCTACTTAATCGCATTACTATTGTTTCGAAAGTTAAATGGCGATACTTGAAAATTTTGTTTGCCCATATCATATAAAATTCAATCTTTTGTCACAATACCGTCTGAGACGGCGACCAAGGGCCCCAGCCCTTTGGAGACATTGGTCCGTAATCGTTTTGCGCTCAACTTCACTGATCCAGGAGAGATTCGAAACTCTTGCAGCATTCAGCCAGGAGAAGTTACCAGTTAGAATTTTGGTATTTCCATAAAAATCATTGAAGAGTTTAACTTTTTGACTGGAATACACATTCACTTTCGAATATTCCATACGAGAAATTGCTTTTAAGTGTAGATGTTGTATCTGCCCTAACGGACCTGGTGCAACGACGGATTCAGCGTTGCATCGTAGTCGCAGTCGCATCAGGGTTGGCTAGACATGCATCTGCGAGTTGCAATGACTATGACTGAACTCCGGGTATACTGGAATGAGACCGATTGCTTTGTGCAAACTTTTAACCTTCATGCAACTCTGCTTTGATGGACTCGTGCGACCGCCATGCAACTAAAAGTCAAATAAATGAGACTATAGAACGTTGGTTGCAATTGTTACAGGAGTTTACACGCGAGTCTAGAGCAAGTCAAAATTTTGAACATTGTCTATTGATGTCTGACGACAGTCACCTCAGTTCCGTTAGGGTGTTCTAGACCAACGATTTCTGGGCTACAGTGTACTGATGAGTGAAGATAGAATTTTCGACTTCAGCCTAACTACTTGTTAAACGGTCGGGTTTGTTAGAAAGCCCTTTGTACTCAGACGACTGCTTGAGGAAAATTTGGAACTTGCCGCGTGGGGTCGGGAAGGGCTAGGTTTTCGTGACTACGAGTGTCCGTCGGGATTTTTCATAAAAACCATTGTACTATTCAAGTTTTTGACTATAATGAGCATACGTCTCTGAGAATTCTAGGGGAGGGCGGGGCAAAATGGCACAGCGGGGCAAAACGGGATAATGAGACAATTTCACAATTTTCCGATAACTTTTGGGTGGTGGCGATGGTGGTAAGTGGGGCAAAACGGCTTTGAAAATCCGGATGTATCGTTGGGACAAAATGGGGCATCCAAAAATTATTGGAAAATTGAGTTTCGCCTTCACTGTCCCGTTTTACCCCGCTGTGCCATTTTGCCCCGGTCTCCCCTATCCGTCAATTGCATTGAAGCGGGAATACTCTGGATATTGTTACAAAGATTTCGATGTCAAAGTGCGCTAGAGGCTTTAGGTATGACGAGGTTGGTCATGATTGACGTTATGCATAATGTATTGAAATCCTGTCCTTATCCGCCCTTCTGGCATAACAACATCGGAATGTTACTCGTTATTGGCGACCCAAAGGACCGTGACTTCCTACTGACGGACAATCAAACGGTTTGCCGAAATGAATTTCGTTGTGCCGCCCGCATACTTTTCCCACTGCACTTTGCCTCGGAAGAGCATCCTAATCCGGAAGAAGAAAGCTGCAGAGAAGAAGAAAGCGATTGCGGCGCGAACTGCACAGCGATGTGTCCCGAGGCCGTGTGCGATCCGGGAGAAACTATTCCGCACTCGGCGACGCACTCTGCGGAACAGCCTGGGCACAGTTTCGCTCTTTAATAAAGAGAGGCTGCGAATGAGAAAAGACGCCGGAAGGAAGAGAGCGAGAATGACGAAAGTCCCTCGCGAGCAATGTGGCGAGCCTCCTTCGCCCCCTTACTATTTCGTCCTCGCCGTCGAGCACGAGAGTAATGGATATATTGCGAGAAGCGAAGGCGCGACGACGTATACACATACGCTCCTGGTTTGCGGTCTATTCGGTACGAACCGAGAGAAACCCCCCCCCCCCCCCCCGCCCAAGCAACACACCGCTGAGCTCGCCGCACCTCACGTTCAGCCCGAATTTCATATAAAATTAATAACCCATAAATTCGTGGGAATGTCTTGCGGAGAAAATTACCTACCACCTATATACAGTATAACGGTGTATTATCGTGGCTAACGTAGCCGTTGATATAGAGGCTCTGGTCGTCGAAGACCTCCACCTTCTCACCTTCCATTGCGTTTTATAGCTTCCGACGAGCATCAGCGACTTTTCTAATAAACGCTAACGCTCTTTCTTATGCTACCGTATACACCCCCACGGAAATCGAATATACGCAAAAATATACTCGTTATTATATTAATTTGGTGTTTTTATAGTAATACTATATAAAACACATAAATTGACATATATTTTAAGACACATTTTTGCGAAAAAATTTGGCCGTGTATATTCAGACACGAATTAAATTTTCCTTGTTATTTTTCCCACAGAACCTACACTCAGGAAACATAAAAAACTTCCTCTAATGATACACTGAGGTAACTCGTTACCCGAGGCAGTCTGAGGAGGTTTTTCACTGTGACGGGACTCTAGGGAGTCAATCTACATTACCTTATACCTTATAGCGCCCTTGCTTACCAATTTAGTACCGAAAAAACCGATTAACGATAAGCTTGAGGTAACATCTTACCCCAGTGTACCGTTCTAGGGTTAATATTCGATACGGAAACCCTTGTTAGAGGCTACAAACAAAATAAATTCTCAACAAGTAACACAATAAATTCTGTGCTTTACGTGCGGTCACTGTTTCATAACTCGTAACTCGCTCGGTCTCGCCCTCGAGAGATAGTTAAGGAATAAAAAGTTTCCGGATAACAGTGATTATATGTGACTGTTGAAGCTCGCTCGAGAATACAGGCGGAGCGTCGGATTTCTCCGGGACGGGCTCGAGTTATACGCGAGAGTTTCAGTTTTACGAGTAATAAAGGGTAGGCGAGTGTGTAGCGTGTCCGAGAGCATGAGAACAACGTTCGTAACAGCTCCAATCACTTAGTACTCGCTCAAATTCCTAGTCACGAACAGGTAAATCGTAAGCGCCACGAGTATCGTAAAGCGTGAGGCGGACGAACTGCAGCGGTGGCGCTGATGTTCCGCGTCCGCTTCCGCCAATGGTCGTTCGACACTCCGGTGTAACTCGCTGTACGATTATCGGTATAGTAGTTTGCTCGCGTTCCACATCGATTATTATAATAACGACGCGCCGGTTGAAGTCTCCAAGTGTTTTACATTGTACTCGCGTGATGTGTTTCCCGCACTAAAGACCCTAGAATTTCTTCGGTCTATCTCTTTAACCCGCACGACCCGCTTCGAGACACGAGCTCGCTGCCCCGTTGAGTGTAGTTCTACCCGAGAAGACCATTCTATATTATACATGTAAAAAAAATATATAGAGGCGCTGGCGAGAGGGTGTGTACACCGTGGAGAGGAGCGAGCCCACGGAAGCATCCACTCTCGTGATCCGACACGCTTCCTTCTATGTACATCCTTCTGCGCACTCCTTGCCGGACCATCCGCCTGGACACATCACTCGTGCCGAGCGACCGTCTGCTCGTTGCTCGACCATACCCCCGCTACATAACACTTGCCGCAACCGCACAAAGCCCCCCCCGCCCCCCTCGCCCCGCTCCCAACTCCCGACGTGAGGTAGATAATAATAACCTAGAATTTTTCACTCCGAGCGTTTTCTCGACGAGGTATCTCCATCCCATTTCTCGTACAATACGCGAAGCGATCGAGGCGCGCACTCCCAAAAAGAATGTTAGGTCTTTTTCAACCCACTTCCCTTCGATCCAACGAATGCAACATATTCGTATTCTTTTTTTCAACGGCGGATGAGAGATGAAAACAACAAAAAAAAAAAAAGAAGTAACAAAAAAGAAACAAAACGAACTTGCGGTTTTTCTCGCCGAGTTTCCAACAGTCGATGCCGCGATGCACGCTCCCCCTTCTCGCGTGGAGAGAAAACTTTTTCGAGAGCTTGAGCACTCTTGCTTCCTGACCCGGGAGCGACCCGCACATCGGCGAACGGAAACTCGCGCGGGGACTCGGAGAAAGTTTTACGCGAGCGGGGAGCGCGAGGGAACGAGGAGAACAGGCACACTTCCTACAGTGACTCGTCTCTCACGCTGTTCCGCTCGTGCGAGAGAAAGAAATAGAAAAATTCGATACAGACGCTCTTCCGTTACGACATATTAAATATATTATATAAAGGGTGTTTCTCAAAAAGGACCTTTTTCAAAATTTTCCTCCCACCTTTTTAAAGTATGGATCTCGAGTCAAGATTTCGATCTTAAATTGAACCTCACGAAAGGCGGTCCCTAGCAAAAAATGCTAAGACGTGCCGCATTCAACGTTTGTACCGAAGAAATTCGGTAACTTCTTTCTTTTTGGGTATAAACGACGAATGCGGCATCTCTTAAAAGATTTTTTGCTTAGGCCTGCCGTTCGGAAGGTTCAATTTCCGATTAAAATCTATACTTTTGGAGGGTGGGAAGAGGTTTTTTCAACAAATTCACCCTACTGGACATTTTCAACATTTTCTATATACGAATTTTAAAATATAAAAATATTCGCCGCCGCGTCAACAATGGGGGAGGGGGGGGGGGGGGGGGGGTCAAGGAGCCTCGGAGGGTCCAAGGGGGGCTTAAGGACTCAGAATAATAAGAGCTGTAGTCCAGGAACGGGTGCAAGCCCGCGAACCACCAGCTCCACTAGTATATATATATGTATATATATATATATGTATATAAGCAGGAAATGCGTTATATATGCCAATATGGAGTACACAGGAATTGCAGAGAAATAATATCTTCAGGCACCAAAGAGGAATAACGAAACCGAAACGAATATAAGAGGGGCGAGGGGAGGGGGGGGGGGGGGGGGGGGGAGTTTGGTGAGGAATAACGAAAGGGTAAAAATGTCGTACACGAGGTGAAAAGGTCTCCGGCGCAGTATAATAGAACGAGGAAACGCAGAGGCTACAGATAGATAAAGGGAAGGTAACGCGAACGCCAAAGCACGGAGTACCGTTGCCGGGCGTTCTCTTCTCCGAGCTCCGCTGCCTCGGAGACGTGACACTTTAACCAAAACGGAAAAGCTTAATAAAGCCCGTCGACTGCTGGGCTGGCGCAGCGGGGAAGCCACGAGCCTCTCCCGCGTATTATCTCGCCCCGCGGGTGTCTCAGTGGAAAATGACCCCCGCTGCGAGAGACTTTTCTCGATTTTAAATAACGAAAGGTTCTCTCTCGTGGCGCTTCAAAGAGAGTAGAATATGAATATCCTACTTGTTTGTTTACCAGTAATCTCGTGGATTCGTGAATATTATTTTTTGTGTCCCGTCGTATTACTATTTATTTAATTTATTTTTCTTTCATTTGAGAAAAAAGCTAGTCTGTCGATTCTCTCGTAAATTCACATCGATATGTAAAGTAGCGAATTTGAGTTACAAAAGAGTCGTTATCCAGTGGCTCCTCGACATGAACGACGATGGAAACTCGGCGACCTTTCAGGTGCTCGCCGAGAACGCGGAAGATACAATCTATCGGATGGGCGGTGAATCCGATATAGAATATAATGTTCCATAAAGATGCAAATGGAACGGGACCCCATTCGAAACTGGCGAATATACCTGAATTCGGGTCAGGTGATAAGTCACTCCAAACCTACTCCCCTCCTCTCTCCCCCGGTGTCTTTGTATGAAAAAGCAATACCGTGATTTACATACCGCGTTACAAGTTTTACGTGTGACGTAAGAAAAAAAAAGGTAATGAAAAATAACGTGGAACATCGAGTGTAACATAGGGTCGGTAGGGGTTATGTCATGACGTCGGGTAACGAGTTTCTCCTCGCTGCTTAAGCTCCATTAAAACTGGGACAAGTTTGGTCAGAAGTTTGTTGAATCCTCCGTCGTCTCCGTCGCCTTAAATATTCTCCTCGCGGACACTTTAATTTCCGAGCGGTCGAGCAGCGTCGCTAGCGTGTGAGAAATATCTCAGGAAATTATAGCGCAGCACCGATAGATAGGTATAGCAGGAAAGTGAATGTTAGACCAATGGCGCTGCAGACAGCAGTATATGGGTTACGTGTGAGTCGCCGATATAAAATGTTGCCCAATGATCCGTCCAAACATACTCAAAGGTGCTTGCACGTTACGGCGCTCAAATCGTTTGCAGGAAATTGATAAAATGTCACGTGACTAAAATTTCTAACAGAAAAATGCCTACGAGGAACCCATCTGGCGGCGACCGAATTTTATAAAGCAACTGCCTCCATATAATCACTTACTACTCTGTTATTGCAATTTTAAGTCGCGCTATATTCGTAAGACATTTTAGACAAAGTAAGGAAATGTAAAAACAACTCGATCGAAGGTGCCTCAGAGAAGAGTCTTCGACCTGTAGCACCCGATTTAACGCAAGGCGATTGGTCGTTTCAAGGGATTGTTACGTCCAGCGAAACGAATACATTTTCTTGATTATTCTTCCACACACTGACACTAGACTCAGCAAATAAAACAAAAAGAAAGGAAAATATCGGTCGGATAACCCAAAATATTAAAAGTCGAGATAAATGATTCGTTTCTGCCAAAGGGCCAACTTAATGAACTCCGTCGGTACATTCGATAGTCACGAGAGTGTTCAAACTTGACCGTCAAAAATCTAACGGCATGGTCAAACAGATCTAGATCGAATGTGAAAAAGGAAGGCCGTCAAAGGTGGTCTACGACCACCAGCGGCCGATAATGAAAACTGTAATGAACTTTTCTCAACGGTGCTAATTATTTTGAGGAAAACGGAAATTCGAGCCGGATGCGCACGGTAATTTCGCATCCGGACCGAATTAATTTTTTTCTCAAAAAAATTAGCACCATTGAATAAAGTTAATTTGAAAATTGCAACACAGCTGTTTCACTTCCTTTCAACGGGTCACACCGTTTTCATTATCATCCATCGATACGGATGCCGGTAATTGCATTTGAGGAAGGGAAATATTTTCTTAGGTTTATCCGCGCGAGCTGGTCCTCATTAAGGTGAAAGTATTGGCTCCGCAGCAACATAGAGCCCTCGGGTTACCGATACTTCTCGAGTACAACTACTACTGCCATTCAGAGACGCTCTATTTGTTTGGGTGTGTGTGTGTGTGTGTTTTTTTTTTTTTTTTTCATTAGTTCACGGTTTCCCCATTTGAATCGCTGGCTGCTGCGATTACCGCCACTATTCAGCTGAGTAAATTGAGACTTTCCGCCTCCCAGTCCGGTTTACGTTGATTGCGCAGCCTTCCAGCGAAACGCGGTATCACCCTCGTCGACTACAGCGCCGGTGTGTGTACAGAATTTGCCTTGACGCTCTCCTCATTAAGAACTGAGACAACATTTGCTCGAAAACACCGAACTGCGAGAGTCGTCGATAGTTTCGTCGGGGATCTTTTTTTTTTTTTTTGCTATGTTTTGTTTCTTGTTTCGTTTTGTTTTTCACCGACAGAACGCAGATAGAAACAGAGAGAGAGAAAATCGCGGAGTACGCATGGTTCTCCGGTTGATAAAATCCGTGTGTACCATTGTCATCCGGCGTTGACTCGGCAGCGGAGTCGCTCGGGTTCGACCAAGTGGATTTTCACGCGGAGCGTTCCATTTCCTCGCCCAAATTTCATTTGGCTCGATTCGCCGAGTTGGCGAAATGCAATTTCGGGTGGAGACTCGGGCGAGTGCCGGGGGGAAAAAAGGGGGGGAGGAGAGGGGGGAGAAGCCGGCTAGAGGCCAAACTTTCTGCGAGCGTAGTGTGGAGCTTGGAAGGTATAGCGTTAAATACGAGTGGGGAATAGGCGGGGTATACGCACGTAATCAAGTGGAGTACGGACTCATGGAACCGGAGGTAGCACACCGCGTTGATCCAATAAGCATTTCACTTCGCCAGTCGAATGGGCAACCGATAATACTGTACCGGCGCACTTCCGGCTCCGCGTCGCGTCCTTCTGGCACCCTCGCAAGTCGTCCTCCGTTCGTCGTGTAAACAAACAAACAAACAAAAAAATGCATGAAAATAAGTGCCACACACGAGCAAGATATTAAAATCAACTTAGAAATGACAATTTTATTATCGTCTTCATCAATGTTTCAACATAAATTAAAGCTTTACGATAAGATTCTGTTCACTATTTACACGCGCAGAACGTCGAGTGGTAAAAAAAGCTGGCTCTACATCCGAAGAAAGTTAATCCTGAGTTTGACGACGAGAGGTCGCCTCCCGGACTTTTCGTTACTTAGATTCCGTGTTTTGCTTCAGCTTTCGTTCGATCTCGTTCAACACTTGGGACATGTGCTCGAGCAGAGCGGCACCGACGAGTATGCCGCACTTCAATGTGAGGCCGTAACACTGCTTGTAGAGATTAACGAGATTATCGGATTTTAGAGATGGCCGTAAGTTAGCTTTCTCGAGGCTCGACTCGCTCTTTCCAAGGCACAGCTTGATCAACGATCGCAGGAGATACTGTAATCTTTGTTCGAGCAATAGTACAAGTTTCTCCTCGTCCTCCCCCTGCTTCTTGTCCTCGGCATTCGTTTCTTTTTTTTCGTAAGTATCCCCTGCCTCCCTCCTCGCGTTCCCCCCGATACAGCTCTCGGCGTTCTCGATCATCTTGCTCGAGGAGCCGTTCTTCTCCCGAAGAGTTCCGAGTATCGGCTGACACTGGACGATCAAGTCCAAGCCGCTCTGGTAATATTTTATCTTGTTGGTAAAGATCGTGGCGGCTGAAAAACATAATTAAATACCAATTCGTGAGAATTCGAAAAAAAAATGAGAAAGCATACTGTCACGTTTCAGAGATTCCGGAGATTTTTGAAAGTACGCGGCAACGCAAAGGCCGGGGGGGGGGGTTGCAACAAAGATATTAAACAAAAACAAGGAAAATAATGATTGGCTTAGTTTCCCCGATTAAGAGCATGTGAAATACCGCGGTCGGTAATAAAGACTGTAATAAACTTTTCTAAACCGGGCGGCTGCACACAGTGAAAAGAAAAGTCTCACCGGAGGCTGACGTGATGTCCGGTTCCGATGAGACTTTTCTTTTGAGCGTCACTATCGAGACCCGTGAAAAATCTTGATTACAGTTTCTGGTACCGAGCGAGCTCGGGTGGGAGGAGGTGGGAAGGAGGGTGTCTTACATAATGTTAAGGGCATGTGATACATACGTATCGATGCTCCGGTGGTAACAAATCGCTTTCCCTATTTTCTCCGTAATGGTTGATGCTTCGACCAAAATCAAATTAGGTTTTTGTAGGCAATAGATATAAGTATGAAAAGCTAATTTGCTTTTGCTCGTCGTATCAATAGTTTTAGAGAAAACAGGGAAGGCGATTTGTTACCGACTGAGTCTGTACCACATGCCCTTAAGGTGAAGTGAAATTTCCCCGAGGGTAAAACAGTTAGGAATATTTCAGGTTGAAATCGTAGGTTGAAAAGTGCATTGCTAAAATGCAATGAAACTCGGAATAGGAGTAGAATGTACAAATACAATGTAGTCTTTCGTTCTGGATTTTTTTCTGAAATCGAACGAAAAAATTACAGTGTGATTACCACGGGAAATCTGTAATTAGCAAAGTTGTGCTATATTCTCTTAACTGTACCAATGATCGAAATAACGACAACGGAAAACTCGACAATTGAAAAATAGTAGGGCACGATGTCAAGTCACCGGTGTGTCGAACGTGACACTACGTTCATGCTTTTTTTCTAAACTGTAATATTCGATTGTATCAATTCCTTATACGTTGTTAATCAAAGTCAGCTGCACGCCGAAGTGTTTACATGAATATTATAGTGCACGATTTGAAGCATATGCGTGGCATATTAACAATTCCAAATTGAAACTAAGAAGTCGTCTAGTTCCGTCGGTAAAAAGGGTAAGTAAAGTGTTAAAAACGGGTCCAGCGTCCCCTTAAGGATGGAAATCCACATCCGATTCGAATAATTGCACATCAATTGACGGGTAAAAGTAATGATATAAAATGATAATAATATTAACATTATAAAAGTCGAAGACAAGAATAAATCTTTAATGGTGGTTAAATGCTGAAATAAGACTTGTAAGCAACTTGGATGGTAATTTTAGACCCAAGATTTAGTATGAATTTGGTTGCCGTGGAGCGGGTAAAAAGTGCTGATGTAAGATTCGATGTAAAGCAATTTTTGTAGAGAGCAAACATAGTCGTACGCGCTCGCGGCTCGCCACGTGCAGATATAGACTGGCAGAAATTAGACATTCCTTATCCGGTTGTGCTATTCTAAACATCGACTTCTTTCTATCGACTGCAAAATGATATAAAGAATTTCTCGAGAATATAGTAAAAACCTGAGAGAAATAGTTACAAATAAAAATCACTAGTCAAGAGTACAATAAGTGCAAGGTGTCGTGACGTCACAATAGCGTAGACATAGTTTCAAGCACAATGTGTACTTACTTTCCGCCTGATGCTCGACAAGCGCGACTCTCTCCAACTGTACCGTCAGAAACTCTACCGGCTGTTCCAGGGACAGAAAAAGCTTGGCTGCCTTCATGTAGTACAGCTTGCTGAGCTGCAGGGAGTTCTTGCGCTTGGGATTGTCAGTGTCGGTCTTCAATTCCCTGTAGACCCGATGATACAACGATCCCAGTCGGTGTTGTATCGTAGCGGCACGAAATTGATAAATCGGTTGACGGGGACCCGGCGTTTCTGTGTCGCAGTACTTTAGAGCTTTCTGCAGAATCTCCACGACCTCGCGCTCGAGTTCGTCCTCCGTCTGCAGAAAAAGACAGACATCGAGTATTTAGTAATCATGTTTTCCAAAAGACCATACGACAGCGGTACATGGTACAAAAAGTTTTGTACATCGTCAGATATTTCTCGTCTACTAGGAGCATTCTCTTTTTTTTAAACCTGCGTTTCAGCTAAAAAATAAAACAAAAGTTGGATCGACGAGAAAATTTGGTGGGCCTTTGTGGACGATAAGCGTTGAAAACCTTTTTTACCGTGCACTTTGATAAGTCAGCACATACTTTATTTCCCACGGTCGGGTAATCCTGCAGAAGAGCGGCCACCGTGTACAGAGTCGTCGACAAATCCCACATTACTGTTTCCCATATCGCTGGATTGGTTTTACGAGTGCCGAGTACTTGCAACGCTTTCTGGTAGCTCGCCAACGCCTTGTTGTAAAAGTGACGCTCCTGGGAGGGAAATTTGGCGTGCATGTGCGCGCACAGACGCATAAGACGACCGGTGTTGGAGTGCAAGAGAGCGAGATTCGCCTCGTCGTGGACCATCTCGAAAGCTTTAACGCCGGATTCCAGATGGGCGAGGGAGCGCGTGAGGAGGCAGGTCACGTCGGAGGTGCAATCGTCGGATGATGAGTCGTCGTTCTTCATTGTGGCCTGTTGATATCGCGCTACGATAAGAAAATAGGGAAAAAACATTGATGTCTTAGTCGGATGACTCCTGGCTTTTGCAAAATTCCTAACTGAAGGTATTACAAGTTACGTTGAACGCTGCGATTTTTTCAGAGACCAGTGATATTTCGAGGAAAAAAACGCTGAGAACGGCGAACTGCAAAATTGTCACTATGAGATTACCGTCCTCCGGGTTTCTGCCAAAGATCAACCGTCTTTGAGAAAATGGGATTGAAGTTTGTGCTACCGACTGAATTCGTTTAAAATCGCCTCAGGGCAAAGTGAAACGGCTACGAGCGCGAGATCGATACCTGCAATTTTGTGACCCAAATAATCTCCAAAACCGTCAATTTCTCGGGAAAACTGTGAAAACAGTGAAAAACAAATTACTGTGCGGAGTTTCTATCGTCTTCGTATTAAAAAAAAAAAAAAAAAAAATTAACCGTCTCAGAGAATTTCGGATTACAGTTTGCGTTACCGATCGACGAGTTTAAGGTCGTCCTAGCGAATAGTGTTCACTTCGCATAAGTTTCAGAGAAATGAGAAGGATTTGCAAACACTTCGGGATGGTATAAAAATCTGAAAAAATGAAGCATATTAAAGGTTCTGAAAAGATTCATTTGACATAATAATAATTTCAAAATGTTATTAACAAATTGATGAAAAATAAAATTGTTCAATAAATTTCCTGGAAACCTAACTTCTTTTAAATGCAAATGATTCGTTCATTTTTCTAAATACGTATGCATTTTTTCAGGTTTTAAATTCACTTTGAATTTTGTGACTTTCTACACATGTTTTCCCATATGAAATGAAAACAATTTTAAGTGAATTTAAAAGTCTGAAAAAATTCATACCTATTCAGAAAAGTGAACGAATAATTTTTATTCAAAAAAAGTTAGGTTTCCGGGATATTTTTTGATCAATTTTATTTTTCATCAATTTGATAATAACATTTTAGAATTAATGTTATGCAAAATTAATCCTTGTAGCACCTTTAATATGCTTGATTTTTTTCAGATTTTTATACCATCCGGAAGAGTTTGCAATTCCCTCTCATTTCTCTGAAACTTATGCGAAGAATAAGTTTCGCACTATTCGCAAGGACTACCTTAACATTGGTCCAATGAAGACTCACCACCCGCTTGATTCATGTAGAGGACTCCCAGTTCATTTTGAATGTTTCCCAATCTTCTAACGAGAATGTCCTTGTCGTGTTCCGAGGGTTCCAGCCCGAGAGCTTTCTCGTAACACTTGAGTGACGTAACCAGGGTGTTCTCCAGATTGTCAAACGCAAACAATTCGGCGCCATCTTAAAATTGAAAAAAAAAAAACGAGTCTCATTAGCGAGAGATAAATGATCTATAACGAATAGAATTTCGATCGAAACTCACGCATGTCTACGTCTTCCATCCTAATTATCTCCTCGACGATTTTTTCGTCGTTCTCGTTCTTCCGCTCGTAAGCCCGTTTGTGAATCTCGACGTTCGACCAATCCTGAACGGTTCTGAAGCAGCAATCGCCGGCTCGACCGAGAAGATAACTTATGAGCTTGTCGTTTCTGACGCCGCAAAAAATTTCCAGCATTTTTTGACAACGCAACACGGCAAGTATGTATCTCAACGATGCTCCGTAGCCGCCGTTCGAATACTCGAACTCTGCCAAAGCAGCGTAAATCAACGATGCCTTCTCGTAAAGAAGCGTCTTGAGGTGAACTTTCCAGCTGAGATTGTCGCTCTTTTTTGGTGCCTCCCAAGTAGGCAGAGTTTTGTTCTTGGATTTGCAGAGCAGAGCCTTTGGCGAGTCCCTCAATACGGTCGGCTCGTTAAGCGCGCTCTTCTCCGACTTTTTGTTCTTCTTCTGTTTTCCTTTCTTCTTCTGATGGCTAGGACTGTTGTTCGCATCTGAACTTTTATTCGAAATATCGACAGATTGATTCAGCGGAGCGTAAGGCATCGGTATGGCTTGGAAGGGCTTTGCGACATTCTGCACTTCCTCGTGATAGGTCTTCCTGGCTTCGCTCTCGGGCTCCTCTTTCGTTTCCTCATCGGCGCTGTTTGCCGAGGGAAAATACTTGAGGCACTCGAGACCCTGGTATACGTGCTCCAGAGCAGCGAGACATCGATCCGCTACTGTACCGCTGATGGGGGGAGGTCTGTACTTGTGTTCCTCGTGCTCGGACTGTTCTTGAACTGACAATTGTACATCCGTTATTGTTTAATCCTTACGCGCATGTGAAATACCACGGTCGGTAATGAACACTGTAATTAATTTTCATTAAGGATGTTTGGGCCAAAACGAGTTTCTGTTCGGTCGCTATAAAACTTTGCTACTTCGTAGCAACCTTAAATAAAAATAAAAATAAAAACATGAACTTATTGATCCCCACAATGTAAAGATCGGGAAAAATTCGGAAAAACCTTTTGTCATAAACAAAAAAAATGTAAGTTTTTCCAAAGAGTTTAAATTGTTTTTAAGTTTAAAAATAAAACTCTTCGGCAAATGTAATTTGTAGGGAAAGACCCGGTGAATCGTTTGCAATTTTTTTCAGATTTTTTGACCGTGTAGTTTTTTAGTTCAATTACCGTTTTCGTTACCGACCGGGTGCGGTATAATTTTCATTAACGATGCCGATGATCTAGAGTCAAAAACAAATTCTTGCGCGAGGAATTATACCCACGTTACGTAAGTGTTCATTACCGACAGGGTGAGGGTTAATAAAAATAATTTAAACGACTGATATTTTACTTACCGTGAGCGAGCATCAACGACTTAACGTCCGCGCTCACTTCACCCTCGGTCGTTTCATTGCCGTCGGTGTTTTCCTGATTGCTGTCGGTTTCACTGGAGGCGTCCTCGTCCTCGCCCTGATCCGGAGGATTCGGATTTGCAGGATCGGTATCGGCCGGTAAGTACAAATCTGATAGCATGTAATGAGCCGACGTAACGATCTGGGGATGATTCTCCTCGGCCAGCAGCTCGATGCAGTTCTTCAGCAGCATTCTTATGGTCCCTCTCTGCTTGCGGGCGTCGGACGAGTACTTCATGTTACGGGCGACTCTGTATAGAAGCATCGCCACCGGTACCGTGAATGGGTTTTGGTCCTTAGCGTCCGAGGATTCGCTACAGAGCGACGTCAGGTCGTACAGCTTCACGACGTCGTCGTTCTTGCCTGTTGACAATATAAACAAACGAACATTATATGGGACGTTCCCTACCATTTCGACCTAGCTCTTCACATCTTGGATTGGGCCCGCGATTTTTACATGACTGACCTAACTCTCAAAAGCACTCAGATATTTTTTTGTAAGATAAAAAAAATATTGTTTGTCATTATTTTTTATTAAAACATTAACTTATTAATCGCCATAATTTAAAGATCTGAAAAAATTCGGAAAAATGTTATGCCATATACAAAAAAAAATGGAAGTTCTTCCAAAGAGTTTAAATTGTTTTTAAGTAGAAAATAAGAAACTTCTGGGAAAAATCTGATACATTCCTAAAAATGCAGGGTTGCATATAAAAATGGTCAAGTCACATAATCCATAATCGACAGATTTTTTCTTCTAATTTTTTTCATTGTCTTTTTATTTAAACATTAGAAAAAAAATAGAAGGTGATGCCGGCCCACTCCGGCTCAAATCTTAAAATATTTTATATACGACGCAAGACTTTTTACAATTTGTTCAGATTTTTTAATTGTCGCAATCAATAAGTTCATTTTTTTAATCACAAATAATAATAAACAATTTTTAAAAATCGAATAAAAAATCGGCGTGCTTTTGAGAGTTAGTTCACTCATATAAAAAATCGCGGACCCAATGGAAGATGTGAGGTGAGACCCAGCTCCAAATAGTAGGGAATGCTCCATATACATTATACATTCTCCATCTGAATAAATTGTCGTTAACGACTCGCAGTCTGTACCTTTGAACAACCAATAGGTATGACCCGATTTAGTTGCGTTATTCTTAAGAAAGCTCAGAATATTCTGCGCAACGTCCCTGATGACCTTCGGACTGAATTTCGCGTCGTCGAGATTCGGCAGATCCTCGGTTTTTATGAGCTCGTACTTTTGCACGATCCCGTCCAAGTGATAACACATGACGACCTCGGGAACGTTGCACATGAGATTGTCGAGCCAATAATCTATGCCCGTGAGAACGTTTATCGGCTTGCTCATGTCGCGCAGTTTGAGACTTATGCATGGATGCGTCTGACCGCCGAATATCGGCATGTCGGTGCCGATCAACATCTGTATGTTCTCGAAAGTCCATACGACGTTTCGAGCGAAATTGTGACTGTGATTCGGATCGGGCAGTTTCTCCTCGAGGGTCGGCTCGGGCAATATCGGCTCGAGAGTGCTCAACGGCAACGGCGGTGTCTCGACGTTCTCCTCGTTATCGGCGAGCACCAGTGAGTGGTAAAGAAACTTCGATACCAAATTTTTTTGCTGCAGGGCGTTTCTGCTGTTGCTCTTGTAATACAATCGCTTGTCCTTGTCGCTGGCGTTCTGAAATATATGCTCGTAGACAAATTTTTTCAGCCACTCCCAGTCGTTCTCCGCCTGATGGAGGAGATACTTTTGTATGTCGAAGTCGTCGAGCAACAGTGTGTTCTCTATTCGATGAACCATCATCGATATGACGCCGTGATTGTAGGGCATCTTCAGGAGCCGCTTTATGTTCTCTGCGTCCGAGACAACGTCCACCTCGCCGACGCAGTCGGGAAACATGTGGGCCATCCGGAAACTCGAGAATCCGGTATTCTGGGACCATACGCTCTGCAGCCCGTAGCTCTCGGCCGAGCTGCTCAGCCAATTGCTCGGCGGCAGATTCAGATTGGTGTTGCATTGCAGCTGCGCGAAGGTCGCCGGTGTCTGAACGGCGGAATACTTCACCACTGCCGTGGACTTCACCTGCTTCCTCGGCGAGTCGGTCGCGCCTACGACAGCGACCGGTATCAACTGAAACAATATTGAAATTTCTTTTTTACAGCGATGTACTGAGTCGAATGAGACGTTGCGCTCGTAAGCTTCGCACGATCTACTGCAACAACAGCTTTGTGGATTTGTAATGTTTTTACGGAATTTTTTTGCCCGAAAAGTTAAATTCCATTTCAGAGAATTTTGGATTGCAGTTTTGATTACCGACCAATTGTCTTAAGGGGAAGCGAAATATCACGGTCAGTAAATTTATCATTTTTTTTTTACAGTGTACGTATCATCAATTTCTTGTTACAGTATGGTAGAATCGACTAGGTCAATGTCCGAAAGAAGGTCACAAAAAAACTACAAAGGATTCAAAATTGTATACCAAATGTTACAGTTAAGAATAAGAAGACTTACTCCGGCACGATACTGTACAAAGAAACCACCATTCAATGGGTTACAAATAAGAATGAAAAAAAAAATAAAAAATGTTATTGCACAATAGAACATTGCGCAAATGCTAGAAGTAATGTAACTGAAACCGCAATGGCACCTAGATATGTGAAAATAGGCCAATAGATATAGGCCAATGACTAATAAGTGATAAATTATTTTTATCGACATCTTAAGATCCGCATATACATTTGTAGACTATTGAATAAAATATATCCAGGACATAGTTAAGCACGAGCGCAGTTTTATCATCCTTTCGTTTTCATAGAGTGACTAAAGGAACACAGAAACGCAAGTTTCACAGGAGGAAACACTAAACCAATGTTTCTTTGACCAAAAGCATAATAATGTAACTGAATGGCACGTAGTTAAGTAAAAAGTGTAGGTCAATGATTCAGGGGGGACAAAATATTTTTATTCAGATCTTAAAATCAACATATACATTTGTAGAATATAAAATAGAATATATTCAGGATTTAGTTAATTGGAAATGCACAGTTTTACTGTCCTTTTGTTTTCGTCGAGTGACTACAGAAACAGAGGAACGCAAGTTTCACACAAGGAAACACTAAACCAATGTTTCTTTGACCAATAGCGTAGCATGAATCCCTAACCTGCGTAACATTTTTACTATCTCAATAACAAAACGCCGGACAAGTTTCGATTTAAGTTTCAATGTTGTTCGTAAGTTTTGGAGGTTTTTGTCATCGTTCCGACTACAAATCGTGACGCAAGCTTCGTCGTTTATTGTCATTCTTTTATCCCCAAACAATGGTCGTTCTAACGAAACGAAGTAACAGCGACAACGAACGGAACAAAGATAACACAAAAGTTTATTGCAGCGTATAAATATTTACATACTGTGTCCTCGTTGTTGCCCGTTTCTTCGGACATCCTTGAAATCAGGATCTCGCGTTGTTTCCCTCGAAATAACTGGACAGTTTCGCCAGCGTTGACGAAAAAGTTTCTGGAACGAGCGAGAACATCAGTGATAGAATTTTCGTCGTCGACTGATACGTAGCCGACGTTCCGGTGCGTGCAGCCCGTCGAGGAATCGCACGTTCGTACGAGTTTCGTCGAAAGACGGTTTTAGGGCGCCGTTTGAGCGGGCTAACTTATCAGCAGTTGATTCGTCAACAAAAACGCCGAGCGCACCGTGGTAAAACGGGACGGAAAGTTTGTCGAATAATTCGCGAGGCAGCGCCAGTGGGACGTCTCACGGACGTCTCGGCCGTTCGGTTTGTTTCGCCCCGCATATACATTCGCGGTCTCAAGAAAGGCCATATAAAAAAAAAAAACGAAAAACAAAAAAAATTGGCGATTTATCGGGGGGGTTGTCTCATCGGCGAGAGAAGAGAGCCAAAGCGGGGTGGCCGCGCGGGGTATTGTTGGATCGTCGAACACGGTTGTCCCGTGCAGCCGCGGCGAGTTTGACGCGTGTGCGTGTTGCGTGTGCGTGCTCGGCACGTACGGGGCGTGTACTTTCCGGGGCACGTAGGGCCGCTCTCCTCTCGACGAACGAGGGCCCCCGAGGAGCCGCGCGCTTAAGGAGCGTGAAAATTTAACGCTCTCCCTCTCTCTCGTGGAAGCCTACAATAATGCCGTCGTGATCGACTGAGTATTCGGTGAAAAAAAATATATATAAAAATAAAAAAAAACTGAAAGAAAAAAAAAACTACGTGAGACCGACGGGTGTACGACGGTGAATGCGTTCTCGAGGCGCGCGCGCGCGCATGCCTCCGTGCACCCTCGCCATTTTATAGGTGAATATTATTTTTGACGTCGATTGAAGAAGTCCCGCGAGTCGTCGACGGGGACGCTCGAACGTCCGTCCGCTCGTCCCCCCGGGGTTGACAGAGTTTCGGGGTGGTCGATAAGCTGATCCATGCCCGTTACGAGGATAATCGTTCGTGCCTGTACATCGACTCGCATTCGAGGCGGTCCCCAGGCCGAGACTGGCTCCACTTTCCGAGAGACCCAACCCTCCTTACACCCGCATTTCTCGCTCTCTCGCTCTCACTCTCTCTCTTTCTCTCTCTCTGTCGAGTTTTCGGATCCTCTTTCCCGAGAGAGCTCCTACCGTTTACCGTCTCTCGTCCTCGATAGTTCCACAATTTTTAACAATCCCATGGGAGAGCCAGAGCTCGCCGCCTCCGGACTTATTCGTTACGGGCACGCGAAAAGTGCTCGTTGAATCAACTCAGCTGCGCTGTCGCCGCTCCTGGCCGAGTTGCTCGCTCTGATATCCGACCGTGATTTCCGCGGCCAAGCCTTTTCTTCTGGCGCTCGAGGATATGTGTCACATTCGCGCGAATGACGTGAGCAACACACCAACAAACAGCGCCTTGATATAAAACGCTGATTAATAAAAACGCCGGAAGAACAATCCTGGTTGCGACTCGACAGTTTATTCTCTTCTCTATCTCGATGGAGAAGCGAAAAAAGAAAAAAAAAAAAGAAAATAGGCCCTCTTGTGTACATCGGACGTGAACGTTCGGAGTGTCTCGCACCGAATCCGTGACACTTTTCGTCCCCGCGAATATCCGCTCGCCCGCTGACGAGAAAATTCACGGCTACGGTCGAGTGTTTCACCTCTTACGTCGAAAAGTCGCGTACGTGACGTTTTCGCGGGGCGACAAACGAACGTTTCACGGGAACAACCAGGCTCGTTTTTCCGCGTTCCTTAATTACTGACTAGTCATCTAGTGCCAGTAGACACACGCAATTATTGTCTTTAGCAGCGGTCACCGATCGCACAGGCTTTACTACACACGTTTTGTTTTAAATCTCGTTTTTTTTTTAACACGCTAATTCGCATTTTTTTTTTTTTTTTTTTCTTTTTTTTTGCGCTTTACAAGGTTTCGAAAAAATGAAAGATGTCGGAGACTAAAGGTAGACGTTTCTCGTCCAGTGACAGACGCGAAGAGATCAGCAATGGACTGACGGACAGTTCGCTGAAGCCGGTGAGGTTGAAGGAGCAGTGCAAGCAGAGGAGAGAGCAAGCCGGAGGGTGCAGAGGCGATCCCGGCCGATCCGGCGAAGAGCGATCCAGCATGCCGACCGTTCCGAGGCCGGGAAGCCTCAAGGATCCCGAGATTGCGGAGCTCTTCGAGAAGAACGATCCGGAGAAGATCTTCGAGGATCTCAGGGAGATCGGACACGGAAGCTTCGGCGCTGTCTATTACGCGAGATGCCTCGTCACCAAAGAAATCGTCGCTATAAAGAAGATGTCCTATCTCGGCAAGCAGACCGTCGAGAAGTGGCAGGACATACTCAAGGAGATTCGCTTTCTCAGACAGCTCAATCATCCCAACACCATAGAGTACAAGGGCTGCTATCTCAGAGACCACACCGCCTGGGTAAATTTTTTTCATTCGTTTAGGGTTTTTGTTCGACCGAAGTGCCTTTCGCAATTTCGTAATCGTCGCCGGCGATTGCAGTGGAATATTTATTGACGAGCTAATAATCGCGGATAAAATTTTTGGTGAAGTTATTATTGTTATTAAATTTTTCATAAATTTAATAATATTAATAATATTTATTGAGTTATTCGTAATAATATCCCATAATGCAATTCTGCCTGGCAATCAAAGTAAATAAATTAAATCATTTTTCATTTATTTATTTGCTGGAAAAATTTTTGCAATTTTGTAATCGTCGTCGGTGATTGCCATAGAAAATTTATTGACGAGCTAATCAAGGTGGATAAAATATTTAGTAATGTTATTATTACATATATATATAATTTGTTCTTGGCCAGAATGCAAATACAGAATGTGTCTTATACCTACTTAGATCTATCGATTACAATAGAAAAACAGTGAGAAAATAACTAAATATTTCATTTCAATCAACATATAATAATTCATCAAGTCAGACTCCCTTTCATTATGTATTAAATTATTTATATATTATTATTATTAAATTTTAATAAATCTAATGATAATAATAAGATTTATTGCATTATTCATAATGATATCATCATCAATGTCATTAAAATAGCATCTGTAATACGTTATCAATTTTTTTAAATGAATCAATTACCCGAGACAAAATCTCAAACTTCACATAAAAATATCGGGCACAAAACAATCACTATTGATAATAATAATGTCATTAATATTATTCATCATTTTCATTTGTTTATACGGATTGCCTCTCACCCACAAAATTTAAAAAATAAACTTGCGGTCAAGAATCGACCCAACTCAGTGAAGAATTTAATGCAGAGAAAAAATGAATGGAATATACATTTCTTAAAACCGTAAATTAACAAAATAAATTTACAACTTCGTAAAAAAAAATTTACCCCGACGATAACAAAACGCTCCGCAAAATCGCCGAAAATCGTAACTCGGCACCGAGTCTCGCTCGTGCTGGAGCCGACTATAAGACTGTCCCGTGAATGCCAGTTCTAAAACAATATTTATCGCATTTACTTGTAATTGTAATCTTTTTTTTTGTTTGTCAATTTTTTCACACTCGAAATGATTTGTCTCCAGGAATTTTAATTTAATCGATTACCCTTCGTTTGTTTCGTATTTCAGTTGGTGATGGAATACTGTCTCGGCTCCGCCTCGGACATAATAGAGGTGCACAAGCGACCGCTGAAGGAGGACGAGATAGCCGCGATCTGCGAGGGTGTACTCCGAGGCTTGCACTA
Organism: Exephanes ischioxanthus; assembly: GCA_958510785.1. NCBI lineage: Eukaryota > Metazoa > Arthropoda > Insecta > Hymenoptera > Ichneumonidae > Exephanes > Exephanes ischioxanthus. Next base: position 19,966,792 of record OY294018.1, on the reverse strand, counting down.
CCTCCACGCCCTCGGTAGAATACATCGGGACGTTAAAGCCGGCAACATACTTCTCACCGAGAACGGAACCGTCAAACTCGCGGATTTCGGCTCGGCAAGTATAAAATGTCCGGCCAACAGTTTCGTCGGGACACCGTACTGGATGGCTCCCGAAGTTATTCTGGCGATGGACGAGGGACAGTACGACGGGAAAGTCGACGTTTGGTCGTTAGGAATTACGTGCATCGAGCTGGGTGAGCAATTTTGTTCCTCCATTTTATTCTGTTATTATTATTATTTTTTAATGCACGAAACAATTCACGAACTGGCGGAATATTGCAGCGGAGAGAAAACCTCCGTACTTCAACATGAATGCCATGAGTGCTCTTTACCACATCGCTCAGAACGACACGCCGACCTTGAATTCGCCCGATTGGACCGGCGTGTTTGGACACTTCGTCGAGGTGTGTCTCACGAAGAGTCCGACCGAGAGACCGTCTTCCGGTAAATTACTTTCGGTGAGTATCCCCCCCCCCCCCCTGCCTCCCACACTGTACTCTCGAATGGCCCGGTTATCCCTGGTTGATTCTCATGTCTCTACTCATTAATTCCGCACAGCATCAATTCGTAACGAGAACACGCTCGCCTCAAGTCCTGATAGATCTCATACAGAGAACTAAAGCCGCTGTGAGAGAGCTCGATAATTTGAATTATCGGAAGATGAAGAAGATACTGATGATCGATTCGTGCGAGACGGAAAGCACCGTCGGAGATGCTGACGGTGAGTTGTTATACCGTTGGAGAATCGCTTCGGTACGGCCGATGTTTTTAGACTATACGAGGAGTACACCAAAGGGTTTATATTTATCCAAAGACTTTCCAGCGTCTCGACGCCAAGTACTTAAAAAAATTGCTATATATATTTTTTTAAGGTAGTCCGAGCGATAGCGTCCTGCCAAACGCGAGGTTCTGAGAAAATGTCAAACACTTCGCGATAGGAGGTGCTGCAAATATGGTTTTTGTGAAATATTAATTGCAATTTGTTATTAACAAATTGAAGATAAAAATCATTATTCAACCAATTACCCGGCAACTTAACAGTTTTCCTTCATGAAAATAATTCGTTTATTTTTCTGAATACGTATGCATTTTTTCAACATTTTTTGTAATGTTTGGAAATGTTTGTTTGTTTGTGTGTTTTTTCACACCTCGAACATAAAAAAAAACGCGATTTTCGAAGATTAAAAAACATTCTGAAAAAATTCATACGTATTCAGAAAAATAAACGAATCATTTTTATGGAAAAAAAGTTAAGTTGCCGGGTAATTAATTGAACAATTACTTTTATCGTTAATTTGTCAATAGCATTTTGGACTTATTATTACATAAAAACAGTATTTGCAGCACCTCCCATATGGTTGATGTTTTTCCGATTTTTATCCCACCGAGAAATGTTTGAATTTTTGCCCTGAAACTCACGAACTACCTTAATGTTAGGCTGTGAGTAAGCTCTAATATGACGGAAGTGGAATCTTTCGATCGATGATTCTCGAAGACTAAACGTTGATTTGTTTAAAATTTACTGAATTCGCAGACACACCAGACGAGCAAACGGGCGGTGACAGCAGCAAGAGCAATTCCATCACCTCCGAGCACTCGATTCACTCGATGGGGGTGTCGGCGAGTTCGCAGAGTTCATCGACAAACAGCTTGCCACTGCCGAACGCGGACGCTAACGATTATTCCTCCGGCTCAGTGAGAAATCGTCACAAGATATCGGCCGGCGTCACTGCCAATCTACTCGAGCACGGTGCCAATAACTTTGCTACAATACGAACTACCTCGATAGTGACGAAACAGCAGAAGGAACACATGCAGGAGGAGATGCACGAACAGATGAGCGGCTACAAGAGAATGAGAAGGGAACATCAAGGGGCTCTGGTAAATTACTTCGTACCGTCTTCGAATGGCCCTTCGACGGCCAATTTTCAGACGCGCAATACTAAACTTTCTTATTATTTTGTTAAAAAACTGTACAGGTGAAACTCGAGGAGAGATGCAAAATGGAGGTAGAATCCCACAAGCAACTGCTGGACAAGGAATACGAGACGTTGTTGCAGCAATTCAGCAAGGAGCTCGAAAAACTGCAACTCAGGCACTTGCAAGAATTGGAGCGCAAGCTCAAGCAAAATCAAAATGCAGAGAAGAAGCTTCAGAAGGAGATAACGAGTAGGCAAGAGGCCGATCGCAAAGCTCTCGAGACTCAACAGAAACGAGAGTACAAGGTATGAGAGATTTATCTTTTTGATTCGCTTTTTTTTTTTCAAATTTCATCATGTCTTCTTTGCACTCGCGCGTGGGCGTGCGTTCATTGTGTGCGACATTAACGAGCGGTACTGAAAATAGTACTCGCTCGCGCCTTCAATCGATTATGCTCTTACGTTCGAAGCGACGCGCAGAGGAGTCGCGCGTGGGTCGTTATGAAAATTAATTTCACTTGTGTCCACTTGATAAAAAAAAAAAAAAAATGCTCAAGGCGTACAAGGAGAGATGGAAGAAGGAACTCTCGCAGGACGAAGTGACGCCGAAGAGACAGCGTGACGCTACTCTCCAGAGCCAGAAGGACAATCTTCGACAGATGGAGGCTCAGGAGGAACAGCGTCTCGCCCGGGGACAACGGGAGTATCTTGATCTCGAGATTCGTAAATTCCGGAGAAAAAAATTGCTCATCTTTCACAGTCTCGAGCAGGAGCTTCTTCGCGAAGTAAGTTTCTCTCTTCAACCCTATGAGCCCTAAGCCTCTCTCTAGTTAAAAAAAATAAATAAATAAATAAAAATCTGCCCGACATATTTCTTAATCAAAATGTTTCACCAAAAATGGCATTCTCGAAAAATGCACTTTTTCAATTTTTACACCTAAATGCAAAAAAAACAAAAATTCACGATTAAATAGTATAACTTTCTTTATGATGCGTTACTACTCGTAAAATTTTTGCAGAGATTGTAGATTAAAATTGAAGGAGATCTATCTTTAAAAATAGCTGCTTCACGCAACGCGGCGAATATGGTACATTAGAGCGTTAAAGGGTAGAGTGCTCCGCATTGTCGATATCGGTATCGAATCTTATCGACGATATTCCGCAGGAGCTGAACAAGAGACAGCAGCAGTTGGAGCAGGCGCACGCGATGCTTCTGAGACACCACGAGAAGACACAGGAGCTCGAGTACAGACAGCAAAGAGCCGTGCATTCTCTTCGCGAAGATCAGGTTCAGCGACAGCACGCGACCGAGCTCTGCAATCAGCAAGACTACATGCAACGGGCGGAGCGTGATCTGCGCAAGAAGCACGCATTGGAGTTGAAGCAGCAGCCGAAGAGCTTGAAGGTGAACAGCTTATCGGTCACATAATTCTTTCTATGGTCGCAAAAAATATGTAAAAAAAAAAATGACCAACAATTTCGTTCGTTACAGCAAAAAGAGATGCAGATACGCAAACAGTTCAGGGAAACGTGCAAGATTCAGACCCGCCAGTACAAGGCTCTCAAAGCCCAGATACTGCAAACCACCGCGAAGGACGAGCAGAAGGCAGTCATAAAGAAATTGAAGGAGGAACAGAGGCGAAAACTCGCTCTCCTGGGTGATCAGTACGAGCAGAGCATCGCCGAGATGTTGCAGAAGCAGAGCATCAGATTGGACGAGTCGCAGGAGGTCGAGTGCCACCATTTGAAGGCAAGTTTCTTTAATAAAACATCAATAATCTTTATTTATTTATTTATTTATTTATTTCCTAATTTTGCTTCCTCATAGAGGAAGCTATGTTTTTATTTTTTTAAATATACGTTTAGCGATTTTAGTGTTCGAGCACTTAAAATTGTCTGAAACGTCGAGAAATGCGATTCTTAGCTGGCTCCCAAATATGTGTGCGTGTGTGCAACAGACTTGCATCGTTTAAAACGACTATAACTCGAAAACTGATTGAGATAGCCGGTTGAAATTTTGTACACTAGTAGAGTAGTCACGTCCCTTCCTTCTATTTTTGTACTCAGCGGTGAAGAATAGATTAAAAATTGCTTCAAAACGGCGAAATCCGCAAGATTCAATTTGCGATTGATAATTTAGCAGTAAATTTTGACGGTTTTAATTTTATGAGATTTAGAGATTTGTTTTATGTTACGAAAAAAAGGTGCAAACTATTGTGCAGATGGCTTCCTCATTTATTAAATTTTGCGTACAGCTTCCTCTATGAGGAAGCCAAAATCGATCCGCCAACTTTCTCACCAAGAAAGATATGCGCAAAATTGTAATAAACGATCAAGCCATCTGCAAATGACTTTGCACCTTTTAAATTTATTTACATTATTTGTGTTCTCTGACGGTGACCTAATTTGTCATCAATCCGTGCAGGAGAGACTCGATTACGAGTTGGAGATCTTGATGGCGTATCAGTCGAAGAACAAGATGCAGGCGGAAGCCCAGAGAAATCGCGAGCGCCGCGAATTGGAGGATCGGGTCTCGGTCAGACGGGCTCTTCTCGAGCAGAAGATGGAATTGGAGACGCAGGAGTTCCTCCAGGAGCGCAGCGAGCGGATACGCCTGCTTCACGAGCGGCACGAGCGCGAGCTTCAGCAGTTCGACGAGGAAAGCGCGAGAATTGGATTTAGGTAAGTAAATTAAACGAATGGAATTGATGACGAGGACGAATTTGTTCCGTTTGGATTCATCGAGCCTTGACATTGGCTCTTATTCGATTGACTCATGTACGATAAACGTGCGTCGGATCGAGCTCGTAAAATCAATGTGACCCTATGAAACATCGACGGACGATTAATCTCGATGATGAAATATTTGTTTCAGCGCGTTGGCGATAGCCGAGGCATCGAAAGAGTCTTATCCGGACGACGAGAGCCTGAGTGGCTCGATGCTGAGTCTGGCTCACAGTAACAGCTCGACGTCTTTCCCCCCTAATAGTCTCTAATATTAATGATATCGTTAATGGTAAACACTGTATGTCCGCCTGAGTTTCGTCGCGAGACTCGGTAAACGCGGTGATCGCGACGTACGTTGTGCCGCGACTCGTCGGAAAAGGCCGCAGACCCGCCGACCAGTTTGCGTCGAGCCTACGATCCGAATCAAAAGTAGAGCTCATCGGGAATACGGCTATTATCGGTCACCGAATCGTGGAAATTATTCGGTCTAGTCGCCCGCGGTTTCTCAGCCGAAAACTATATCAAACGATATTTTGCTTGGGCCGTTAGCGTTTCGAATTCTTTCGTCGTCAATATTCGCGCCTCCCCCCGCGATGAGCATCACCGAAAACGATTGCGCGAAGAAACCCTCGTCCCCCTTCCTGCCTCCACTATCTTAATTTTCTCTCCTTTCGTACGTCTCTGAACAACTCTCTTTGTTATATATATACATATTATATATATATATATCCTTCTATCATTCTCATTAATTATTAAATATCGAAACGAACGCCAGCTGATTGTGACATTTTTAATCGGGCGAGTCTTTTTAAAAGATAGTGCAACAGTGAAGATCCTTTCGGACGTAGGATCGTAGAGTCGTGATATCGATTAGGTGAAATCGAACAAGTGATAACGAGTCCAAGTTTTACCGGATTGCCGGCATTAAACCTCCCTCCCGATCAAACTCGTGCCCGTTGCCACGAATTGATCAGGTAGCGGAACGGCTCTTAGATCGATGTAGATCGAGATCGTCGGGAATCCATCGTACGATGCGGACGGTCATATACGTTAATCTAGTGCAATACCCTTTACACGGCACCGTTCGGATTGTGTCTCGGTACTCGTAGATTCGAATTAATCTCATAGTTACGAGAGTAGAATTAAAACAAAAAAAAACAAAAACAAAAACTACGGACAAGACATTAAAAATTACGGTCACAGATCCAAAGTGTCACAATCATCTGAGGCTCGCTTCCCTCGTAGCGAAGCAGAGCATGTACATATAATGAAAAAAACAAAGGCGTCGATTAGCGGTCATCGAAGGATTCGTTCGAGAGCGTTTGTCCGAAAGCACCAAGCTCGCCACCACCCCCCCTCCCCACTCCGGCCCAACGTTTGGGTGGAGCGTTATCACCGCGAGCGTTTCGCAACTGCGAATCTGCAGCGGCAAAAGGCAACATCCTTTTCGGATAGTAGACTTCGCAATAATCGCTGTAATACACACACACACACACACACAAACATACAGAGAGAGAAAGAGACACACAGACACAGACACTACCATACCAATGTAGAGAATCGATTTTTTTTATGTCAGCATTTTGTAGATATACTATGTTCGCTATCTATAACGTAACGCAATCGAACCTTTGAATAAGTCCGTGAAACCCTTTGCGTGTAGGCAAATACGGTTTACCAAATTATTATTATTATTTCAATCGTGTGGCAAACAACGAGGCGGCTCGCAGTCCCCCCATTGCTCCGTGAATGCAAATTAAAAGCGCATTAAGTGACTTTGAACGCATACATCGGTGTTTAAAAAAAAAAAAAATTCAAAAAGCGTTCGACCGTTTTTAAAACTTGCTTCGATGGCTTGACGCGCCTGGTTGTTATCGCTTTAGCGTATGTTAAATTTCGACGGTTCGTGATCGAAACGCGATATCTGGCTCGTATTGGACGAATCGTGCTGCAGTCGCGAGTCCAGGCTGGATTTATACGTTTGATTCGTAGTGAAAAGAACTCAAGGAGCCTCCTCGTATACCGCAAAATCCCTCGTACAGTATTCTGACTCGCGAACGACGTTTTCTCCTCGCAAGTTTTTGTATTTTTTAACCTGACTCCGTAAATTCCCGCGTGCGGATTCCGAGAACGCCGAAGGGGATCTTAAAATTCACGTCGCGATTTAAATAGAGGGTTTGTTAATCCGTTGTAAATCTATATTGCCAATTATTCCTCACGAGCATCGAATCACTCTCTATTTGTAACGCGAGGCCCGATTATTATAAAAATTGTTTGTAGCGAATGATAATTCTTTTTTTTTTTTAGCAATTTTGAAAATTAATGTTATTGTAGAAATCCCATCAACTTACCCTCTGTCCAAAAGGGGGCAATGGAAAAAAAGAAACTATCTGTTTTGTATCGTTATGTTTTGTTTACGCCGTGTTCAATGATCTTCCAAACTTTGTCGTACTAGGCAATAGAGCGTACATTCGTAAAAACAAGAAAAAAAAAAGAATGAAAAAAAGTGAAGCGAAGATGGAGTGTCGTTTGTCTTTTGTATAATGTTTCGAGGTATATTAGAAAGAGCGTATAGTTAATCGTACAGTAAACATCCTACGAAGGACAATGTCCGTTTCGGGACGAAGCGTTTATCAAGCAATGCTGAATAATGTTCCCCCCCCCCCCCCCCCCCCCCCGACGATGAGTCATTTTGTCGGGACTGAATATCAGTGAGCCAAGATCTGTGGTCAATAATTTGCTCACGCAGAGGTACACTCAATTATAACATTGAACCTAGGTACACACGAGTATAGAACGAATACTCTCTATTACTATTAAACAAAAAATATATATGATATATTATACATACGAAAGATAAAAGGAAAAAAAAAAACGAAAAAAAAATACAAAAAAAAAAAAATTTCAACTAAAGAAACAAACCAATACCTTCGTAGCAAGTAATCAATCAAGAAAGCGCAACGCACGTTTATTGTGAAGCAAAACTGACTCGTAATCGGTCTTAATAATTATAACGATTATTATGGTAATTATTTTTATCTTTAAGTTTAGGTAGAGTATAAATACATTTTTTAACTAAACCAATGGTTTGTGAAGGGCGATGTGAGGGCTGCTCTTTGGAATCGACTGATCGATGATTCAACGGGAGAGCAGCTCCTACCGTTTGTGAAACCACTGTGCTGATTAGATAATAAAAACAAAAAAATGAAAAACATTAAGTCCTCGTGTGCGCCTTTCCGCATCGCTGCAGCCGATTACTTTTTCTCGTTCGAGGGGAAGAAAAAAATGAGCTGAGGAATTTTGCTCCTGTCGGTAAACTGACGGAGGAATCGTGGAAAAAAAGTCCGGCGTGTACATTATTTTGTATATTTTTTATCGTAGAATAGTGATATAAACACAGTCGTTTCGCGCTGCGACTATAAGGACCGAGCCTTCGACGAGCTCTCAACAAATCGTTGCTGATTACACAGGTATCTCAACATCGTGATTATAAAAAAAAAAAAAAAAAAATGCAAATCATTCACGATACCCTCTACATAATTGGATCGACGGGGTGCGCCTCGAAAAATTGATCGCTTTTACATAAAAATTACGGACAGAGCGTATCTCAATATACAAATGCAACAAGACATCGGGCGATGATTGAACACGCGTTACTTAGTGGGTGAGAAGGAGGTCGGGCTCAGTATGCGAGAGTGCATCTCTCGTATGAGCGGTACGGTGTATGCGACGCATTCGTCCCAACCCGGAGATCGCCACGCGCTCTCCCGAGTTTCCTTGCGCGACTGAAGATCCTTGTAACCTGAAGAGAAAAAACAATTTTTTTTCTTTCTTTTTTTATTTAAAGCGTTGATATTTTAAGACCCGATGTTGCAACGCCGTGGATCGTCGTGGATAATCGGTACATACACCAGATGTGATGAACGTTGTAGAGTCGTCCGATCTGCGAGAAATATCCGGCGAACGCCTCGTCGTTATTGCGCCTGTAGTTTATAGCCCTCGCCCAGTTGTTTCCCCACTCTATCATGGTACCCGGACGCAGTCTGTAACTACGAATCTCGTACTTGTTGGGGCCTTCCCTCTTTATTATGGGCGGCCAGTAACTGAACGCAAGCAGATACTGCAAGTGGCGGGATCTCAGGAAAGTTCCTCGTTCCCTGAGCAATTTTTGGTAATGCTGGAACATAAAGGTAAACCGTCACCGTTCGAACAATGATTTTCTTCTTCGTATGCTGGGACACGTATACGATGTCTTTTGACCATCATCATGGGAGGGGAACTTCTTCGGTTTACAATTTTCGTTATTAATCGGTCACATTCGTCCTTCGTGCCACTTAATTTACTTTAAGCTCGACATTTGATACGAAAACTTGGATCGGAATGTAAATATTAATTTTTCACAAAATTTTGACAATTCCGAACACTTACATACAGCGATGTTTTGTAAGACGTATCATGTAAAAAAACGTTCCACAAAAAAAAATTACTTCACGTATAAAAACTAACTCATTAAACACAAATTTAATTCATACATTCATGTATGCGATTTAGACCATTTGTCTTAGGGCAGTGTGGAGACGATTTTTTATTCTTTTCGATCACCCGAACGTAAGGCAGGGAGTGCGGTTGCCCTAAGTTACAAGTTACAAGATATGACACAGATTTTTGTTTATTTTTTTGCCGGCATTCGACGCCCATCAGATGCATCGTAAAAGAAATTCGTCTTTCATAAAAGTATTTAGTGTACATTCTTTTCTTTTTTCTGTCGACGTAATTTTTTAGGATTTCATATTTTTAGTGTTTGTGTCAAAATAATGTTGAAAAAAAACTGTCGTTTGGCGTACAATATTTTTTTATGCTGCCCTACAACATATTGAAAAAATAAGAAAAAGGGAACGTTCAAGTGATAAACGCACACTCTTTAAAATCATGTCAGGGATAATGGACTACCCTTACCTACTGGTAAAACTACACAGATTGTCCCGGACCGCCAAAGGAGAGCCCGAATCTTCTTTAGAACCCCAAAAATTAGTTCTGGTCTCACGGAAAGATAAGCCCATTACCGGTTCACGTCGCAAACAGGGTCAATATCTCCAACTTGTTCGCCGGACCAATTTCGCCTCATACAAGTTCACTATCTACTTGAGTCCTACTCTACGCAAAACTATTAAATCTCTTTTCAAATATCATTTCCATCAACATTTTTCTCTGTTGCGATCTTCTATTTTCCTTCATCTGGAATACACTGTTCCAAATGCAATCATACTTTCTTCTTCATATCTGTATTTCCTTTGTAAAAGCCTTGTCCGGTAAACTAATAAATAAGTAAATCAATAAATCAGAGCTGGGCAGTACTTGAAGTACCTGGTACTTGTTTGGTACTTTAATACTTTTTTAAAGATTAAAGTACGAAGCACGGGTACTTTTTGAGTACACGTTCGCATTTATTATCTGCCTAAACTTTTCAAATAGTATATTTTTAACGAGATTTGTTTTTGATTTATAAAAAAAATCTGTAAAAAAACGACGGGTTCGTCAATTTTTAATGAATTTTCTTTAATGTTACGAATAAGATGCAACGTAATTTGCACATGACTTCCTCATTTGTCACAATTTTGTGCATAGCTTCCTCTATCAGGAAACCAGAACAGATCAAAGATAGAGAAAGCTATATGTGAAAAATTGTAACAAATAAGTAAGCCATGTACAAGTGACTTTGCACCTTTTTTCTTAAATCTAGATATCGCTTAACGCTACGAACCCAATTGCCAAAAGTACTTGGTACTTGAAGTACAAAAAGTACTTGGTACTTCAAGTACAAAAAGTATTTGGTACTTCAAGTACTTGTGATACTTTGTACTTTGTACTTGGAGTATATTTTGGTAGTTTGTACTTTTTCAAATTTTTCGTATTTTTTTGTACTTTGCCCACCTCTGAAATAAATATAAGGGTTATGACCTTGTTGATCTGGCATGGAATGCCCCACACTCTATGTAATCTATGCGGTGTCAACTTGATTTCACCAAAATAGTGTAGTCTACCTGCAATGTACAGAATATTTCAGATGGCGTTAACAGATTCTACGCACTTTACAGATGGCATTTAAAACACATACAAACTGCACACTCACATACAAAACTTTGCATATGAAATATACATATACATGTAAAATGCATATACATAAAATTCAAGTATAACTGCCACATAAAAGATCCCAACTCACAGATACTTTCTCTCCACGCGTACTCCACACGCTACGGAACAGTAAAAAAAATGGACTGCGCTGAACACTTACCTCATCCTTGGAGAGAATAAGGTGTCCCCGATCGATTCTCTCGTATCCTCCGGTGAATTGCCAGAGATGGAGAGCCTGGTCCAGATCTCCGACTTCGACATTCCACGAAGCTACCAGTTCGCAGTTCAATTCTGATTTCTTGGAATGAATTACATTAACGTGCTCCTCGCTGTAATAGAAATTTTTTTATTAAACCCAGAAACACGAGACACGGGCGAGAACATTTTTACCCAACTTCACTTTCCCCCGCCCCCTGCGCGTTCGAGCAATTGCGAGCAATTACCCGAGCGGACGAACGGCGCAAGGTCATCTCAGCCCGAGTGTTACTCACTAATTTTTGATGTACTTGTCGAACGAATCGGGACGAACGTTGTGCGTGTGAAGAGCCCAGATGACTTCCTTGTCGGCGAGCATCCGCGAGTGGGACTCCTTCGTCGGCTCGAGCTTTCTCACACCGAGTTTGCTCAGCCATCCTTCCCCGCTGTCTCGGCGCTCCGACGACCTTGCCACGAATCTGCGTGTCCGAATAATGCCGTTTTTTTACATCAATCGACAGTGCGACACAAGAGCGAAACGTAAAAAAAAATAAATAAAAAATTGGTCGTTAACACAAGGTATCGGCGACAGAGGCGCAGGAAACATCGGCGATGGAATAACAACGAAAAAAAAACCTACCGACTCGAGGTCAAGATCGGTAAATAAGTTTTGCCGATCACCGGCACCGAAACTCCGAGCTTTCTTCCCAGAACGGCGGCCATTCTTATTGGACCCTTATGAAACGATGCGTACAGTAGTGCGGCCAATCAAATTTTATATTGTCGCTCGAGTGCCGAAGCTCTCGCGCGCGACCTTTCCCCCCTTCTCACGTGATAACGACGAGAGATCCTATCTCCCCACATCGCGCTCCTCGGTCCACCGTTCGTTTCGTGGATCGCGGCCCCTGCGTTCGCACAGTGGCGGAATTTCCACACACGATCTTAGATCGAGTTTTCAACTTTTTTTTCATACTTCAGCCATTCACCCTTTATTTTCTCATTGCGGAAGCTCCGCGGCAGAGAAACCATCGAATCCACGGCGCTGAACTCGCTACGCGACAAAGCCCGCGTAGTATAACTCGTTTGGTAGCAAAAAGATATCTGGCATGAAATCGTAATTTTTGTAACGAATGCAGGAGAAGTGCTACTCCGTGCCTGTTCATTGGGCGCTTACTTTACTGCACGGCGAGCGTGCGTAAAGTAGGAGAAGCGCTCGTAAAGTACGAGAAGCGTGCGTAAATGATGAGAAGCGTGCGTAATCACGACAAACGTGCCTAAAGTACGGGAATCTGCGTAAATTACGAGAAGCGTGCGTAAAGTAAATTCGGTCCGACGTGCGCTGGGCATTTATAGTACATTTTTCGGTAAAGCGCCACTTATTACGCCACTCTCGGCAGGCACGAAATGATAGCACTTTTCATGCATGAGTTACATAATCGTAATTTATAATACTAGTGCCATAGAACCTTTTCTGACGAGTGCGAGTTTGCAGCACGAGCCTAAGGCATGTATTGTCATCACACCAGATAAGTTTCGCGCACGCGAGGCGTTTAGTAGAATTGCCATTTTGGAACCGAGTCTAGTAAGAGTTGGTAAGAGTAATCTAAATGGATTACATATGTCCGTCCAGATGGAAACTATAACACTATATAAGCTACCTAACGTCCAAAAGTTTACTTTTTCGATAGGTAGTAACTTTGGTCCAGACAGTTATAATGTAACCCATATAGATCACTTTTTTAGAACTAATTTTTATGTGCAGCGTTTCGAACGTCCAGACTTTCGTAAACTCCCGCGTAGCTTTGTTTGTCACACGCGCCGTGCACGAGACTCGACTGTCTCGATTGGTGGGGAAAGGGTTACGAGATGAGTCGCCGCCAAAATGACACAAGTAAGTAAACACGATCCTCCGAGTCGACAGCCGACCGTCGCCGTTAAACATTCGGAGGCTTCGCGGATACTCCTCTCGCGTGTGTATTATCGTTTTTTTACCGTCGAAAATTGCATGATGTCGAACGCGACGCATTGAGCAGGGAGTTCGGCGATCGGCGGAAGAGGAACGATGGACCGACGGAGATTCAAGTCGCGGACCGGCCTGCACAGGGGTCTCCAACCGGCAGCAACCGATGCGTCCTCGCAAGCCTCCTTGAGGGACGAACCCGCGTCCTCGGGAACGTCACGCTCGTCCGTTCGAGGAACCCCGAGAGTATCAAATTCCGAAATTCTTCGGAGGCAGACCAGATCGTTTTCCAATGTAGACGGTAGCGGAGATACCAAAAGAAATATGCCAGAATCGCCGAACCGACCACTCGTCAAATCGAAGTCCGCATTGCCGAGTCGGACGAGAAAGTCCGTCAGGGATTCGTCGGACTCCGACGAGGTCTCCAACGAAGACTCCCCGATGGGTCGCAAATCTCCGCTTAAAGAATCCTCTTCCAATGTCACGCGCAAACAACAGAATTTAGCGAACGTGACAAAAAAACAATACTCCGCGGAGAAAGAGAGCAATGAAAGGTTGCTCAGTAAGAGAAGGAAATCCGTTGTTCCTGAATCGGGCAGCGAAAGCGATTCGTCGCTCAAGTGCCGCCCTTTGAAGATGAGACGAATCGACCCTAATCTATCCGGACCAATGACCAAAGCGGACAAAAGCGATTCGCCGCTCAAGAGCAGCCCTTTGAAGATGAGACGAATCGACCCTAATTTATCCAGACCAATGCCTGAAGCGGACGGAAGCCCGGACAAAAGACCTTCCCAGCGATCCCAGCTGAGCAGATTGTCTCTCTCGGGTCGTCCGGTCTCCTCGAGGAGAACGCACACTCAGAGAGAGAGCAATACGAGCAAGCTCAAAAAACTGGCATCTCCGGTCAAGGCGGCCGAGGAAGCACCGGATCGGGAACTAGAAGAGTCGTCTCCCGATAAAAGAACTTGCGGCAATAAACTGGAGGACTTCCTGACAAAATCGGGTATCAGACTGACCGAGGAGGATGGGCCTTATCAGTTAGGTAAAAGAACTACTAATATATGCAACATGAAATAACGATGATAAATGTTTGTGCTAAAGATTTGAATTTATTAATTATAGATTTATTTATATTCTTGATGAATATCTTTTTTAGAAAAATATTGATGACGAGCAACTTGCCAATACGAGCTATTCTAGCACTGAAAGGAAATAATTATTTTATTGTTTGTTTATTTATTTATTTATTTATTTAGTAAAAATAGGCAAGTCCAATTAGAAGAGGATGAGAAACTCCATCAACTGAAATAATACACACTGCTAAGTCTCCAGATGCCAGCACAATAATCGGCGAAAACAAAAACCATAAAACATAATTAATTATTCACAGAGAACTTATAAAAGCTATCCGTATGAAAATAATGGAAGAAAACGGTTCTTTAGGCTTGTTATTATTATTTTTTAAAAAGAAATACACTGATAACATTGAAGATAATACTTTATTAAATTTGAACAATCTTAAAAATCAGCAATATTAAAACTATTGTATAATTTATTAATTTCGTACAAATTATAAAAATCATAGATCTCTGGGTTTAGATCGAATAGTGTTGATGTTGGTAGGTTATTTATGAAAATATTCATAACAAGCGACCTTCAAGTACGAACCATTCTAGAGCCAAAATAAAATAATCAGCAATGTTAACAATTTTGTATGATTTATTAATCCCATACAAATTATAAAAATCATATATCTCTGGGTTTAGATCAAGTAGTGTTAATGCCGATCGGTATAAATACTTGTCCGGCTGTAATATTATATGTGTGCTCCTGGCCCAAGTGATAGAGAAAGTAGAAGAAAATCGATACGTAAAATAAAATATTAACGATTTAAATTTCTTAAAGAAAATATACTACATACAATATAACGTATAAAGCATTCAATCCAAAAGCGATCCAATAATTATGGAATCACTTTTTCTGTTACTGTTCCGATGCTTGCCAAATACTGATCGTAACTTTTATTGTCATTTCAGACGAGGATCCTCCTACGGTTGAGAAAAAAATGATTCAACTTCTTTCCTCCGGTAAATTCAAGAAGGAAGAGATCGTCGATCTGTGGCGCACCTACATAAGTGACGAGAGTAATCTGAAGAGAGCACTGAACGACGTAACGATCACGAGCGATCAATCGGCAACTCGCGCCGGCAGCAACGTCTCTCTGGTCAGAATGTTCCTGCAAATTCCATCTATTCAGACGGCCGTCTCCAGTCACCTGTTGCAGAAGCTCAATGAGGCGGTGCTTGTAGCGTTAGTACTTTAGTAGTTGGTATTTCTGGATGACTGTGAAACCGACAGACGAAGCAGGCGGTTCTCGGCGGTTCCAGGAAAAAAAGCGCGTTTAATTATTTTTCATGGGTAAAACGAAATCCCATCAGAAATTCCATGCAATTCATTGTTCGTAATGGTGTTCCGATCATGACAAGATGCCCCAAGTCTGTAGATAAAAAAACCATAGAACAAGTTCTACTTTTAAAAACTGGGAAACAATAATCATATTAGATATAAATTAAACTCCTACGCTTATTTATATTTAGACCTGGGGATTTTTTTCACGAAGAATCGCATGCGATTTTGAATACGATTTTTTTTTATCCACGAGAAATATAAATAAAACATTTTCTGCCCGAAATCGCCGGAATCCCCGATGCCCTAAATATCGGATTTCCGTTAAATTAAAAAAAAAATTAAAATCTCATAGAATATTATATGACAATGATTACAATAACAAATGGCGGTCAGCTACATAAATCATACATCGTTCTATTCGCAATGGTTCACAGAACCAAAATCTACAGCGCGCGTCTGCCAGCTTCGTCTATCCGTTTCAGCGCAATATTTTGGAGAACACGAGATATTTCTCAAGCAATAGAAAAACACGCGCACGATCTAGGCAATCGATTTTGTTTCAGGAACTCCATGGAGGACGTGCCGTGGTCGTCTCTGGTGCTGCAGCAGTTCAGATTCCTCGAGACAGTGACGGACACAAAGTCTCTCGCAACGAGCCTGGAGGAACTCCTGGAAACCAGTCCCCTCGAGTTTCAACGTGACATCGTAGTCTTCCTACCCGACATCATAATCGACGAACAGCATCACGCTATGGCGGAAATGCTCAGCAAACTCATGGAAACCCGCGTGGAACTGACGAATATCGTACTGGATTGCATAACGAATTTGACCCTCGGCAAGGAGTACCTCGAGGAGCTTCGCGACAAGGTCCTCGATATGTTGAAGACCAATGTCAATGTGGAAAGAATTCCCGCAATGACAAGGTACTCTGCAGATTCTCTTTTCGTACTTTCGATTCCCACGTAGGCCTTTCGGCTAATGCGTACTGTTAAAAACAAAAATAATTTATCTCGCCAGATTCGTTCTCAATGAATGCCCAACTGTGGAGGTGTGCCAGAAGACCCTGAAGGTACTTCGATCTTTGGATCTTCAGCCACTCAGCGGTGAGAAGAGCGACGAGTATTACACGAGTCAGAGCTTCCTCGTGAGTGGATTGAAGATGAGCATAATGTTGTCCAAAGACATGGCCAACGCGGCAATAGCAGTCGTGAAAAGAACCGACGAGCCGCCGAGGCCCATGGACCTCGTAATTATTTTGCTCGTTTACTCCGATACACATAAGAAGAAGAACGCTGAGAACGTACTTAAGCAACACGTGAAAAGTGGGTTCTATCGAGCGAGTTTGCTGGGTTCGTTCTATCAGGATTACAAAGGGGTGAGTCCATGGTGGTCCTTAAATTGAAAATTTTAAAATTCTCTGGGGGCAACGCCGTATTATCGTGAGGTATAAAATAAAAATGCAATGTGCGAAGGGTCTTCGAAATGAATGCATTTTTAGACGTCGCTACCGGCTATTTAAAAAATAAAAAAACTTCCCCAGAAAATTCAAAAATGTTCGATTTAAGGATCACCCTAAAGTGAGTCTAGTAAATGAAGACACGTGTCTTTTGAGAAATTAAATATACCCGGACATTATCGTTTTACGAGCAGGTGGCCACAGATCTGCAACCCGAGGCTCTCCTCTTGTCGAGCGATCTGCTTAAGTCGGAGGATCGAGTATACGTGGACTTTGCGAGCGAATGGTTCAGACATCAATTCGTAAGCCAGGCGAAGGCGATCCACGAGCAGCGTGAGATCATCGAAAAGATCATACTGCTGATGGGCAACAACGATCAAACCGCGAAAGGAGCCCTCGGGATTTTGCGGCGATTAACGGAGAACGACGACGAGAGGGCGTATCTCCAGGCGCACTGCAATCACTTGCGGATACTACTCGAGAAGATTGATAACTTCGATCTGCAGGAAGTCGCGACATTGAGCGATTTGCTGTACGCTCTTTGCACGAGCTCCAACGGATCTTCCGAAGCTCTGCAGGATGATCTGTTTATACTGCTCCAGAAACAATTGTCCGACGCAAAAACCTTGTAAGTTCGCGTCCTTGCTACACGGTAAAGATAGTTTGTATATTTAACGAAGTTTTTTTTTTTTACGACTGACCACAATTTTTGTCGTGTTAATTCTACCATATTTTTTGCTCAACGGACCGTATTTTTAATTAAAGAAAAGAAATGTTGCGGTCAAGTAATATTTGTTAAATATGCAAACGATTTTTTTTCGGTTACGAAGGGCAGTATTTTTTCAGGGCACATTCGCAATTTTTTTTTTCTCAACGTTGACTGTATTTTTAATTCAAATCGAATTACAATTAACACGAAAAAAATTTGAGACTTTGGCGGATACGAAATGTATATTGAATGTACAAATCATTTTTGCCGTGTATACAGCATACATACTTTTTATTCTTTATGCATAATCTTTATTCTTTATACATAATCTTATTCTTTGTACATAATCTTTTATTGGTGATTGTCTCTGCAAAGGACAAAGTGCAAAGGAGTTCTGAGTGCAGCGATGGCGATCAAGCACTTAGCCGGCAAGCCCGAGTCCTGCAAAGTCGCGGAGGATCTCTTTCGTACGTCGACTGAAATTCATACGATCGTTAAATTACGCGTCTGTTATGATTAATTTTTATTTGTTTATTTTATTTACAGTGAAGGTCGGAGCAGGTACGAAGAACTGTCCGCGATCGCGAGCGCTCTTCTACGATCAGATCGGGCGCGTAATAGCGGACACGAAGGACATCGATTCGGACTTCCTGAAAGCACTGACGATAAAGTTTCAGGACGAGTTCGTGGATGCCTACATGACTGATATGAATAATTATCGGTATAAATGACGTTACGTATACACGATTATTGCTCTATCGTATGTATGGAGAGCGTTAATAATAACAATTCATCTTCACATACGTAGCGGCGAATTGGTATCCAAATTCGGCCTAAACGACCAGTCTAACGACGAGCAGAAATGCGTTGTCAATTTCGGAGATGGAAAACACGGAGCGGTTACGCCAGCTTTCTTTCGTCTGCTGCGAATCTGCTTCATGCGTCTCAGCGAGGGTGACTTGGAGGAGATAAACATGCTTCTGGGATGCCCGGTACTGTTCCCGAAGGACACGGAGATCGCAGAGCCATGGACATTGGATCTGATGATTTGCTGCATCAATTGGTAATACGATTTTTAAGGATGCCTCGCACATACATTCCCAGCGAAAAGTGAGATTCTATGAGAATTCGGACACTTCCTAATGGTATAAAAATCTGATAAAAATCAACTGTATTAAAGGTGCCAAGTACTTTAATGTTGCATAATAATAATAATGTCTAAAAGTTATTAAATTAAAAAAACATTGTTCAACAAATAATCAGGACATTTTTTTTCTCTTTACAAATGGATTCATTTTTTTTTCCTAGAAGCCTCATGAAGTTTTTCAGAATTTTCTTACAATTTTAAATTTTTTTCAAAGCCATAACTACGAAAATGTTGGCGCAACCACATCGAAACTTTTTGTGTGTGCTGCGGAATCATGATACGGAAACATATCCGTGCCTCTACATACATTTTTAAAATTAAAAAAAAAATATATTTCTAAATGTAAGAAAATTATGAGAAAATTTATATGAATTCTAAAAAACTAAGGAATTCATTTAAAATAAGATAGTAAAAGGTTTTCTGATTATTGTAAAACAATTAATTTTTCAATAATTTGTTGATAACTCTTTGCCATTAATGTTATGCAAAATCATCTTGACATCATTAATACGACTGAATTTTTCCAGATTTTTCGCATATAGCGAAGTACTGGAATTTTGATCGAACTGATTCGGATTTTTTTAAATTCATTGTTCGATTTTGATTTGATTGGGAATGTATGTGCGATACATCCTTAATTTACCGGTAAGATTTCGTGATCAGCATTGAAAACGCTAAATTTTCGTTAACAGGTTTCGAGAATTGATCAGCGGCTTCGTGACTCAAACCGATCCGGTACTGCAGGAGCAAGTTCTCAAGCGCCTGGAAGATCTCATGACACTGCAGGCGGAATTCAGCACGATGCTGACGCTGTGCGATACGCGTTATCAGCCGCCTCCTTGTTACTTTCACCTTTTCCCCGCGCCGGCGTTTGTCAGGGTCGAAAAGAAGGTCGCGAAGAAGGGCAAACGAACGAGTATGGACAAGACTACCAGTCTTCCGGAATGGGAGGCCTGGGAAATAGGGTCTTCTTTGAGCTCGAAGAATCCCACGTATTTTAGGCATATGGACGCCAAGGTACACTGGCCTGAAGCATGAGGTATTGATCGTCGATCATCGGGGTATCTCACGAGGATCTTTGCAGGTAGTCGATCTTCTGGATTTGAAAATGGACCAGGACATCACCCAATCGCCGAAGAACATATCGAAGGCCCAAGTCTGTTTCCTCATCAGAGAACTACTCGGTATGTTCGAGGGTGGAGAAGCCTCGGAGACTCTGATGCGTGATCTGATTCATCTGTTGCCGAAAATATGCGCCAAATTGCACGACATCGTAGTGGAGCTCAGAGAGAAGGATGACATGAAAAATCGTCAAGCTGCCAAATTGATACTGTCCCTCCTGACGATGATCTTCGACTGGAAGGGATTCAAGAGTGCGATGTATCACTCCATGCTGCGAGGTGCACTATTATTATTATTATTATTATTATTATTATTATTATTATTATTATTATTATTATTATTATTATTATTATTATTATTATTATTATTATTATTATTATTATTATTATTATTATTATTATTATTATTATTATTATTATTATTATTATTATTATTATTATTATTATTATTATTATTATTATTATTATTATTATTATTATTATTATTATTATTATTATTATTATTATTATTGTTGTTTCAGACGGTTTAAGAACACTGGCTGGGCAGATAGACAAATCCAATTCGATGCTTCGTTCCTCGAAAGAATTGGTCGCTGAGTCTTACAAATACTTCGAGTCCCTGTGCGACATAGCCACCGATATATCCTTAGCTTTCGCTCTCGTCAAGATGTGTCGAACATTGATGAAGCACTCCGAAACATTTGTCCGGCAGTACAAATCGAAGCAAGGTAATTAATATAATATTATTTTTGTAAAACATGTTATAAAACTAAAACGATCGACTAATCGTAAAAGCGTGCGATTTACGACAGCTAAAATGGCTTATGGATTCCTGAGCCTCGAATGGCCGGACGATAGACCGACGACGAGTACCTACAGAGCCGCGGCAGTCGGTTTGCTGTCGAACTGGATACAAAACGAGCCGGATCCTCTTGAAACCGTCACAGCGGCGTTGGAATGGCTGCCAGACGAAGTCGCGACACTCGAGGGTCTGCAGGATCGTCTCCAGAGGCTGCCGACTATCACGAAGGCGAATTTTCATTATATGTTCCAAAGAATCTTCGAAGGCTTGATCAACGGTGCCAAGATCTCATTCGCCGCGGCGACAACGTACGATTCACCGTAATCATTTATAACAACGCCGTCAGATCTTATATTTATTTTTAAAAATTGTGGATTTTTCTGGATTTGTTTGTCGGTTTGGATGTTTGTCTATCCGCCCCTCCCCCCCATTTAAGCCCCTTCTTCGGAGGAGCTGACAAACCCCATCTCCCCTGGTTTTCATAGCATATGGAATCGAATTCGGAAATCAGAAATCGACCCCATATGCCATATTTCCGGAAATTCGGTTTTTATAGCACATGGAATGAAATTGGGAAATCCGCAATCCATCCCATATGTTAAATTTCGAAAATACGGCTTTCATAGCATATGTAATCGAATTCGGAAATTCGAAATCCATCCCTTATGCTATATTTTCGAAAATTCGATTTTCATAGCATATGGAATAAATTTCGAAATCCCATTCCACATGGAATGGATTTCCTCATGCCATGGGCCATGCGATTTTTGTATCAACACAGTTTGTAATAACTGTGCCTCTACGATACTGTCGACTAAAAGTCTCCGTTATCATTTTTTCAGGGATCCAAAGCGAATCCAAGTTTGGCAACAAGTCGGCAACAACATTCAGAAGTTCGTGAAAATATGCGACAAGTCGCATAACAAAATGAGATCTCTCCTGGCGCCTTTTCTGCGATCCATGACGCTGCTCGTCAAGCTCTTTATAAACAGCGCAATGCCAATTATGGAGGCAAATCTTCGATACCAGCCGGACGAAGTTACAGGGATACTGAAAATGTTGCAAAGCACGTTGTCCCATTTAAATATACTGGTTATAAATCTAATTCGCATCCCTTCGCAGTTTAATTAACGCACGTCGTGGCTCGTTTCAGCTGGTACTCGACACGTGAACAAGGTCTGCGTCGAGAGCACCCAGACCAAGGACATAACGCTAGCGAAATTGGTACCAAGCGCTAAACAAACTGCGGAGAGATTGGTGTACCTCGTCAAGGGAATGCTCGTGCTTAACAACAGTGCCGATGCTTTTTGGATGGGCAACCTCGTTAACAAAAATCTCGAAGGTCAACAGATTCTCTCTCAGGTGAGTAACGTGGTCTGACATCCACTTCGGATCGGAATCCACATAAGCGTACCTATTCGACGCTAAAGTAAACGTACGAATGAGCGGACATTTAAGGTGAAGTGAAACCTCCCCAAGGGTACAACAGTTCGCAATTTTCTAGTTGAAATCATCGCATACGGTTTACAACTTTTCTCGAAAAATGCATTAATAAAATGTAATGAAACTTTCCGACTAGGCGTAGAATGTACAAACGTAGACTAATTACAGATTTCCCGTGGTAATCACACTGTAATTTTTTCTTTCGATTTCAGAAAAAAAATCGAAAAGTACGAAATACTACGTTTGTGCATTCCACTCTTATTCTCAGTTTCATGGTATTTTAGCAATGCACTTTTCAACCTATGATTTCACCCTGAAAAATGCCCAACTGTTTTCCCCTCGGGGTGGGGTTCACTTCACCTTAAGGCGATGTCTTCCAACCCAATTTTCGCTATCGTGCGTTGCCAAAACACATCCATTAAATATTTTTGCAATATCTTGAAAAATATTTATTTACGAAAACGTTGGGGAATGTAAATATACCAGTGACTGGGCAGCCATTTATGGGTCGGTCTCGATTTTTGGACAAGCCATGTCCCAATGTTTCGAACAGTTGCGACTTCTGAGAGTAATTATGCACAAACTCAACTAGTTCGTGGCAACAAGAATAAGAATAGGGTATTCTATTAATTCCTCCATTAAAATAAAAAAGTAACAATTAAATTATTATTTACGGGTGAATCTAAACGCATATAAATGACTAATTGTAGATACTAATTTAACAGTAACTGCTATTTATTGAACATTATATTCGTAACAAACTCAACCACATTTAACCCTATTTTTTTTTTTCTCGCACCCAGTCATCGGACGAAGTCTCGGCTACCGCTTCAGGCGCGGATGACGACAACGACGAGGCCATGTCGGACATTCTGCAGAGCGACGTCGACGACGAAGCCTCCGGCGATGACGAATAAACTCACACGTCCGTTATCGTGAAACGCTCAATCGATAATCCAATGCAAATTTGGGTGATTATGACTATACAAATTCCAAACAAAAAAATATTCCATGTTTCACTGTACACTTTACGTTATTCTTGTTTTTCCGACTTCATCGTACGGAGTTCATTGTATAAAGCGTCTAAATATATTTATGATACAACTTTGTACATCAATGATTTTCGAGTCTTTTGCAGTGTAATTAGCTCATCAGTGAGTTAGCAACGGGCAGTTAGAAGCGACATCGTTACTTCAATGTAGTTTCGAACAATTGGGTCTTCCACGTCTTGTCCGGCATTCGTGTTTCCTCGACGAACGTGACACGATTCTCACCGTCGACGAGTAATATCGAGTGCGTTCTCGTGCCGTATCCAGAGTCCTCGTCGTGTACGAATATCGAGCTGAGAGTCTCGTACGTGGCGGCCGATCTCCGCTGCAATTCTGGGTCCGGCAAGTGCCTACGAATGTGGGACAGCTTTAATTTATATAATTCGCAGAATTCTATAAACGAGCCTACCTTTCCTCGGACTTTAGTAACTGCCTGAGATCCTCGACGAGCCGATCGCGTTCGTGTACGGTAGCTCCGGTAATAATTTTTTTGAACGCCACTTTTCCAGCCTGGACTTTTTGGTACGGTTCGTCCATCTGGCTGTTTCCAAAGCCGAGTATATCGTCGAGGCACAGTTGGGGTCCCGCGGAATTTAGCTGGCTGGAGAGGTAACGAACACTGGCGTCGCTGATCGGGACGAGTACATCGTCGATACAGTGAATCATGGGGTCGTGCTATATTTGCTATGTCTCGAGATATGGAAGACATCAGAGCGGGGCAAAGAAATACAAAGTACAAAGTACCACAGGTACATGAAGTATTAAATACATTTTGGATTTGAAGTATCAAGTATTTTTTATACTTGACGTAATTCTCAAGTACGTTTTCCAAGTACTTTGCGCAATTACGTTCTTAGTGTTGAGATTTTCGGAATTCGTAGTTGTGAGGCTATTTTTTATCTATACTTCACGTTCTTTCATTCAAGAAAAAGATCCATTAAAAAAACAAAAAGGGTCCCTTCTCGTCTCTTCTCGTTTGTAAAGATATTGTTTTTATTAAAAAAAAAA
Organism: Exephanes ischioxanthus; assembly: GCA_958510785.1. Classification (NCBI taxonomy): domain Eukaryota; kingdom Metazoa; phylum Arthropoda; class Insecta; order Hymenoptera; family Ichneumonidae; genus Exephanes; species Exephanes ischioxanthus. Next base: position 19,942,673 of record OY294018.1, on the reverse strand, counting down.
AAACGAAAAAGGCCAAAGTTTTTTAAAATAATAAAAAAGGATCTCGTTAAAGTTATGGTTATTGAAAAGTTTAAACTGGCAATGATATATTGCCGATCCTACTTATTACGTATCCGAAGTGCGAGCATGTGCTCAAAAAGTACTTGTACTTGGTACTTGAAATCATAAAAAAAGTACTTACGTATTTCGAGTATGTACTTGAGGTACCAAACAAGTACCCGGTACTTCAAGTACTGCCCAGCTCTGGAAGGCTGATGAATATTTGTTTACAAATTTACCTACTGCATATCGAGGAGAACCAAACTGTAAGGATTGTACGGTTGACCATTACGATTGACCTCGTGCAATTCGCTCAGGTAATCCTCCGCCGAATTTCTCGACGTGACGTAGTCGACTATTAGATTTCCGCGTCCTTTTCCAGGATCGGTATGCGGTCTAGTTTCGCCGGTGAGATTCAGTATGATTCCGGCTCGTCCAGTGGTGGACATGGCCAGCCACGTTCCACCTTCTCTACCTGGTTCATTGTCGATACCTGACGAAACGTGAGATTCGAAGTAGCCACCGCGCGGTCGACCGATTTAGGCCCCTCCAAATTTTGATCGTTCGAAATTTGGATGTGCCGAAATCTTCAGTTTCAAAAATTGCGGAACGTTCGAATGTTAAAAATAATACATGAAAATTATATTTACAAATATTTTATCGAAATATTACAATAAAACGTTTCTCAAGTATTTCACAAACACACTTAATATTTCAACATATCTGAAATATTTCTGAAACATAGTAATACAAATTTTGAAATATTTTTTATTTCATGTTTCACCGAAATATTTCCACGATTGTTTCCGTATTTAGGTGGGTATGTACTGAAACGGTGATGCAATCTTTGACATTTCGCTGGAATGTTAAAAAAAAACATTTCGAAAACATTTCAATGTAAGATTTATGAGTGGCCAAAAAAATATGTTCTAAATGTTTTCAAAACATTTCACAAATATTTTCAGTATTTCGAAAAAATATTCGAAAACTTTAAAAAATATTTCCGTGCTATATGGGTATTTTATTTCTGTTAATTATTATTCGTTGTATTTCAGACTATCAACATTTTTTTTTCACTTGACAGTGAACAAACAAAAAAATTTCTGTGGTCAAATAATGTTTAACGTTAACGTCATTCAAAAGAAAAATAATTTTTCGCTTCAAATTAATTGTTAACGTTAAAATAAATTTTAACGTTGCTATGGACAAATGTGTGAGCTCATCGTCACTTGTTATGTCCGCGATATCGTGAACGCGAACCTCATTTTAAAAAATGAACACGAATCAGTCACTCGTGTTTCAAGTGGTCAATTGTTTTTAATCTTTACAAGTGAGTTCATATTGTGTAGAATAATGACTATCCAAAGATTCGATATGATTTTTTAAAATCCGCTACCTCGCGATAACTGTGTCGAAAATATAATTTAATTTTACTAGAGTACCCTAGAATTCTTCGTGCCGAATATACCTCCTAAGCAATCCGAATTGTTTTCCCAGAAGTGTGCGGGTTTTGCAGGTCTTTTGTAAAATTCATCGCGATTCGACGCCACGATAACTTTGTATAAATCGGCACCGGCGTCGGGATTACGATGAATGAAGAGTATGCACATTTTTTTCGCAGCGATAAATAATATTAAACTTGTGACTTAAACGTTACGTGACCCGTTCGAGCTTCGAGAATTAAATGGAGCTGCAAAGACGAGAGCTTCTCTCATATACATAGGTTATTTAACTGATGCGATAAGGTGTGTTAATATTGATAATGACATTCGATTAGTTGCGTTTGTATATCAAGATAGGAGTCTGTATTTATCTGGATATTTTGTCCGTGGAGACACGAAAAATGTATCTTTTCACAAAAATTAACCTCGCACCCGTGCGACGATTTTATCTGACATACTGCTGAGTCATTCGCGATGTTTTTGTATACTTTCTCGCAATCGTTCGTATAGTATGTTTTCACTGCGCCTTTGTGGCTTGCAAGGACGACTTTGATCCAAACATGCTTTTCATTTTATTTTATTCTAATATTTGACCTATTATTTTTAATACTATACGAGCAATTTTTTTTAAATACTGTTTGAGCAATTTTATTTACTGCAACAAGTGCAGTATCGTTTGATTTATGGTCCATACACGTGACTACAGTTCGTGCAGTCACTGACTACGCACTACACGGACACACCCACAGCGCTATTTCTCGATGAGAAACTCCGGTCGATAAACTCGATTCCCGCGAAAACCTAGAGGAAGGAACGTTCTATGAACAAATGAAAAAAAATGCTCATTCGTAATTTGTTTATTTACTTCGTGTTTCCAGTCATGTTTTCTTTCGTCTCGGATTCCACGGTGTTAAATTTTAGCGGCAAAACGTGATTATTTAATGCATTGTCTTTTACGAAGTGACGATAATAATTATTTATTTACACGTGTCTTTATGTATAAACGTTGTCTTATCTGTAAGGATATATAGATAATAATACAATGAGTTCGAAATATGTTTAAGACGTTGATATTACAGGAAGCTTGTTGCGGAATAAGATTATAAATGTAAACTGATTCTTGTCGCTTATTCTGAAAGAAACGAGGGAAGTGTCAAGCGCGGCAGTATTAATCTATATTAGTTTTTTTTTTCGTGACATTCGGACTAGCACTAGAAACAAAAAATTTGTATCGTCAGGTATAATAGTTTTTAATATGTATAAGATACAACATTGCGACGAGATAGTCGCGAAATATTGATTGCTAATCTACGAAAAGTTTTTGGTATACCAGCTATAAAAAAAAAGCACCGTTTGCATATCGCAGAAACGTAATTTCAGAAGCCGCGGTTTCTACTGCCGCTACGGTAAAAAAAAAATTAATGTAGTGTATCTGTTAAAACTCCCATCTGTTATTCGCCAAGTATGTTTCAATCAAGCCAAGACGAAACTCGATGCAAAAAAAATAATAATAATGAAGTATCAAGCCTCTAGAAGTCTCACGACGAGAATAAAATTTGGAACAATCTTTCGCGCGTCGTTGATATATTTTTTATCGTCACGATAGAGACCTACGATCGGCAGATTTTGCTTACGCAGAGTTGAATTATTGCTCCATTATCGGTAACAGGCGGACTAGTATCTATAGACTATAGCTAACTCTGCCGATGCGACTAATGCGTTATTATTGTTACGTTAGAATCAGTCTGAAAAAAGTCAATAAGTAGTGAATATCACATTACACTCCTCCAAATCGTGAGAGAGTTGCATTTCCGATCGGCTGTATATGATTTTTTTTCCTTCCCTCAACCGTCGTCATTTATCGCACGAAAAACGACGCGTTACTTTGGTAGATGAACTTATCGGTCAACGCTATCACCGATATTGTCATTGACGTTTTTTGTGCCAACATTCATATATCATGCACCACTCCAATTATCTTTATGAATATATATATATATATATATATAAATATCTAATCATTCTACGTCTCACACAAAACCCAAATACCACGAAATAGAAGTCCTCATCGCTGCCTATCTATATCGAGTGTGTCTTAAACCATTAAGTCGACAATATGTGCATCATCAATACCTCGGAGGACACTTTAAAAACGAAACGAAGATGAGGATTAAATATCTCGTATAAAACTTAGCGTATGGGCCGATAGTTACGATCGATAACGAGTCCTTTGGTTTTGTTCCAACCGATGTGACACACTGATATTCGTTCGTGGGGCGGATATTGTTATGTTACAGTGCTTAAATATTGCGATCTATCCGTGTGTTTCTTAATTCATTCGGTTCTGTAACCGGCTGCATTCGATATATAAAGTCCACGCACATTTCGAACGTATTCGAACAAGAGGTAATCTGCAGCGATTGAATCGCAACTACGGCGCATTGGAAAGCTCGTGTCTCAATTGGATGATAAAAGTGTCGTCAGAATTTCTATCCGGTGTTCAGTTATCGACAATCGTCTATTAAGAAGATTCACTTCCTGGTAGCGTATCTATGCATTTTTTTTAAGTACTTGACGCTGAGACGCTGCAAGGTCTCTTGATAAGTGTAATCTGACCGTTATAAAAAGAACGCTAGTAAAACAACGCTTTTTCTTAGTGGGTTCCAAAACCGGATGAATTCCGGTATGCCGAACAATGCCGAAAGTGAGACGGCAGCGTCTCTTTGGATTTTTTTTTCTTTTGTAAATACTTGGCGTCACGACGTTGCCGGGTCTGCGCGTTATAAAAAAACAACGCGAATAAAAGAACGCCCTTGCTTAAAAGGAACCCTTTTTCCTAGCGGATTTCAAATCCCGATAAATTCCGGTATGTCGGAAGTTACGCAGTAGCGTCTCTTTGAAATATATATTTTTTTAGTGCTTGGCGTCGAGACGCGTACCGAGTCTCTTCATACGTGTAATCGAAACGTCGTAACAAAAAACAACGCGAATAAAAGAACGATTTTTCGTAGCGGATTACAAGAGCGAATGAATTAAGGAATACACACTAGTATTAGTACGGGCGTATTCTAAAACATTCTCGCCGAGACGTCTTAATATGCTTTCTTAAATGCAGATCTGCTCAGCTGTACGTTCTTTTATTTCTGGACACCAGTTGCTAGTTTTAAAATTTTTTATTATCAACGATAAATCCGGTTCTATCCGCGGGATGCATGTAGTGCATTCTGATAACAGAAAAACGTTTATTGAAATCGGAATCGTGAACGCCAATGACCAACTCAGCCAATATTCAACCAATGCTTTAAAGTTATGGCAAAGTTTCGGTAACGAGAGTTCGGAATCCGGCCGCAGAGCAGATCTGTTTAAAAACTAAGCTCTGAACCCAGATCAGAACGATGTACAAGATCGCTCACTGCGCATATACGCGGATCCATCGCGAATATTTCCGATGCGTTCTCAAATGCATTTTTGCTCCGATCTGCTGCATCCGGAAGTATTCATAGACTCTGCACACGCTTCCGAGTTTAGTTTTTAAACAGATCCGCCCCGATAAGCGTTCATTCGTTATCAGAACGTACCAGATCTATTCCGCGCATATAATCGCATGTGCCGCTGATATTTAAAAAAACCAACCGGCCCCGATTAAAACAACGCATAGTCGAGCAAGTCTGCAATTAAGAAAGCCGTAAAGCCCCTTCGTCCATAAGTTTGTAAATTGTCATACCGGTAGTCTCCGGAATATCATGTTTGTGTCTCTTTAATCCTATAAACACCTCGCACAATCGCGACGCTCATCTACATCGCAAGAATCCCCAGCGATCTTTTGATATTCGATGTTTCCGGAAGCGACACGGCCCACTTTCTCAGTCCCGTAAGGAGAACCGAACTCGTAACAAGAATCGCCCCGCCTACCGAGTATCTGTTTGGTATCTCGTTGAAGAAGAGCACCTGCCAGAAGAAAGCGAATACGATATCGGACGATCTCGCGATGGCCACAGGTCCAGCCTGTTCCATCTGGAGCGCCAGAGTGAGCAGTATCTGACCGCCGAAACTGAAGAGCGCCAGAGCGACGACGAGGAGTCTGTCGGTGCCGCAGCGCGGCAGACAGAGTGCGCCGATCGCCCACGTTACCGTTATCGTCTGGATCAACGCGAACGATCCGAAATTCGTCATTATAACGGAAAAGTGAAGACCCTTGAGGGCGCGCAGGAGAACGTACGCGTTGGCGCCGAAGAGGGTCGCCGAGAAGGCGGCGACTGCGCCCCACAGGTCGGCCTGCTCGGTTTCCACGTGAGTGTCCACCAGGGACTCCACGGAGTGGCCGAAGATCAGAGGAGGCCTCGTTATCAGGACCACGCCGACTAGCGTCAGGCATACCGTGATGACGTTGAACAGACCGCACGGTTCCTTCAGGAATATTCTCGCGAAGATCGCGACGAATACCGGCACGGAGAAAACTACGACGGACGCGTCCGCGAGGGGCATGTGTCTGAAGGCGTAGAAACTCAGCATCAGTCCCGTAGTGCCGACGAAGCTGCGCAGCAAGAGCATTATCCTTCGCCCCTTCGGAAACGGATCCTCCTGCTTCCAGATGACGATCGGTATGGCCGGCAGAAGAACCCCGACGAATCTGAACGCCGCCAGTTCCATGGGATTCACGTCTACCAGGCCCTTCACGATGACGCTGCACAGCGAGAAGAACAGCGACGACAGCGTCGCCAACACCAGGCCCAGGTACGGACAGGAACGGCACTTTGAAACCGTCAACGACTTCCTTACGCGCGACGGGTTTTCGCACTCGACGTCGCAGTCGACGAGGTGCTGCATCTCCAGGTGTTCCGACATTTCTACAATAATAATAATTGGTATTATTATGATTATTATTTACAGAAAATAAGTATTCACTTTTTACATCTGCCCCTATACAATGCTCTTCAGGTAAAAATGTATAAATCAATTTTATTTTTTAAATATATTCGTAGACTCTGCTTCGATTGCATCCGCCGTAATAATAATTAATTCATTTATGTATTATTTTATTTATCAACCAGGCAAAAATTATTTGACAAAGAAAGACGCACATGATTCAACATCATATGCGTAGTGTATAAAGTATTGAGGATTTAAAACAGTAATCAGGAGAGAACTGTAATAGGGAAAATGTAATATTGCAATATATCTAATAATCACCGCACCTTGAAACCGTATTATGAAATAATCGAACGATGCAACATACTATACACATATAATTAATATTGTAAAAAGGGCTTGTCCTGTAAATATACATAAATAAATAAATAAAGTATCAAGCATTAAGTAACTTTTTGGAGTTGTTCGCGCTCCGCACGCTATGTATAGAATATCACACGAATCACAGCGGTAGAGTGCGTTTAATGGTATTCTGACACTCTTCGACTTGTCGCCCTTTTCACCCTTTGAAGCATTCATTTTTTTTTTCGCGAGTACGAATTTTTGAATACATCGGTTGGTTTATTAATGCATTATTTCTGAATTCAAAGAGATGTATCACCTATGATGGACCGTGCTTCAAAGGGTTAAACTCTCCAAGCGTTTTGTCGTTACAATCTAAGCGCTCGAACATCGTCGACGTTTCTGCGTGACGATTTGGCACAAATTTTTTTTTTTTTTTTTTTACGAGCAACGTTTGATTACAGTTTGATGTCTTTTTTACAATGAAATTTTTTACCCGGTTCCTTCGCCTCTCTTTGGTTATGCAGCGACGTCCCGATCCATCCGAATCTCCCTTGAATCCTAGAGAATAAACCGTGTCAGGCCGACCGACGAGAAAATGACTAGGAGAATGATTAAATTTTTTTTTATTTTATTTCTTTCTTTCCTCTTACTCCCTCGGTCTACTAGAAATTTTCGTTCCGTTCGGAAACTGCGCCGCGTGGTTGCGCGACAGGCGAGGGCCACACTCGGTGTGTGACAGGTGCTGTGCACAGGTGCATTGTGTGCGCGGATACGAAAATAAATGAAATAAAAATAATAAAAGTTCGTCCGTCTTCGATCACCGGGGTTAGACATGAGATAAATAATCTTTGGTAAACACACACGCGCGCGGTACGGTGTGTATCGCGTCTGACAGTTCGCAGATACGGTTCAGCGACAATGGCAAAGGACGAAGGAGACGATCTCTTGCCCGACAAGGACGCGGCCAAGGGTTTTTACGCCAAATACGAGCCCAAAGAGATACTCGGAAGGTTGGTCGATCGTTTCGTTACGTGTCGTGGTGAATTTTTTTGTTTACGACGTACATTTTTTGTTTCGACCCAACAAAACCGCATTGTCTGTTGTGGCTCGTTTTTTTCTTTTTGTTTTATCGAAACTTTGAGGATTTTCGTAATCCCCAATCGATTCGATAAAACGCAACGAAACTAACCCAAAGACTCGGCGAGGTTCTTGGAATGCCAAAAAAAAAAACGACCGAACTAATAAATTACATAATTGCCATTATTGAGCCACGTTCGGACGGCGATGGGCATGTAAAAATAAACTTTGGGAAACGCGATTGGAACGGCCGTTCGAGCTATCGGTCATATTGGCTACAATGTTGCAGCAACATCGACTGCCAATTTTTCGACATAACCTCCTATTTCGCACTCGCGCTGTATATACTCTTTGTTCCTACGTTCAAATTTGGTTAGCTCTGTTACATTATCGCGCCTTGGCTTATTATCTAAGTTATAAACATTATATAAGTATTATTTGATCGTGAGATAAGTGTAATATCAACAGTTGAAAAAAATAACTGGCCGTCCGTCTGTCCGTCTTGCCTTTGATCTCTGTTTTAATAAAACGTATTGCTTGCAGAGGAATTTCCTCCACAGTGAGAAGATGCATAGAGAAGGAGACCGGTATAGAATACGCGGCAAAGATAATAGACATAAGCAACGAACCCCACGACGGGGCGGATGGACACACTATGCAGGAGGCTACGATGCAAGAGGTGCATATATTGAGAAGGGTGGCGGGTCACTCCTTCATAAGTAAGTATACTATTTTTTTTGCTTGCAAGCGCTCGGCCGTCCATCCTTTCTGCGATCGTCTGATAATAATTTTTCTGATTACAGTCGAACTGCACGACGTATTCGAGTCGAACACGTTTATCTTTCTCATATTCGAAATATGCAAGAACGGAGAACTTTTCGATTATCTGACTTCGGTCGTAACGCTGTCGGAGAAAAAGACACGGTACATAATGCGACAGGTGTTCGAGGGCGTGCAGCACGTTCACAATCAAGGAATAGTGCACAGAGACCTGAAACCTGAAAATATATTGCTTGACGACAACTCGAATGTTAAGATAACGGATTTCGGATTCGCCAGGATGCTGAACCACGGAGATAAATTATATGGTTTGTATTATTATTATTTTTTTTTTTAAACTGTTTATTTATAGAAAGCACATTTTACACTTTGTAAATCTGCTTCTAAATGAATGCTCTTCATGTAAAAATTTATTAATTTATCAATGGGATGAACCCATTTATGAAAGATAAAATATAGCCTCTTTGATTTAACGAATATAATGCGGAAATTATATATACAAATTAAATAATGTATAAATCGATTTTATTCTTGAAAATATTGACTCAGCTTCAATTGCTTCACTCTATCCGATAGAGTGTGTTTCCTCCATGCGTTATTCTTGAATTGCCTCTTCTGCAACTGTTGTCGGTGACCATGGGGATTCGGGTGTGTCGCTCGACGGAATAGTGCGGTACCATCGATTGCATAGTGCCCATTTAGTAACTTATATGTTTCTATCAGATTGGCTATAGATAAGTTATAGATATAGATAACGTGGACAATGAATTTTATTGTCTTTTGTTTTTCTTTCGCTATTGTTTGAACTTCAATGAAATGCCATAGTCACAAATTATTATTATCGTTGTTCCATTGAGACATAAAATGATACGTAATATCGCGTATATGAAAGTCAATTACGTATGTTATATGGTATTTATTTATTCGTTGGATAAGTGCTAAAGATTATACAATGTAGAATACAATTTTACCAATACGGCGCATATCAAAAGAAAGTAAAAGATGTATTTTTAACATAATCAATGCCATGAGGAGTAGTATTAAAAATTCATAGAATTATAACATTTATGCCGATAAAAATATGGCATTGGTAACGATGATGTCAAATGAAATCAACATCACATTTTCTTTTTTTTTTATCATCATGTGATTTCATTAACATTTATATTTAAATCATTGCATCTGTTCGATACTTTATTTTTCTTTTTTCTCTCCATTACTAGTACTTGGGTCAGAGGCTCGAATAAAATGTTACAGCAACACTAGCATCAAAACCTATGTGCTTATCCTAGCCAACTCTAATGTACAGTGATCAGTGGTTTTTTTCAATTTATGTACGATATAAATCGGAAATTTCGTCTTAATCCACAGCCATTGGTAAAAAGAAAGAAAAAAAAAGTAAATTGCGAATCCCGCGAGTATCTTTCGGCACACTGATAATCCTTCCGTTGTTGTTTCTTTCAGATTTGTGCGGTACTCCCGGATACCTGGCACCGGAAGTTCTCAAGTGCAATATGTTCGAAAATGCCGAAGGCTATGGATACGAAGTAGACATGTATGTATCGCCGGTCTTCCGTCGATCGAAGTATTCTCTGTAAAGCACATAATTATTTGCAGATGGGCATGCGGAGTAATAATGTTTACTCTCCTGGTTGGCTGTCCGCCGTTCTGGCATCGGAAGCAGATGGTCATGCTGCGAAATATAATGGAAGGAAAATACTCGTTCACATCGCCCGAGTGGGCAGACATTACCGGTAAGACAACGGACATAACGATAAAAATTCGTTTGCGAAAAAATTTATTAACCGTGAAACACAGGATTGGACTGCTTTTTTCCGAATCCGAAATATTTCGATAACTTTTCAGATGCTCCGAAGGACTTGATAAGAAAGCTACTGGTCGTCGATCCTCGGAAGAGAATTTCCATCCAGGAAGCTCTCGATCATTCGTTCTTTCACACTGTGGCAAGTCAATTTATTCATCGTCGTGTATTACAGTTAAACATTTATCACGACCGTTATCGTCGGTCGTACCATTCGACTTCTCTACACATTTTTTTTTACAGTACAGCAGGTAGTACATTCGCAAGTGCAAGACGCTTTATGCAGTGTTCTGGCTTCGTTGCCGTGTGCTTCCTTTCACGGCGATAAAAAAAATAAATGTTTATATAAAAAAGAAAAAAAAAAAATACGCGCTGCGAATCCTCAACGTGTCTCTCTCTCTGAGCCGTACGCCGATCGAGCGTTCAGATTTGAAAAATATGCAAAATTACAGTCTGTAATTTTGTAATTTTTAACTTAAATATTGAAAAAAGAAAAATTGGTTTTATTTATCGACGAATCAACAACACGGTTATTAGGGACGTGTCCGTGATTTTATGTTCTGATAAGTTATTGCCGTTACAGCTGTGGGATCAAGACATTGCGCCCCTTAAGCGCTCACTTTCTTCTAATTCGCGACGTCTCAGTCGGATATCTCAATTAGCTTTGGTAATTTATTTATTTTTTTATAATCGTTTATTATCTTTCTACGAGAATTTACATACATGTTACAAAAAAAAAAAAAAAAGAAACCTGTTAACTTTGTGTGACGGAAGAATATCCTGCTCGATAACAACCTGGTGTATTGTGTCGAACTAATTGTCTGGGAAATTTACGGTACTGACGCTCGAGAGTGTTGCGGGCTTGTTTTTTTTTCGACAAAACATACTGTTTTGTTGATTGCCACTACGAAATAATTCTGGTACTCTGCTGTCTTAAAGTTACAATTAATCTTGTATACGTTATATGCACGGATCCCACAATCCACGGTTAACATTACCAATTCTGCTGTGGTAATCCTTGCATCGATTGTCCCAACTAACAATTTCCGTCGTCAATTGGCCGTGTAATTTTTTATTTTTTTATTTTCCGTATTCGCTGAATCTATTATCCTCAGACTGAATAATTTTCTTCGATTTCCCGCAGGAACTGAAAGCGAAGTCGTTCGACGCGAGAAAATGCTTCCAACTGGCGATTATCTGCGTGCGTGCTGTAATTCGTATAAAAAGATTGCACACGACACCCGAACCTCTCTCGACTCTCGTGGCACGTACGGATCCGTACAGAATCAAGGTTCTCCGAAAGGTAAATTATTCGATCTGGCATCGTGACATTATTCGATTCACATCGTATCTCAAAGTCCATGTGATCAGAGAAAAACGAAAATTTGAGCGAATATTTGAAAACTAAAACAAAAAAAATGATTTAGGAAAAAACCGTTTCATTGACTAAAATTAAACGTTACCGAAATTGTTGCGTTGCTAGACATTTATGAAAACCAAAATAAATTTAGGAAAAACACTTTCATTCATTCAGAAATTGTTACGTTGCTAGACATTTATGAAAAACAAAAGAAATTTAGAAAAAAAACATTTTCTTTAATCAATATAAAGTTACTGACATTTTTACGTTGCTAGACATTATTGAAAAACAAAAGAAATTACGATAGTTTACATACGGCGTTAATCTCCCATTATTGTAAATGAATTGATAGCGCCAATAGATATGGTACAAAATTGTATCAGGGAAAATCGATTGATTGGCCAGGAAAAGTCAGGGAATTCTTTGCCGAAATAGAATGGCCACCGTGTTAAAAAAAACATATATGATGGATTATTTTTAACGCAGAGTATTTTTTTTCTGTTTACACGGAGTATAGGTGATCGACGGATGCGCCTTCAGAGTCTACGGTCATTGGGTGAAGAAAGGCGAGGGGCAGAATCGTGCGGCTCTCTTCGAGAATACAGCTAAAACGGAATTGAAACATCTCTACGTGACAAATTTGAGCAGATAGCCAACGTAAACTGGACGTTGTTGTGCCTAGTTAACATCTTGTTATTCTCACAATGATTGTTCCTGTCTTTGAGAATTTATATAGACCTAATTCATTCAACCACCCCAATACGATCTGTTTTTGTCCACCTCAATTGAGAGGAGAGATAAATTTGTCTTGTTCGGATCAGATGGGAACGCTATAAGCGCGGTTCTTTTCTTTAATAGACTAATACTGTTAGTAGAACGTTAAATGAAAAAGAAAAAGTTTTACCTATTGGTATATCTCGGTAGGATACCACGGCATCCTCGCGTGCGAACTAAGATCGTCGATATTGGAGTTTTTCTTTTTTTTTTTTGTACTAAAAATACCGCGCCTACATCTGATCCAGCCATATTAAAAAAGAAAAGATCGAGGCTAAGTGTATTTCTTAAGCCGATAGTTTTCTACATCGTATATTTATAAACCATCCGATAGTATAAAAAAGAAAAAAAAAAACATCGCAAATTCTAGTCACACTTTTTTCTCGAATAGACAAATTTGTATTAGTTGAATTTCCATAGTAATCGCGATTATAAAAAATTATTAATCTTTAAAGCCGATGTCTACCGATTGATTGCCGTTGTTATAGGCACATGACTTTACTTTTGCGAGTGTGAAAACGAAAAAAAAGTGTAATTTAACTAATTGTTTAAGCGATTGAAAAAAATAGATGTCTATGTTTGAAAAAAAAAAACGTTTACAAACTTCAAAGCTACATTGCATTTGTCTCTGTCCCCCGATCCCTCGCCTTTATGAACCACGGGCACGAATCGCCACAACGATTCTCAACAAACAAACAAGAGAAAAAAGTCGTAACCGAAGTAGTCGTATATTTGGGATGCGTGCGGGCGGCCAAAGGTAAACAACGGTGAGCGCACGACGGCGAGGGCGCCCGCGTTGGAAGAAGCGGCAACGCCGCGTGCGCAGTCTCCCCGATCCATGTGACAGAGAAGGAACGTGACAAAAGGTGGCAGAGGGTGACGCCGCCGAGAACTCGGTGAGTATTTGCCCGGGCGAGCCGGGTGTCGGATGTGGTACCGTTGCGTCCGCGCGAATTCGATAGTTTCGTCCGTTCTGGCGTCGAGCGGAAGGTAAGAGGACTCGTCGAGCAGAGTATCGTGAACCCAGTGATAAAATGGAATGTAAAAATTCGGCCTCGTTGGGCCCATGATAGCCGAAAATATACGTGGTTAAATAGAGTCGAGTAAGGGGGGGGGGGGGGAGAGACGAGGCCTATATATGAAGGTAGAGAGAGAGTGCGCGCGGTGCAGCAGGATCCTCGGGCGATATACAAGGCGGCTCGACACTTCTCTCACACGCCCAGCGGACTGCTGCGTCACATGGGCAGCGTTCATTGGTCGATAGAGCTCGGTGACGTCACGGGCCGGACGAGGATTGGCCGAGGAAGCGGCTCCCAGACACGTGAATTGTGGCGAAGCAAGCATGGCTGTTGATGCGCAGTGGTTAACACTTGTAAAATATTTCTGCCACGCGCCAGATCGATCAGGTTATAACTGATCGTCTCGTGAGCCCAAAAATTCTCGAGTTTAATATCGCGAGGCTTCGCGGCGAGGGGACCGGTGGCGTGCGCTCAGAGCACGTGTACGCCCAGACTGACAGAACTCTTTTTTCCGTTAGGGCCCCGGGTTTTCAACGTCGAGAGGGAAGAGCGGATCCCTCGTCCTCCGGAGGACTCGTCTCTCGGCTCTCCGTCTCTGTCAGGCACGATCATCCCGGGATTTCGCTGCTTCGCGGTCGCGTGAAAGTCTCTCCGAGCTCTTTCCGTAAAGCTCGGCCGGTGTGTTAGTGTTTTCGCCGCGTGCCTGCCGTTTGTGTGGGTGAGGTGTGTTGCGTTCCATTTCGGAGAAAAAAAAAGAAATATAAAATAATAACAAATAAACGGGGGAAGAAGAGCGCTCTCTTTATCCGCAGTGTCGAGTCGAGTAAGTTGAAAACGTACCTTTGTAGTATAGACCATTCTGAATAATATATATATAAACGGTTTTTCTCGTGATCGCGACGATCGCCCAGCGGTCGAGGACCGAGGGCGAAGGCGGCGGCAGCGGAACGGCGACGTTCGCAGCAGCGAAGCTACCACGCCCGGACCGAATAAAACTACGGCACACTCGAGTCCATTATCTCCGTGGTTCATTCTTTATCGGCTCCTCTCGATGTCTCCTGGTCAGGGCTGCCTGTCGCCTATTTAATTAACGTGCGTATAGGTGGTTGCGTGGCGTGTTTTCTGTGCCATAACAGAACCGGCCAATCGGGTGCTCTCCTGTGCCTCGTCACGTCACTACGGACCCTCCAAGCCTATTGGACGCCGCGCAACACTGCGTGCGTCGCCAGTGCTAACGTGCTCCTTCGCTGCTGCTGTTTCTCTTTTCTCTCTTTTTTTTTGCTGCTCCAACCGCGGCTTTCTTAGTTCGCGTCCTCTACTTGTCAAATTATCAAACTACCGAGAATCATTATTCCCGAATCGTTTTTTATATATAAAAAGGAAAAAGATTACATGTCTTTGATCTTGCATTGGGAAAGGCGCAAAGCCGTACGTCGTTCGCTCTTCGAGCAAACGTTTCAACGTTGTTCTCTCGTGACGCGCGGGCGCTCACGCACGCCGCCAGGGACGAGAGACGCCTTTTTAGTTTGCGGCTCTCTCCCCGCTCCGCCGGTCTCTCTCTCTCTATCTCTCTCTCTCCGCTGCATACCTCTATTTTTGCACGCGCGCACACGCGACCGGGTTCGCGCGGCGCCGCATCCGCCAGCGCGCGCGCGCGCGCTGCTGCCGCCGCTCGCTGGCTTCCCCCTCTCCCGCTCCCGTGACCGACCTGCGCTTTCACGTGAGTGCAACTACTCCCGCGAGTCGCGAACCCACGGTGTTCCATAAAGTCCGCATACTAAACTGTCGATACCAACACTACTATATATCCACTGATTCGACTCGTTGCGCTGTCGTGCCCAACGCTCTGTTCTGCTCTGCTTTTTCGAATCGACGAAACCTCCGGCCGTGATCCGTCGAACGGACAAACAAAAGCGGAAACTCGAGCGGCAGCAGCGTCTCTCCCGACTCCACTCGGTCCGCCTCTATCGCCTTTCCCGCCACTATTCTCCGCTCGGCATTAGCTTTTTTTCTCTCTTTTTTTTCATCCGAAACAAACCTTGCGATCCGTGTAAAACTTCCATACGCCATTCGCCCATTCCACTCACCTTTCATTCGAGTCTCGTCCCGATCCGGTAACAAAAACCTACGGTCTCTGTACAGTGGCGGCTGAAAAATCTCGATTACTTCCGTTCGCAATGTTGGCAATCGTCGGTTCGTTTCAATGTTCGCGGATGACTCGCGAATCGACGATAAAAAAACAAGTGTGACTCTCGGCGAGTGTTTAGTTCGATCAAAATGATAAACGAGTTCTTATCGAATCAGGTGTGTATCCTTTGTCTCGAGTCGGTTGTTCTTCGCATACAGCCGAACTATTTAAGTTTACACGTTCTGGCGCCTCACTTCATCTTTTCTCAACCTCTGACAAACAAAAATCGTACCTGCCGGTATTTCGGTGTTACGTCTCAGCGCACGACCGAGCGGACAGAAGGAAAGGAACGAAAAAAACAAATCCTAGCGCACAAAGAAAGTCCTGTGAAACGTGTACCTTGGTCAGGTACACGTTTAAGGTAGTCCATGCGAATAGTGTTCACTTCGCATAAGTTTCAAGGCAATGAGAGGGAATTGCAAACACTTCTTGATGGTATAAAAATCTGAAAAAATCAAGCATATTGAAGGTGCTTTAAAGATTAATTATGCGTAATAATAATTTCAACATGTTATTAACAAATCGGTGGAAAACAAAATTGATCGACAAATCTCCCGGAAACCCAACTTTTTTTAGACAAAAATGATTCGTTCACTTTTCCGAATACGTGTGAATTTTCTTCAGATTATTAAATTCACTTTGAATTTTTTTTTTTTTTTTTTTGTATGGGAAAAATGTATAGAAAGTCCCAAAATTCAAAGTGAATTTAAAAATCTAAAAAAAATTCATATGTATTCATAAAAAAAGGTAATTTTTCGGAAGATTTGTTGAACAATTTTATTTTTCATCAATTTGCTATATAACATTTTGAAATTATTATGCAAAATTAATATTTTCAGCACCTTTGATGTGCCCGATTTCTTTCAGATTTTTGTGCCATCGAGAAGTGTCTGGCAATTGATTCTCATTTCTCCGAAACTTATGCGAGGCGAGCGCTGTTCGCAAAGACTGCCTTAAAAACGTGTAAACCGAAAGTTGTCCGGTCGAAAAGAGTGCGATCTGCCGTGGCCAACAGCAGCGGCATTTGTACGTAGAATTTGCACGCTCGAAAACCGAGCGTCAGGTTCGGCTCTGCCGGAGACTTTCGAGCGGCAGGCAGGGAAAACAAGAGCGGGGCAATCTCCCCTCCGTTGCGTCGCGCGAGCGAGCCTCTCTCTCTCTCTCTCTCTCTCTGTGTATGTATGTGTGCGTGTGCGTGTGCCCTTGTGTGTCGGTGGTGAGCGTAGGCTCTTTATACTCGCTCGCTGCCGTGCGACTCTGCTACCCACGATTCCGTGCACACGGGAATCGCCGATGGTTGACCGTTGCCAAGTGTGAAGGAGGGCTTCTCTCCGCAAGAGTCGGACGGTTGTGCCAAGCGTGGAGGTAAACGAGCCAGAGGCCTCGTTACTTCCTCAGCCTCGGACCGCGGCGGCGCGCTCCGTTCTCCCCGCTAAACCTCGAATAACAGAATACAATCTGGCACGAAAATCTACGACGTTAGATTTATACTGGTCACATTCGCACGGACGGAAAATCTTTTTTTCCTCTGAAAGTTCTCCCCGAACAATGAGCTAGTTACTGGCGCGTATTTGCTTTGTTTCTTTCTTTCATACTTTTTTTTTTCGTGGTGGCCGCGGTCAGTGAAAACTGGGAAAAGTCAGGGGAAAAAAACTTGGTGAGGCACTGAGTAAAAAATCATGGAATTTCAAAATTGGTCAGGGAAAAGGTAAATTGCCGCCGAATCTTCTATAAATAAATAAAAAGTACATAAAAGGAAGCGTTGAAACAAAAAATTGATAAAATTAATACAAAAACTGAATTGAATATTAGTACAATAATTAGGCATTTTCATTCGCATGATTAATTTTCTTTAATAGAAGAGGTTCGAAGTTTCGTCAGGGAAAAGTTAGGGAAAGGTCAGGGAATTTTTTTCCGGGAACAAAATGTTGTTCTTCCATTATTTTTTATTATTATTGTTTTCGGCGGAACAGCGAGTAGAAAAAAATGAGTGTGTCTCTTAAGAGAGAAAGAGGTATCGTCGTTGATAACTTTCGCGAATTAGATTACGATGTTTTGACTGCGATAGCGAACGTCGGATTCGGGGCATCGGACCCATTGGGTGTTACCCGCCGAGGTTCGAAGCGGCCAGCGAGAGAGAAGCCGAGAGGTGGGGGTAGTTTCTGCGTCACGTGGTTCCGCGCTCGCGAAAGGGCGGGGGGGGGGGGGGGGCGACTCCCGGTAGTACACAATGTACAAGACAGGCCGATGCTCGCGACGAGCGCTCTTCGACGCCTACACACACACTTCTATTTATCCGTTCGCATGCCTCAACGTTTGATAATAAACGTCGTCGAAACGTATTTATTTGCACCGAGCGACCCGTCCGAATATCGTGCGCGCCACTATCGGCCGAACGAGCAAACAAACATCGCCGAGCGCGCGGCGGTGGGGAGAGAAATCTCGAGAATAAAAAAAGAAGAAAAAAAAAAAATATATATATATATATATAGATTCTCAAGAAGCACGTGTCAACCCGCTCGAATGACAATTCTAGTCTCGCCGAAGCGCCGTCAGGGGAGTGGAGGGCGCGACGGTCGGTTTCGCCACTCCGCGACTATCCTCCGGATTTAAGATTTCGCGAGGGCGCTTGTAATGCGCACGTGCTCGAACGCACGTGTACCCTACGTCTCGCGGCATCGCTCCCCTCCGTTTCACGCGCTGCCACCCCTCTCCCCCCCTGCCACTCGGCACCGAGAGACAGTGTCGCCCGCGCCTCTCGTTCCCCTTCGTTCTCGTCTTCCTATAACAGCAGTGAGTACACAATGCCATTGTATCACAAGTCGTGATTTTATTATTATTAATTCATGTCGTTTATCTCGCATCTCTCGCTCCCAAGAAACGGTATATCTGTTACGATTTCCTTTTTTTTTCTTTAACGTCACACTCAGATATATCTCGAGTACTTCCGGCGCAATCCTCGCGAGATGATTTCTCTCGGATCTTCGACCAGAAAACGTTCCGTAAGACGGCGAGCAACGTGCACATCGCACCTTCGGTCGTAGGAACGCTCCGTAGGGAGGACCGATGCGCGCATGCGCTTCTATTTTTCACCGGTGCCGCGTTAAGTGCGTTACCGACGAAAACAGCGAGCGGCGTCGCGCTGGTGTGCCGCGCGGCGTTGACGACGGGTCGAGAACGGTCGTCGGAGGGGAGGGAGGGGAACGAGCGGGTCGGGCGACGGCGGAGCCGAGTGGTTGAACGGGTCGACGGGTGCAAGAGAGGACGTGGGTCTCGCACACCGGTGTCACGTCACGCGTCACGTGACGCACCGCCGCTGTGGCTCCCCGGCGTCATCGGCGTTGCTAAACTTCTTCGCTGCCGCTGCTGCACCGTCGCGCGAAATTGCCATTCCCCCCCCCCCCCCCCCCCCCCCCCATCCCTCCGCCCCACCCCGCGCAGTTCCACAACTTCCCCTCTCGCGCAAACACTCTCAACGCCCGTTATAACATTTTGCTGCTGTTACATACTACCGCACGCACCCACGTACACACTATTTCGCGCCATGCTCGACGTTGCGACGTCGTTGTTCAACGATCTGCAGGCGTGTGTGTGTCGGGCTGAGAGATTGAACGTGTATAACGCCCGGCCCGAGGGAGCATTAACTGCGAGTAAAAGATTCAAGCCCGTAGCGTACCTCGCGATTAGGAATAAAGACCCTGCAATTTGCCTCAGCCTCTGTGTTATCCTTTAGCCCGCGAGGCTAATGATTCTCTCTCTTATATTTTTTTTTGGATCTTAAAAACATCGGACACGAGAGTTGCTCGGCGATAATCGTCTGCGAAAGAGTGTTGATGTCAACAATGTTAATTTTAACAATGCCGTTTATACTGACATTTTCAACAGTGTTAATATTGACATTTTTAACAATATCAATATTGACATTGTTAAAAATGTCAATATTAGCATTGATAAAGATGCAGAGATACTAAATATTAATAATAACGATAATTGTTAAAATGATAATATTAACGATGTTTGAATGTGAACGTTAAAGCCGAGAAGTGTACATTGTCGATACGTGTAATTGAGTTCTTCTCGCTGCTTCGTCGTTGCATTCGTTGTCGGGGAAGAAGGTTCCGGTTACATTTACATTGTATATACATGTGTAATGCACCGTATTTAATACCCGTCGCGTAGAAACAATCACTTTCAAAAGACCCCTTCTGAAATATCGTATTACTCCCCCCCTATAACAGTTGTCGTCTCAATGCGACTTTCCTGCGTAATCAATTACTATCCATAATATATTCGTTCTTCGAAGATCTAATGAGACACAACTAATTGTTTTTATTTTAATTTTATTATTTACAGATTGAGAGCCGGGGCGGGCATCAGCAGAAGCCGAGATCCCTGCTCGTACGGAGGTGCTGGATCGAGATTCTCGAGGTTCCCCGGGTCCTCCTCGCCGCGGAGTTGGCGCTCGTCTTCCTCCTATCTCAGCAGCCGCACGTCGGTCGTCGTCATCGTCGTCTCGTCATCGACGTCGTCAGTTCGTCGTTCAGACGGAAATTGGCCCGGAGGTCGTTCGTACGATCGTAATCGTGTACTCGGTGAAATCACCGAGACTACGGATAGTAGAACGACGGCGCGCCGCTTCCACCCGAACAAGCCCGAGGGATTGAGAAACTTTAATCGAGAAGTGACGAAAGCACGGTCGAACTGGCCGTTCTCGTCGCGCTCACGACCGCCCTCGAAACGGCTCCGGTCAAATTGTACTCGTAATATCGACGACGAGAAGAGGAACCGCGGTAATAAGACCCCTGCAAGATGAGCCTCGAGACGCTGCTGGAAGCAGCGCGTTACGTCGAACAGGAGGAGAAAAAGAGGGAACGCGTGGCGAGCACCTCCTCGTCGTCCGATCACTCGTTCGCCGTCGCGCCCTACTCCAATCATCACAATTCAAACGAGCCACGCGGTGAGCGAACTTGCGATACACGATTTTATTGTTGTTATTCAACTTTTGTTTTTACTTGCTGTACACGGCGAAGAAAGGCTTAAGGCAGTCCTTGCGTCATGTCTGATGACGCCTAAGTTTGAGAGAGGAATAAGAGAGAATTACAGATAGTTCCCGATCGGATAAAAATCTGAAAGAAAATCAGGCCTATGGAAGGTGCTGAAAAGATTGTTTGTGCGTAATAATAATTCCAAAATGTTATCAACAAATTACTGAAATAAAAAATTATGCAACAAATTACCCGGCAACCTACCCTTTTCTCATGAAAATGATTTGTTACTTTTTTTTGAATACGTATGAATTATTTCAGAATTTTATGTAATGTTTGACAATTGGTTTTTTCATTATGTTGAAATTTGTGTAAAATCGCAATTTTCAAACCTTACATAAAATTCTGAAAAAATTCATACGTATTCAGAAAAATTGAAAAATCATTTACGTAAAAAAAAAAAAAAAAAAGTTGCCGGGTGATTTGTTGCACAATTTTTATATTTCAGTACTTTGTTAATAACATTTTGGAATTATAATGATGCAAAAACAATCTTTTCGGCACCTTCGATATGCCCGATTTTTTTCAGATTTTCATTTCATTTGAAAATATATATTCTTGATAATTTGAATTTTTTGTATACTGCAAATATTACAATTTCTTTACATCGTTTCTCTTCGCTTTATTGATTGTTATGTCCAGTTAATGAGGAAACAAGAATTAAGTTAACAATCCAGTTCCTTGACAAAAAAAAATTGAATATTATCGAGAAGAATAATTGTGGTCTTCCGTGGACGAGAAGTGTTTGTTGAGTGCACCGACTTTTCTTTTTCTCTTTATCGAGGGTCGAATGTGCATTCGTTGTGACCGTGGCGTAGAACTTTGAATGTGGCCGGAGCGTCCGCGCGTCTCGACGTATCTCGACGAGCGTTGCGCTCGCGCGTTAACGAGCTGGTACGGCAGGTGTTAGCGGCGGAGCTTTATCCTCTCGTGGACGGTGCCGTTTGCGACTTCGTTCTCGTCACGTGGCCAACGTGACGGTGCGACGGGCCCGAGTAAAATAATACATGGGTGCAGCACCTGCAGCAGCCGAACCGTCTCGAATAATTGAGACGAATAACGCGCAGCCTGGCACGCTTCCTCTCCTCTTTGTTCTGGTCCCTTAAGAGCGGCCGTCAATCATTTTCTAACTCTCGAGCGCCATTGATGATGCAGCGGATATTCCCTCAAGAGGTGGGTCCGTCGTTGCCAGGCAAAAAAAAAGAAACGGTTTTTTTTTTAATTTTTTCTCGATAGTAAAAAGAATTTCATCGAAAACCACCGCATTTGATTATTCGTGACGGTTTGATTACCACGTGGAAGAATCCTCAGGCACGAATATAAAAAATTGCAGCAAGTCCATTTTCCCGATATTATTTTTTAAACATTTCTTTGAAAAAAATAAATAAAAAATCGAATTGCCGTAATTTTTTATATTTCGGTGAATTTTTTCACTTGATTGACCGTTAGGAACGATTGTGGGAGATTTTAAAATCAATCTTTTATTAGTGGGAAAAAGATAACACTTTATTTTTTATTTCGCTGAGAAATGTTCGTTCTTTTGTTTCTACGGAGAGACGCGCTAGTGTTTCGACGCCAAGTACTTAAAAATATATATATATATTTATAGTCTCTATGCCACATGTCGGGATTAACTAGGAAATGGCTTTTCTTGGGAAAAAAAAGGACAATAAATTTAATAAATCGCCTCGTCGACGGAACGTTAGAAATTATAGTCTCGACTACACACACACACACACACACACACACACACAGAGACACTGCAGTGTACATATTAATAGCACAGCTTTGTACGAATCATACGGGGACACGAATTCTGCAAGAACTCTCTCGCGACTTACATTTCCAACACTGGCTCGCTCTCTCGTTTCAAGTCAGCACATACTTTATCGCTGAACGCGAAGTTTCGAAAGAGTTGAACGATCGCCGTATGCCATGCGAGTACGAAGTGAGCTTAACTGGGGAAAGAAATATAATTCGACAGTGCTGAAGTTGTAGATCAGCGCGTACAGATTTGAATGCAAAAAAAAATCCGTCCGAGAGATTGAATATGAAACAGAATAAAATGTGTACGGGATTTGAGTATCGATTGAAATCTTTTCTAAGGCCATCAAAGTATCGATTGAAATCGTTTCCAAGGCCATCAGACTATCGATTGAAATCTTTTCCAAGGTCATCAGAGTATCGATTAAAATCTTTTCCAAGGCCATCAAAGTATTGGTTAAAATCGTTTCCAAGGTTATTGGAGAGTCGTACAGTTCGGGGCCACTTTATTTTCGCTCTCTACATTTATCTTTCGATATTTCGGTATGGGCGGGGGGGGGGGGGGGAGAGAAGGGGAAATTCTATTTAATTCGTCATCTGTCCGTCCGTGCCTCTCCGTCGTCCCCAACCGCTTTTTCACCGTGCGCCCCTCTCGCCGAGCGATAGCAAGTCAATTTTCCCGCGTCGACTGTACGGTGAAGCTACATGCTCGGTACAACACGTACCAGTAGTCCACCGATCGATCTTATACATGGTGGCCGCTTCATCAATTCCGGGAAAAAAATTAACTTTACGCAGATTTTTTCCCTGACTTTGCTTGACCAATCCATCGATTTGCTCTGGCCAAAAATGCCAACTGTATAATATCCGCGTTATTGATCAATAATCCCAAATTTGCCGTTCCTAAAGAGATAATGTTAGGTTTCGCAGCGATTTTTTTTTGTTTTAAAAAAATGTGTAACGATGTAACAATATCAATCATTTTTTTTTTTCTCAACGAAAAAGTGTTTTTTTTTCCAAATACTTTTTTGTTTGTTTATTATTCGATTACATTTTCATTTTCCGTGGACGTTTTTGAAATTCTCTGACGTTTCCCTGATAGCTAGAGCAATTTTTTTTTCCCTGACATTTCCCGGCTTTACCCGACCGCGTAGTCACCGTTTTATATTTACCACGAGAATAGAGCTCCATTATTACTATTTTTTTTTATTGGGTAGTAAAGCGGCATAGAATCCGTTTCATTGATTATTTAACTGCGATGGTTTCATTCATCGTTACACTGTGTATTTTCCGTACACTCGCATCACATAAGTACATTCTTTTACTTATAGTACTGTCGTTGTGTACTACGTAGTGCAGAACTATGGAATATTACTACATAGGTCATCAATCAAGGAAACTATTGATAACGATGTTTCTGCAAATACATAAATGGATAAATGCAAATTTCCATGACGATATACTTTCTTTGAGTTTTTTCAAAGAAGAATCCTTAGTTTTCAACCAATTTTAATGTACCATGGTTCATTTTGTTCCTCAAACGTTGCTTCACTACGAACTCAGGAAGTAGCTTTTTTAAATAGCTTTGGTCGTTTAAAAATAACAGCAGCTTGTTTTCGGAAAATTAAGTTCACCGGTTAAACAATGGGCCGTTGTTTGCCAAACGGTTAAACCTTTAAAAAGCTACTTGGTGCATTCGTTGAACAAAGTTTATGAAACATCAGTCTTGGTGCATTAAAATCGGTTAAAAAATACGGATTTTACTTTAAAAAAAAAAAAAAAACCAACAAAAGTACCATCATGGAAATTTGTATTTACCAGTCGTTGTTTTTGCAAGACTATCGTGATTAATATTTCTCTTGGTTGAGGACACATGCAATAACACAAATCAACCTCCTTTCCTGGCAATAAGTGCATACAATTTTGGATAAACGATTGTAAAAGTGTACGGTGAAAAAAAATTACCGTGTCATATAAGTTACAAAAAAAAGTCGCGTCTTGACTTCACGTCGAAATATAGTCGAAGCATTAGCCAGTTGCAGAATCGATTGGTGAAGAAACCTAGGCTATTTTGTTCGGGTTGAGAACCGCTGACGTCACCCCATATGAACCGTCCATATGACCCACGCGCTCGCCGCCTCCAAATTAGGCATGATTTCCCTCCGGCCAGTGGTTCCCAACCGCGAACAACTAATCTCTCGGTGATTTCTAGACAGCCGTTTTATATCGGCTGCTCATTGAGCAATTTCGATTGATGTCCTGCAATAATAATTTTCCATTCGTCTCGTTCCACTTCCTGTCCGATTATCAATTAATTTTGTTACTGAATCCAACTTGTTTTGAAATATAGAAAAACTCGCCCGTTTACTTCGAACTATGTGACGGTGAATGTACAAATTACTTCCGCGCGTTAATACCGACGTGACGTTAAGAGCGTGTGAAACCCTTCGGTCGGTAATAAAAACTGTAATCGATATTTTTGTTTTTGTTTAGAGTGTCGAGCATCTATGACAAAATATTAATTCTTACATGAAGCCGAATCGATGTCCGCTGCATGTAAGAATTTTCTTTTAATCGTGGATTATCTGCACTTAAAAAGATTGAGTGCACTTGTTATTACCGACCGAGCCCGAGCCGAAAGTGCGAGGAAGAGGTGTCACGTCGCCTTAACAATCGGGTCGAGGTACGCGCGTTCATCTCGTCGAACTGTGGAGAGGCTTGCATCCAACATTGCAGAAATATGGGCATATTGTCCAAACATTAAATATATACAATGTAAACAAAAATTGTGAATTTGATGTACCGGATTGGAAGTTTTCATACAAAAAGTGGTACATTAAATTTTATGTACAATTGTGATCAACAATTAATATACCTTTTCATTGGAATTAAAGTAAATTATTAAAATTAAAGTAAAATTATCAAAAATAAAGTGTTCAATCTTTCTGAGAAACTGAACATTAATTTTTCATCACAATTGTAAATGAAATTTAATATACCAGTTTTTGCATGAAAACTTCCAGTCCGGAGCATTGAATTTTATACGAATAAACCTAAATACATATACACTAAAATCTACGCATGACAAGAAAAATCAAATACATCAAGTTTCTTTTTGCAAAATAAAAATTATTAATATAAATTCTTTGGAGCCTTTAGAGTCGTACATTTGTATATGTATTGACTTTCCAAAAGTGTTTTACTGTACCAGGCCGCGACCTCCATCTAAACCGAATAGTGCACCGTTCAAGCCGATCGCAATCGGCAGAGCGTCGTCCATCGCCCGTCGGTTAATTCCAAAAGTCATTTCATCGTGAGCGATTCAATAATTTTGAAAAAAGCCAAGAATTTCCTTTCGCAAAATGAAAATTATGAAAATAAATTGTAAAAAAAAGCCAAGAGTTTCTTCTTGCAAAATAAAAATTATGAAAATAAATTGTGAAAAAAGCCAATAGTTTCTTTTTGCAAAATAAAAATTATGAAAATAAATTGTAAAAAAAAAATCCAAAAGTTTCTTTTTGCAAAATAAAAATTGTGAAAAAAAAGCCAAGAGTATCTTATTGCGAAGTTAAAGTTATGAAAATAAATTCTTCGGAGCTTTTAGAGTGTTATTGTATATGTATTGACTTTCCGAAAGCGTTTTACTGTAGCAGCCCGCGTTGTGCTCCATCTAAACCGAATGGAGCACCGTTCGAGCCGATCGCAATCAGCAAAGCGTCGTCCATCGCCCGTCGGTTAGGTGGACCCCCATCGGTTCTCGATTCTCGCGTTTTCCCAGGTCAATGACTCGTTCGCTGGTTCCCGAGCGCGCACGCGGTACCGATCCACCGCGTGGCCAACCGCCGGCTAGTCTCTCGCCTCCCCGTCCGTCCCTCCCCCCTCTCTCCTCTCGGTCCCTCTTGACATACGCGAGAGAGCTGGTTGCCGAGGTTGGCTAGCAGAAACGTGTCTAGCTCTCTCCTCTCGCTCGCTCGGCACGATCGTTGCACGCCACTATGCCATCAGTCTCGGCAACTCGGCTTGCATTAACTCCTCGCCAAAGCCGGCCCGTCGTGCTCTCGTGCCTCGTGACGAGCTGGACGATAATTTATTTTCTCGAGGCATTGCTCGAACGAGGGAGCGACACAGTGCAAACAAACGTAAAAAAAAAAAAAAAAAAACATGACAATACCACCTTACGGTGTTTTTAATTTGTTTCGATTCCGTGCCGCTGCCATACGGCGATATTCCAATGGAGAAGATAACAAAAAAAAAGATAACGATATCTACGTAATAAAAACTATCCGTGAGCGATCGCCTCGCAACGGCCTTAAGGTAGTCGGAGTGGTACAGTCCCGCCGAACGTGAGTTCCAGAGAAATTTTCGAACACTTCTCGATGGGATGAAAATCTGGAAAAAAAAATCTAGTATATGGGAGGTGCTGCAAAGATTGTTTTCGTGAAATTATGATTCCAATTTGTTATCAACAAATTGAAGATATTCATCACTCAACAAATTACCCGGCGACTCGACTATTTTTCCTTCATAAAAATGATTCGTTTATTTTTCCGAATACGTATGAATTTTTTCAGAATTTTTTGTAATCTTTGAAAATTCATACGTATTCAGAAAAAATAAAGCAGTCTTTTTTACGGAACAAAAATAGTTAAGTTTGCGGGTAACTTGTTGGACAATTATTTTTATCGTTAATTTGTCGATAACATTTTGGAATTATTACTACATTAAAACAGTATTTGCAGCATCTCGCATATGTTTGATTTTTTTTTTTCAGATTTTTATCCCATCGAGAAATGTTTGAATTTTTCCCCGAAACTCACGTTTGGCGGGACTGTACAACTCAGCCTACCTTAAATTCGCTCTCCCATTACCATTATCGCCGTGACTGTATTGATTGCCAAAGATACGGTAATCCGAAGCGTGAAAGCGAAAGTATATCTTATCTTATAGAGTATAGAATATCGTACTATCTACCCGAGTTTTGGAGATACCGAGTTTGTAACGGAGCATGCATTGGTTCTCTCGAGTGCTTTCTTTCATAAACACTTCGCATTGAACATCCCAAATACCCCCTCCCCGCACTGGTTTTACGCGTTTCTTTCAGGCCTTGATAATAACGAGATACCGTAGAACCTCGATTAACCGGGTGTCTTCCGACGTTTTTTTTGTGCAAACCAAAGTCACTGAGTACTTAAAATAAATAGCCAAATACTATTAATGAAAAAAAAAATCCAAAGCTTTACATTCTAGTTCACACTATTTAACAATTAAGTGCAAGTAACAATAAACAATTAAGTACCAAATGTCACTGTAACTTGTCAAAATAAAATTGTATCATTGGCGTTATCGACTTATATACTTTCGCTGTCTAATTCGGATTAACCGGGATTTCGATTATCCGGGGACTCTTCGGTCTCGAGCATCCCGGTCAATCGGGGTTCTACTGTACCGGCAAAAAAAAAAATAAGCCGTGTCGAAAGGTCAGTCAGGTGTAAATAATAATAATAATGATAACTAAAAAAACAACAAATAAAGCAGGTCCGTACGAATCCCTCACTCCTCGGGTTCTTCTCAGCTCTCTGGATGTGCGGCCCGCGCGCATGTTACCCGACTTGGCGAACGCGCAAGCGGCGAATAGGAGTGGGGAATCCGCCTTGGAGAGAATGACGGAAGTTTGCCGAGTCGTGTTGAGAGGTGTGCAAAGAACACGCACACGCAAACGCAGTGCGAAAAACTGCAAGGGATTCGAAGGCGCGTTGGAAAGAGACGAGGGAGCTGCGGATCCATTCGAAGCGACGACGAAGCTGCGCGGGCGGAGAAATGCGAGAGAAGTGGGTGGGAGGAAGAGGAGAAGCGAGGGGGGAGGGGGGGGGGAGGCGAGCGAAGCGGAGCGGGCCTCTCGCGGTCAGTGACTCTCTGTGGAGAGGCGAGCGCGCGGATAGAGCTTCTGCGCTTCATTCACGGGCGCGCCACCTACTCGCCAACCGTCGTTCTCTTGTTCTACCGCTAACGCCGTCCACCGCTGCCGGCTAACCAACAAAACGAACCTTCGTACTTTTTCACATGTATGGGCATAACGTAGGCGCAACTGCATTCATGGAAAAAAAATGTATATATGCCAAAATATATTTTTTTATACATGAAATGTAATCTTCGCGAAAAATCGGGTATAGGTAATGTCGATGGTTTCGCGCCAGAAAGGTGTACAGACTTACTTATACACGGCTTGTGCCATTAAGCCTTATTATATATGGGCTTATGCCATTAAGCTTCATGGATCTATATAAGCGATATATTTTGAGATACATGTGACCAATGTATCTGGTCGGGTATGAAGTTTTTATTCTCGCGAAACATTGATTTATTGATTTGTTTGAAAGTAATAGACCGGCAAAGTTCATTTACACAGTGTGGAGAGACACACGTCAACAACGTACAATAATACAGATAGGATAACGCTGCTCGAACAAAAAAATATATATGCTGAAATATTTTTCTTATATATGAAATATATGAATAATCTTGACGAGGAATCGTGTATAGGTAATGTCGATGGTTTCGCGCCAGAAAGGTGTAGAGACTTACTTATACACAGCTTGTGCCATTAAGCCTTATTATATATGGGCGAGATCTATATAAGCGATATATTTTGATATATATGTGTCCGATATATCCGGTCGAGTATGAAGTTTTTTTTCTCGCAAAACATTGATTTATTGATTTGTTTAAAAGTAATAGAATGGCGAAGCTTATTTACAAAGTGACGAGAGACACACGCCCACAAAGTATACAACAACGCAGATAGGATAAAGCTACGCAAACAAAAATATAAAGATATTAAAATATAACAATGTAAAAATACAAAGATATAAAAGTCAAAATTAGGGTACCAATAAGAGGCGTAGACAAAACTCGAATTCCATTTTTTTTTTATTAAATCTATAAGTCCACATCATTTAGAAAAATATATTGAAAATTTTATATTTTTAATGTGTTTGTGATACATTTTTCGCATATCATTTTTTTTCTTGCGGTAGTCACCGACTACTTCGAATGTCAGTCCTACTTGACGAAACTTTAACACAATATTCGTAAATTAATAATACATTTTTGCGGCAAATTTTATGAATCGAAGTACGCTTTAATCAATTACAGGCGATCCGATAATTAACGCCGCGAGAAGAATTCGAATGGGCTGCTCCGTACAGCGGAGAATAATCGGTATTCTGTCGATCGGACCGGTACGTGCTTCAATTAAACGGAACATCCAACTGGAAGCATGAATATGTGGACCGCTCGCTCACGACAGCCACCTCTCTATCTGAATTTTTCAAATCGTTTTTTCTTCCTTCGGGCGTTATTTGTTAAAATCTGATTTTACGGCTCTCTTTCAATCTTGCTTCACAGAGTTTCCTGATGCTCACGGAATACAAAAATATATTCGAAATATATTAGATTCACTTGTTTTATAAGATCGAATATATCAATGATATAAATTGTTATATATTTCAAGACATATTTGCAGAAATATATCAAAAATTTTAAGATTTATCGGTAAAAAAAATATTTCATATATCACAGATACATTTTTCGATATGTGCCACGTGTACTTTTTTCTCGCATACCTGCCTGGTGCTGTGGACATACCGCTTCTGTATTGACCCTCACGCGCACACCACCGTAGCGTACCGTTCAGTGCACGAGCGCTTGGGGTCAATTCGACCCCAAGCGCCTGTGCGTAACTTTTTTGGAAACAAATTTTGAGGTTCTTTTTTGTAACAAATTTACTTAACCCTACGACCGCACAGGTAAAACATTAAATATCGCACAGTCAAAATACTGCCCAGCTCTGGTTAATATGAATAAAGCGAAAGGTAGTAAAAAAAATATTTTTCATAATTAATTTCCAACGTTCACTCGAGAATGTCACTCTAGTAATGAGAACCTTGGATCACTCATAAAAACTGTCTCACATACCGCGAAAATGGTAACAGTGAACGTTACGAACCGAATAGCGAAAAGTACTCGAGAAATACTTCAAGTACAAAAAGTACTTGACGCTTCGAGTACTTGTGATACTTTGTACTTTGAACTTGAAGTACTTTTTGGTACTTTGCCCAGCTCTGTTACTTACTTATTTCTCCGTATGCGTAAGCAAAGGGAAAAAAAAGTTTTTAGTTATCGAATAACGTGCTCGAAGTGGAAGCTACGCACTATTTAAGTGTACGATTTTCTGGGGTCAGATTAGCGAGCCCCTTGAGCACGATTATGGATAAGAACTGAACGATTGTGAGGTATGGCCATGACGCGAGAGGGACAGCGGTTAACGAGAGGGGCGGTGACGAAAAAAATGCGCGCGAGATCGGATCGATCCCCTTTCGCGGTTTTGCGTCGACGCGCTCTCTCCGCGAGGGGATGGAAGGGTTCTCGCGCGCGCGTAATGTTTTCCCCTTCACGTAACTGGGGTTTCGTAGTCTAAATGTCGCGGTGGGGGAGAGGGGGGGGGGGGGGCTCTGTTCGCCCGGCGCGCGACCCCTTGGCCGGGCTGGGTCAACGCGTCAGAGACGTGTTGCACGCCCACGTGCTCGGCCATGCCTCGTACAAGCACAGAACGAATATATATGACTTAATCATTCATACTCGCAGAAACTCACTCTATGAATGCTTTCTTCATTATTCCGTTCAGATTACTTCGAAAATATTACTGAAAAATAAAAAGGAAAAATTGACATTTTTTAAGGTCTAAAAGGTTCGGCATGAGTTTGTCCCAAAATGACATTGGATTCGTGTTTAGGGCAACAGAGAAAAACATGAAAACCATATTCGGTCCAATAATTTATGTGAGCCTGCGACTTGAGGAAGGAAAACAAAAATTGTAAAGATACTTTTATCATGTTTTGGCAAATTTGTTTTATCGCCCTGTAACAATAGGAAAAACTATTTTTTTATTCCGTCGAGTACCCTATAGCGTGTATTTTTTTTCCGTAAAATACGATAGAATTTTCTCTTAAGGTGGTGCTAAAGATTAACATAACTTCAAAATATTTTGAATCAATTTTTCACCGAAAAGGTTTTTCATTTTATAGACTCGTTTCGGAAAAAATGGATTCAATATTTTTAGTACGTCTCTCTCGCACTCGTACGTGTTTTTAGCCTTCCCTTAATTCCATCGTTGGGCGGAGATATTGCTGTATGAAAGTACCAAAAATTGCTACTGTTAAGTAAAACTAGCAAAAAAAAAACGTTGCTATAAATGTTTTTTATATTATGGATAAACTCGGGTCAGAAGTAATAAAAAAATCTTATTTCCACCCATGAATTATTAAATTAATTAGCGTTGAATTAATTGTGATGCTGCCAATGCTCCTAGAAATTGCCTGCTGCTTGCTTTTGGGATTTAAAAAAAAAATCCATAATTTGAAGCGAAGAGCGTTGTACCCAGTAAGTAGAGTGTGTCCCGTCCTTCGTTTCGACCCATCGCGGGTCAAGCGACCTCCCTCCCTGTTTATCGTCGACACTGTTCACTCCTCAATCGTTAATGCCAATAGGCCTAAGCGAATTAAATGCACAGTGACCGCGGTGCGGTGAAACCCATGACGACCGGTAAACGACAGGCTAAAAAATTGTTCACGGAAAATGAGCCAACAATTAAGGAATGAAAAAAAAAATTTATTTAGAAAAATATTTTTTTTATTAACAAAATGTTTTGAAATTCTTACATTGCCATACATAAGAACGAAAAAAGAAGTCCGACCATACTTTGACCATAACCGGTCGCGGGAAGACAAGTAAAATTTTTGTTCCCGATATAAAGTGACCGCAACGAAAATTATGTTTTTCCGTACGGTCAGCGTGTCTCGTTTTCTGCTTCGAATTGTTTTCAACGATACGATTAAGGTAGTCCTTGCGAATAGTGTTCGCTTCGAATAAGTTTCAGAGAAATGAGAAGGAATTGCAAACACTTTTCGATGGTATAAAAATCTTTAAAAATCGAGCATATTGAAGGTCCTGAAAAGATTGATTCTGCGTAATAATAATTCCGAAATGTTATTAACAAATTAACGAAAAAAAAAAATTCCCAACAAATCACCCGGCAACCTAATTTTATTTTTATGAAAACGATTTGTTAATTTTTCTGAATACGTATGAATTTTTTGTTCGCAATTCTCTTTCAATTCTCTCTGAACTCACGTGGGCTCGGGCTGTCCGCTAGTACTACCTTTAGCCCGTGCTGGAAGCCCACGTCTCTCCGTCCGGGCGGTCAATCGCCGGCACCGAAGTTGTAGAGGCGAAAGACTCGGAGATCGAAGGGAGAAAGAGGTCGGCGTTGACGTCGACGCAACAGACTCACAGAGTCAGTGTAAGTTGCGTGGTGGATGTGGAATGAAAAGAGAAGCCGGAGAGGGCATCGCTAGTCGCCTCTCTGGCAGTCCGCGCTCTAAACAGAGCACACGCGGCAGCGAGTAAATCGTTTGATACGCTGAGAGTGCGCATGCGCCTGGCTCCCAGCTAATTCCCCTACCAGTGGGCCAGCCAGCCGCGTGGCGTGTGCGGCGTCCTGATCAATCTCCGCGACGTTGCCGGAGCAGCTACCACTTCTGACCCGGAGGACCCGGGTATGTTCCCCCACTACTTCGAAATCGAACACCCGGCCGGACGGGGAACTCTCTCTCTTCCATTCTCTATACACCTCTTTCGTATTTCCTCCCGCACAAAGTTCTTCGATCCCCCACCGTGGCGACTGCCACGCCGTCCCCGGTTTCCTCTCACAGCACGTGGATACACTCGGACGTATGAAATTTTTCAAATCCCTTATCGACCTGTGGATTTCCACGGGCACAGCGCTCGATGGTGCATCCGTGACGCTGTTAAGAGGACTGGAGAGGACTTCGAGAAAGCCGGCTGGAATCGGCATGGGCGGCCGTTCAGAATGGCACTCACACGGAAATAAATGCATATGTGGCATATGCCGAAATATATATCTATATTTGTAATATATTTTCGTCAAAAAATTCTTATATTTTGAAACATATTTTGGCAAAGATATATCTTGGAACATACAGCCAAGTCGCATGTTTGATATACTGATCATACAAACGCGTCGAATTCAATATATTGGGAACAAAATTTTCAATACATTTTTTTTTTATTTCCGTGGGTGTAATTTATTGCGTATCTGAGGCGAAGCCGCTCAAGAGCGCAGTGCAAACAAAAAAAAGAAAAAGAATCCAAGCAAGCGATAGAAAAGCTTCAAGCCTATAGATAGAAACAAATCGAAAGAACCTTCAACTATAGCTAAACTAATAAATACCAACAAACTAGGCCGGTACATCGAAGTAATGAAAATAAAAAAAATAAGAAACACATATAATAAAGTAACCTTGGAGATAAGAAAAAACTTGCTACGAAAATAAACGAACGAAAAAGTCGAGAAAGCAAAGTCAACGTGAGGGAATTGATGGAATGAAATTCTGGTCTAACGAGATATTCTGAGCAAATAGGACACTGCTCAAGTGTGGAGTTTAGTTATTTATTGTAAAAAAAATAAAATAACTAAATGTCTGCAAGATGCCCGTGGGATGATGTTAGGTTTTCAAATGGCACTTTTTCATAGAGGTTATCGAGGATTGAAGGTCACCTTAAAACTCCGAATATTAATTTCATCACTTTGTTTTTTTCCGCTTAATTTTAATCGGAAGATCGAGAAGATTGCTCGGTGTTTCCGTTCTCTCGACGAATTAACCTCAAACCGATTAGAGGATCTCGCGGGTTGGGCGTCGATCTATTTTATTTTTTAATTATCCCCGTGACCTCGGTACGGAATCGTCCCGCGTGTGCAGCTTGCCAGGCGCTCTACCGACTATGACGTCGGCGTCGACGTCACGAAGCGTTCGCGGGTCACCTTGCGAGCGACTCTCTCGCATCCGGGCATTCGTTCGCCCGCCGCGAGATGGAACCGCCGACCGGGCGAGAGAGGAAGTGCAAGGTCGCGCTGATAAATTTTTCAAGAGTCCGCTGCACCCTCACTTCCATGGGACTCACATTTAATTTCGTCTGTTAATGTTATAAATTATAAATCGTCGATGCACAAAAACCCGCCCAACTTTCCATCGTCGATTCGTTAATTTATTTACAGATTTCTCTCTTCACGTAATGATAAAAATAGAATAGGGACGACAGTGGTGACTGAAGATCATGATAAGTTAGATTTCATATTTTTTTCATTTCTCGAAAATACTCATCTGTCGATGTTATCTGTCCGTTAACAGGTGCGAAGATGAGGAGAGAACGCAGCGAGCCGGATGACCTGTTTTGCGAAGAGAAGATGCTAATAATCGACGGTGAGTCGACGCAATACATATAAATAATAAAACGCTCGATAGTTTAGCAATGTTTTTTTAACGATAGCATTTCGCTCGATCGACTCGTCGCCCCCTCCCCTTCGCCTCAAGCTCGTTTTTTTTTCGTCTTTACGACCCGAATGATTCACGATCGTCTGTGAATGAGTCGTAAAAAGAGAGATAAATGGAAGAAGGATATGAAGGTGAAAAAAATGAAGAAAATAACCAAGAATCCCGCAGAAAACGGACGTTATGGCAAGAGGGAACAGCGGTAGTAAATCTACGAAGCACTGCCTCGATGAAAGGTCAGAAGCTGGCCACGTGACGAGCTCGAACGGCTGCCCTGCCAGTGAAGCGGTTTCGAGCTTGTGTAGTACAAGGGAAACCGTCTCGTCCGCGGGCTCTGTTACCTCGAAATGACCTTTGCCAATATACCCCCTCTTTTCCTCTAGTTCTTTTATCATTGTTTCTTTTTTTTTTTTTTAATCTCTCTACGCCATCATGGATTCGCATCGCACTTTTGTCGCGAGCAGTGGGTGGTAGGGATTCGATCTCTGACACGGAGTAGGCCCGGGTTCGATTCCCACCCGACACCAATGGAAAATGTTCCGTGTGTTTTTCCGCGTTTCCCCGGTGGTTCGCCTTAAGGAGAGGGGTCCTGCTTTACAATGCCTAAAAAAAGCCTTTTTCCGACATTTTTTTAGGAGGCAAAAAAACAAGTGAGCTCTGTGAATTTAGAGGTATGTTTTAATGTATATTTGAACTGTACGAAACATTTTTTTTAACACAAAACAAAAAATTACTGCATGGTTATTGGCCGATTTACTGCAGTGTAGTTTTCAATTGTGGGGAAAGATACAGCTCGGAATTCTTGATCGAAACAATAAAAATCAAATATATTTTCAATTGTTACATATTTTTCTTCTATGTGAACCTCGGAAAGGCAATAA
Source organism: Exephanes ischioxanthus (assembly GCA_958510785.1). NCBI lineage: Eukaryota > Metazoa > Arthropoda > Insecta > Hymenoptera > Ichneumonidae > Exephanes > Exephanes ischioxanthus. The sequence goes on along the minus strand of OY294018.1, from coordinate 19,906,861 downwards.
AAATAAAAAAATCGACATTTTATTCAGGTTTACAAAAATGTGTTTTTGAGGAAGAGATAACAACTTTAACGTGCTATAAAAATGATTTAAAAATACGTTTTTGACAATTTTTTGGGATCACATAGACGAGAATTTAGTATTGCAAAAATAAGCTTAAATTTAAGACGATAGGTCGTTCAGTTTTTTGTTATCACTCTCGCCATTTTAGGAAAATAATAACCAATAACTGTGCAGAGGGCCAATAGCTGTGCAGTACTTTGTTGTTCTGTGTTGAAACAAATTTTTTCGCACAGTTCAAATTGTATATTAAAACATACTTCTAAATTCACTGCGCTGTCTTGGTTTTTCCCTCCTAAAAAAAATTCTTGAAAAAACGCTTCTTTTAAGCCTTGTAACGCAGGACCCCCTTAAAAAGTCTAGGACCAGGAATTCGCAGTCTTCATAATTATAACGCAATCTTAAAAAGTCGAATTAGTACGTGGACACATGGCAAAAGTCGCCATTGTGATATCCGGAGCGAGCCCCAATCACAAATTTGCATTTTTTATATAGTTTTTATTTGCACCTTTGTCGTTGCATTGTGCGCCTGTCTAGCGGCTTTTCATTTAGCGTCTGCAATTAGCCTTTTTCACTGACTCGCCATCTATAGGTATATACATATATATATATACGTGCATCCGAACGCCTGTGTATACTGCGCGTCGTCCACTTTGCGACAGTGTCGGTCTGTTCTTCACGTAACTTCGTTCGGGTATAGACGTGGCATCGCTTCGAGCGAAAGAAGCGTCGGCGCACCGATTTCTAGGCCAGCCCCGAGAGAGAAACAGTTCTCTCAAACTCCGTCGGTTACATGCACAGAGACCTACGGTTACCGAAGTTCCAATCGAGAGAGCGTCCGGCGCGTGACTGCAGTGCGCGAGCGCGCGCCCCGGCCACGGGGAGAAACGTTTTCTCTCCGCAGACTCGTTCGGGATACACGTGACTCCCTCGCGAGTCAGCGCCGCCCCGGCGTATCTTCGCGGACGATTATCCGCCGTATATTCGCAATGGTTTGTTCGACGAGACCGTTGTCCCGTGACATTGTCAGGCACAGCGATGACGCAGTTGCGGGTTTCGTCGATCGAACGAATGTACGAGAGAGTCTGCCGGGGAGATAAAGCCGCTCGCACACAAAACAACGTACGGAGCACAGTCTAGCCGTGCCGAATCCACGCACAGCCGTGATTGGCCGACGCTCGCGTATTGGTGTCCGATCTGATCCGATCGACTCGTCTGTGTGACGGAAAACTGCAAACGTTGTCTTATGTGCGAGCACCTTCAAACGTGCGAGTATCGAAGCGGAGTAATTGACGCGTCGTAACCTGCCCGGCGTTCCGGCGAGGTGCCGGCAGCCGTTGCGGGGAGACGAACCGGTCGGTTCGCGGAGGGAGGGGCGGGAGGGGAGGGGAGAGCGCCATGCGAGAGCGAGAGCGCGAGTGGAGCAACGGAGGCGCGCGCGGAGGGGAAAGAAGGAGAAGCCGGCACCGCGCGCGTCATATCCTCAGGTTGGAGAGGGCGGCACTTAAGTTTAGACTTCAGTCGGCAATCGCGACTCGCGTCGCGTCGAGAGAGCTTTCTTTCATTCGTCAATCCACGACTCTCGAACGATTAATCCCGGAGAGACGTCGCTGTCGTCGGTCCTCGCGAGCAAAATTAGTCAAACGCTCATCGACGATACATAAAAACAAAAAAAAAAACATAATAATAACAAGAGACAAACAATCGATGGATTTGCATGCGCGATACAGCGAGAATATAAAAAATTGCAGTGGAAGCGCCATTACTTTGCGACGAAGAAAGGAAATTGAAAACAAGGAAGAGGGCAAAATAAAGAGAAAGAGTTGTCAGTACTGAGCGTTCGGTTCGCTTTCGTTACATTCGCACGTGACCCATACACTTTTTTTCTTACTCTCTTACCAGACGTTGATAAACGATTGGGTAATTTTTTATTCCCTCCCCCCCCCCTATCGATAACTTTTCGACAGCTGTTCAGTCGACATTCTCATAGTGTTCGCAAACGGAAAAAGTTCCTGCCCCAAAGTTTTAAGAGACGAGCAGAGAATCTTTATCCGAAGAGTCCCCGGATTTACGTGTATCAAGTGCCACCGTATTTTTTTCGGTAACTCGCGTAGATCGGTCGCAGTGAAGTTGCCGAGCGTCGCGGCTCTACGATACATATTTTTAGTAGTCGCCGTCGATCGTAAACGGTAACAGACACACCGTGCAAGGAAGTAACAAACAAGCGAGAGAATCGACCGCACCGAAGGAAGTAATATTTATTCGTCGAAGGTGGCAGTGTTGGGCACGGCGCTGCGGGAGAAGCCGGGCGATTCAAAGGTCGTCACTCGCGAGCGATAAAGGAAGATAAAGGACGCGGTCGAATATCGCGCCTGGGACCAGGCCGATGCGTACGTGCGCCGAAGCCTCTATCGCTGGCTCGATTACGCGCATTTGACGAGAGTCGATAAAGCGTCTTCGCACATTTCTCCTTACTCCTTACGTGCAATTTGAAACAAAAAAAGCAAATCACGCGAGCCATACTGTGCCGAGTCGCGGAGGAGGGTAGGGAAGGGGGGGGGGGGGGGGGGACAAAGAATGTATTCAGCCTGAACAGCCGATCCAATCACAGTAAAGAAGTCCATTATATAACTTTCAAAGAGGCATACACTGAAGTTGAAGTAGAGGCACTGTTAACGGCTCGGGCCGGGGGCAAGTGTAAAAACATTGAGAATCCTCGTCGTGGCGATAACGGCGAAGCACCCCGGAATTAATGGAAGCTTCGACGATAGCGCGGAGTTACAAAGTGTTCAAGGTAATCGGTGGTTGAGTCAGAGAAAAGAAAGACGTAGACCGGGAACGAGAAGTGAAACAAAAAAAGAAAGAAAAAAAAAACGTAACAGCTATAATCGAAGAAGCCCCGTGGCGCTGTCTTGGGTCTGAAAATAGAACGCTGCCAAATATCACGTTCCCCCGCTTGCAGTGCCGTATTACACCGGATAATCCTCCTCGGCATGAGTACCGCCGGCGAGCAACAAGTTTCTCGGGTGCGTCGGTGAAAATCCAAAGGCGGGTTCAATAGTTGCGAAAAATGGGAGTGCTGTTGATGTCGGAGGGTGGTCCGCCTGTGATCGACGATAACAAGAATCATCATCAGGAAGTGCACATGAATCTTAGCGTGATTAAGACAGCGCTGCCGGTTAACGCCGGCCTGCCGGTTCGGAACGGCAACAACGACAATGACAATTCGTCGAACGGCAACAATAACAATATCAACAACGGTGTGAGCGTCGTTGCGATAAATCCAAATTTTACTGGTTTCAACGATATCGAACCGTCGTCGCGGGAATCGATTATTCTCCCGCCGCCGGTTTTGCCGACCGTGCGATGGACCCCATCGACGCCGAAAAAAAAATGGATCCGTCATTACCTCCTCGGTGAGCATACACAGTACATAACCTACACGCACGAAACTGGGATGTACCCGACAATGTGTCAATCGAGTGTATACGCGTCACACACGCTAGCCTCTCCTTCATTTCCGTTAGATCGTGGGAACTACTTTATCGTTATTGTCTACCGTTATACGCATTTGGCAGACGAAGACATTTTCTTGCATCGATTGTATTCTATTAAACGTATTGTTTCTGCCAGGGAGGGAGGGAGAGAGAGAGAGAGAGAGAGAAAATGAATGGTTTGTTCCAGTCTCTGGGGCAAAGCCCTCTAAGAGCTCGGTGATAACAAATCTGTACATGGGATACAAGCAAATAATTAGCCGCAAATTGTAAACTGAACCTCATCTAAATTTAAATTAAACTTTAACCTAAACCAAACTTAAACCGAATCTGAACCAAACCTAAACCGAACCTGAACGTAACCAAACCTAACTGGAGGAAAAGATCGTTTGATTTGACAAAATTTTCGCTCACCGATGGGAAAAGGAATATGTGGTTGATGTAACGGAATAATTGTCACACTGAGGGAAGTAACGTTCGATTGTGCTCACTGTTCACCAACCATAGCCGTGCCTCTTTAAAATTTAAAAACATGAATAAAGTTTGTACGAACCACACTGTATTCATGGTTGCCACGAACCTGGAAAACCTGGAATACCGGGAAAATTCAGGGAATTTGTTGGGACCTGGAAAAGTACATGGAAAAGTCACGGATTTTCCTTTTGAACCCTAGAAGTTTTTTTGAATCTGATGGTTTTCGTTTAATTTTCCATGCTGGACGACGTGTACATTTTTCGTTTCCGAGATTAATATCTTAATAATCATTATATATTATGTTGCGCGTTATTTTTAACTGTACTATCCTGACCTGATCGATAGACTGAAAAAATTGAGGTTTCGTTCTGGAAAACCGGGAAAAGTCTGGGAATTCCAGTTGGAGAATTTGGTGGCAACCATGTGTGTCCATATGTACTTAGACTGTATCAATCATAGTCCTTGTCTCTTTAAAGCCCGCAATAGAAGCAGACACGGACGTCCCTTTGATTATACACGGTATATTGACAAAGGGCACACAAACACCACGATACTCGACGTACCGTCTCATAGTCAGACGCACGATATATACAATACACTCTGGTATGTCGTCTTAGCGAGTGCTAATTGGCAATTTGGTGTGTACGTGTACACACCACCTGGACGTTATCCCATCCTTGTGTCGCCGATGTATACACGTTTAATTACCTTGTGATGTCCGCTCGATGCAAAGTTTGCTGCCGACGGTCATCTCCCTCTCTACGCGCAAAGGAGGTAACGGTTGCTCTCGAGGATCGCGCCGGGCACGACCCGCTACTTTGGCTTAGTTTGGCCACCAGATATTTTTGTGTAACGCTGAGAGGTTTAGAGGCACCTAGCTAGACTCTCAACCCGTCCTATCCGTCGTCCGTGCGACATTTCCAACCTGCAACGACACTGACCACGCCTAACATGCGTCGATGTTGAACTTTCCGGGAACGAACACGCCGGGTGGGGGGCGCTCTTGCTGCTGCTTCCCGATGCTGTTGATCTCGGATCTCCCTACTGAGCCGACCTGTGTGTGTGTGTGTGCGCGCTCATTTTGTACACGGAAAAAAGAAAACCTGAATATCGCTCCTATAGCCGGCACTTTCGCTTCCTGGTAGAGGAGGCTTTGTTTTCAACATTTTTATTTATTTTTCTCTCGAGATTCCAATGTAAACACGTTCAGAGCGTTCGAAAACGTCGAAAAATCACATTATGAAAAAATGAATGGCTGAGTGATGCGTGTGCGTGTGTACGCGCATGCGTATGTGTGCTCGCTAGGCCTCGTAAATTCAAACCTCTAAAACTCAAGGACGGCTGTATCAATCGAGCAGAAATTTGGCACACGACTAGAGCAGATAAGCGCCTCTGTTTGCCACGAGTTACGCAATAATTAAAACATGCGTTCGGATCTTATCAGATTTTGAATATTTTTGAAGAAAGTGTTTTTGCGCTCTAGTTTTCGCAAATGTTGACTTGTCAGGCTGGAACTTTACAAAAGTAGGCCATCATCAAACACTTTTCGGTATTGAAGGTGAAAATAATCGATTGAGGAGTTTGAATTATGTGACATTTGAAATCTTTCGAGAAATAGATTTTTGCACTCTGGTTCTTACGATTCTTGTGATATGGGACTAAAAAGTTCTACAAAAATAGACAATAATCGATCGATGCTCCGTACTGAATTTGGTAATAATCGATCCAACGATTAACATAAAAAGCTATCTGAAAATCTCGATTTTCACGTTTTTCACGCCCGACTGCTTCCGCGAAACTGCGAAGTGATGCGTTTTATTCGGTGTGGACTCGCAACGGATCGCTACCAAATGTCGCACTTTTGTATGCATACATTATATTGGGTTTTGCCAATGCAGCTTCCATACTGGTCGCTCCACCAAACAGTCAGCTTCATTAATTAGGTTGTTAAAAGATTTTTAAACAAATGTGCCCATAACTATAATTAATTTGTGCATAATATCAATAAGAGCATATTTAATGTTCTTATTTATCAATTACGATTATGGTATAACGAGTTCAGGGAAAAAAATCCTAAGTGATCTTTTGGCGAGATTCAATCCTGGAACCCTTCCTACCTTCGTAGCACTGTTGGCGCAAAAAAGTTCGCAGAACAGAAGCCCGTGGATGTTGGTAACTCGCCATGCTTCGGTATCGATGTAATTGCGCGAGTAAAGGGGGGGGGTTAAAGAGTAGAGCACGAGGAGTATCCGTCCGCGAGAACGGTCGTTCTCCTGTTCAGTCTAATTTTAACGTTACACCGCCTGGCGACTAACCAAGATAATTCCGAAGGTTCAACAAGATTTCCATTCGACGGTTGGGCCTGAAAGAGAGGCATGCGTGTGACATTTTCCGCATGGATTTTCTATACTCGCCATCTCAGAGGTTTATTTTTTTTTCTATGAGGCGATACGAAGCTTACGGTGGTGTTCCATTGAGTCAATTACCGATTCGAAACGTGGGCGGTAATCCGTCAGCTCAAATATCGACATTTATTGAACTTCGTGTGTCCTGACGGGCAATTTCAGCAAAAACAATGCTTTTTTTTTGTCGGTTAAAAAAATAATCGCATAAAAACTCCCGTGTGTTTAATTTTGTTCGTAACGGTTTTGTGATAGGGTAAAAAAATTCGCAGGTGCGAATACATAAAATTGTAGGAGTTTAATTTTTTTTATATAGAAAATATTTTAAAAAATTATTGGAAAAAAAATGTAAGACGTAGCTTTTTTATATACGTATTACATACGTATATAAAAAAGCCCCTCCCCCCCGACACACACACACACACACACAATAGAATAGAGGGTTACGAATGTACCGGTGAATTGTATTAATTACTATTTTCAACGATAAAGTGATTTATTGTTAAAAATAGTAAGTTGCTGGCTGAAGGACTTCGGTCGATGGCCAATTGGCAGCATATGTGCAATATAAGTCTGTCATGTATAAAGAAAAAATGAAAACTGTTCCATGTTATTCACTGCTAATAAATTACTTCTACTACTACTAGTAAGTTGCGTACCGCTATTTACCAGTTATCCATTATTTTTATTAAAAATATCGTTTCGGTCCTTTTAAGCATGTTATAAAAATATAACAAGTTAAAAAAAAATTATAATAAAAAATAATTGGGCAAATTGGGTATATCCACCTGAGCGGTACTTTTAAGTAAAAAAAAAAAAAAGATACAAATTTATCATTTATAGCATGGATAATTTTCTGTCTGCAAAATAACGTTCATAGCTGCCGTTAATTAATCAGTTATTTATCGCACTGTGTGACCGGTTATTTTCCGACTCGCATCGCTAATGGGATCTCGATTAACTTTGTAACACACAGTTTCAGACACATTCCTAACAAATTAAACACTGACCACAGTTCCACGGTAATTGTTGTCCGATCGCTTGCGCAAATTGCTTCAATTGTGATTAATTCACATGATCGCATCGATCAAGACGGTCTACAATAATTCTGTTTTTGTTCCGAGGAGCCTCGAGACGACGGCTTGGAATGTAATAATAATAACTAGCGGTCATGTTTGCTGCGAGGACCATGTGAGTATCCATGAGTGTCCATGTGAGTATCTGTGAGTATCCATGAATATCCATGAGTATCCATGAGTATCCATGAGTATCCATGGGTATCCATGAGTATCCATGAGTATCCATGAGTATCCATGACTATCCATGAGTATCCATGACTATCCATAAGTATCCATGAGTATCCATGAGTATCCATGAGTATCCATGAGTATCCATGAGTATCCATGAGTATCCATGAGTATCCATGAGTATCCATGAGTATCCATGAGTATTCATGAGCATCCATGAGTATTCATGAGTATCCATGAGTATTCATGAGCATCCATGAGTATCCATGAGTATCCATGAGTATTCATGAGCATCCATGAGTATTCATAAGTATCCATGAGTATTCATGAGCATCCATGAGTATTCATGGGCATCCATGAGTATTCATAAGTATCCATGAGTATTCATGAGCATCCATGAGTATCCATGTGAGTGTCATGAGTATCCATGTGATTGTCTGTGAGTACTTTCAGCATCCGTGTGAGTTTCTGTGAATGTGTGAGAGTATCCGTGTGCGCCTCTGTGAGCATCGGTATGAGGGTTCGATCGACATGAACTTTATTATTATGTAGATAATAATAATAATAATAATACAAGTAATGTAATACATATATTTATGAGTTTCGGATAGTCCGCTAACTCAGTTATCCTCTATGCGCGCAGGATGTGTCGAAGAGTTATATGTCCCTGGACACGCTTTCACGGCTGTCAGTCACGAAAGTATTCGAAGTCGACGATGATGGGATGGAGGTGACTTCGAGCGGTTTTGCTATTAAATTTGCATGCGGTGAGCACACACAGACGCCACCGATGTCTCTCGGTCGGCGAGTTCTGACGTCGTTCGCTATTCCTCTTTATCGACCGGTATAATATTCTTGTTTGTCTTTCGTCGTTATAGAAAATCCGAATTTATGCGACTCCGCACATCCGTTTGCTGTCTGGCACTCGCCACACAGGGAACGAGCATCATAATTTTAGATTTTTTTTTTCTTTTTCGCTATTCTCGGAATGCGTCCGCGTCAACGCATAGCAATAGCGGAAAGACGTCGGTTTAGCATTATTTCAAATCTTTAATGATACAAAAACAAAATTGGATTTTTTTTTCTTTGTAGTATCCGCAGTAAGGTAAACAGACAATCCTCGTCAGTCGACGCTACTTTCGCCGGTGAAGTCACGCGAGTACGCGAGAGAAGTCGTGCGGAACGATAAATAATCCATAAGTTATTGACTCATTGGCCGATGGTAGAGTTGACTCGTTGTCGTGGGACGATGAAAAATGTGAATTGCGAAATAAACGTTGATGCGCGTAAACTTACATAGTATCGACGTTAGCCCCGTTTTCACCAAGTAACGCACGCGCAACTGATGCATTTACATATCCAATAATAAAGATTGTCATGCGCCGGGTTCGCAGCATGGACAATATTATAGCAAAAATGATGTTATAGGATTAAACGATCTTAGTAGGAAAAAAAAAAACACCGAACTTAAAAATCCATCGGAGTCGGGAATAATTTTCCATTATTGTTGATGTCCCGAGCGGGCAGGTGAGCTGCGTCATAGGTGGACGCGGGGCGCTGACGATTCGTCGTTTTTGGAGGCCAAAATTCGCGCGGAGGTCGCTATTTTTAGGTCACGGCTTCTCGTCCGCTCGGGGTATTTCGTTTGCGATTCTTTGCCTCCTCTCCCCGGCGAACCTGGGTAACAAACACTGCGTTCTCACTTCTGCCAGCCAGTCCCCCCCTCCATCGGTTCTTCACGCCGTAGCATAGCACTTTTTTTTTTTCTACGAACCTGCGACACGTTTGCGCAGAATCGTGAAATGATCATTCGCGAATAGCTCGACGGTTAGCGAACGCAACAGATCTGGCGTATCGCATGAAAGCACGAGAAACCGACGGCCTAGACCGGATAGACGAGCTTACACACACACACACACACAAACGTATGCACGCCGGTATCGAGTTTCCGCGCCGAGAGTAGCGAGATCGAAAGAGATTCCTCTTGCCCGGACGTGAATGGCCCGGCTCGGTTGGAGGTAGGCCCTCTGCAACGGAATGAACCGAATTCCATCAACATTACCCTATACGCCACACACTCCATCACGCCGCAGTGTCTGGCCATACCGAGCGGGTTCGAGCTCGTTGGTAACCGGCGGATAAATTTAGAAAGTCTCTCCGCCACGGGATACACATACTCCCGCACGAAAAATAATCTATCCCATCGGGCTAGAGCAACTTCTATCCTGACCCATCCACTCTTTCGTCAATTAATACCGAAGACTAAACTGCCCCTCGACAACATTCTTTTTTCGAACTCTCTCTCTCTCCCTCTCTCTTTCGCTCTCTCTCTCTGCGCTTCTTCTGCTCCGACGTATCTGTTGTATTGTGTCTGTGTATTCATGCTTCTATCTTTAATTTCTGTTTCGCTTCCTCATAGAGCAAGCTATTTTTACGTGGAATAATACATTTTTCGCGATTTTCTATGACACGAGTTTCTGAATTAAATATCTTTTTATAATCAGCGGTGAATAATATATAAAAAATTGTCTTAAAACGACGAAATACGCAAATTTTAGTTTGCAATTTCTTATAATAAATTCCGGTTTCAATTTTGACGGTTTAATTTTTATGAGATGTAGACGTTTTTTATGTTACGAAAAAAGGTGCTAAGTAATTTGAACATAGTTTTTCTATACTTAACTCAAAAATACAATTAAAAAGAGTTGAAAATTGACATTTTCATGTACCTTGATTTATTTGTTTGAAAATTGTAGTTTAATTATACCTTCCACTATAAGGAAGCCAAAATCGAACGAAATTCATCATAGAGGAAGTTATGCGCAAAACCGTAAGACATGAGGAAGCAATTGTGCAAATCACTTTGCACGCTTTTTATTTTCAATTTTCGATGTATTATATCTTACGTGACGGCTTATGTGATGTATGTTACGCTTACACGATGTCGCACGGTACTCTTAGGGAGCTTCGGTCCCAAAGTACGAAATAAACTTATCTCTCTCGTTTTCGATTGAACAAATCTCGCGATATTTCGACTGTACAATTTCGCAGCGATGACCTTCAGGACAGTCGGCTCGGTCTAACTGTAAAATTTTGTGTTTCTGCGCCGCGCGTTGCCACCTGGCCGTTTAAAGACAGAGAGTCGGCGTTCCCTCCTCTCCGCGCTCTTCCTTACCAAGTTGGCTTCGAAAAAAAATTAAAGGCTCGCCGTAGTCGCACTCGTCGCGCCCGATCCTTTTGGCAACGGTCGAAACCTCGCTCGACCATTGGCCGAACCGTCTGCGCCCCCCCCCCCCCCCCCCCCCCCGTTTGGCGGAGAAACCTCGACGTCCGTTACCCCCTCCCCTACCGCGCTTCTCCCGTGCGGAACGCGCAGCAGCGTGAACGTCCGCAGTCACGTGGCCGTCTGCCCGAGTAGCGCCGCTCGCCTCCCCCCCTCGGCGAAGCGTCCCACTACGCCTCGCGGCTATCGTCCTCCGCGACCACGTGTTGCCCCCGCCGGGTATTCCCTTGCTCGATATTGTCATCCGTTCCTTGCCGCTGATCCCTGGCGGCAACGCTCGCGGGGCCTCGACACTCGAATCGATTACCCTTCGATACGCCGGCAGCTTCGTTCGCTCGAATTGTTTATGAATAATGATAGAAGAAACTGTCGCTCGTATTTTGTCCTTAACACAATTTTACGACGGCGAGGGTTTTTGTTTTGTTTTTTTGCCCTTGAGTTTAAGAGGAGAATGCGGCAATTGAGAACGGTGAGTTGGAGACACCGTGCGGTGGGATGGCGAATGGTTTCTTGTATGCTATTTCCACTTTTACTTTGACTGCGATTTCATTCACGCATTCTTGATCGGAACTTAAGGGTTGCTTACGACTGAGGTAACTCACACTATCGTGCATAAGGTGCATAAGAAAAGACATTTTTTATGTTTTTTAAAATCGCCTTCGCGGGGAATTACACTGGTTATAATCCGTGTAATTCCGTGTAAAGGCGATTTAAAAAAAAATTAAAAATGTCTCAGCTCGCTATTGTGTGAATTTTTGTTTATACACTTTTCGGTTCAGTCGATAAAGGAGGGTGTTGGGAACAAATTTTGTCTTGTTGTTATTAAAGTTATTTTCGTTCGTTTTGTCGGAATCGTGGTAATACGTGAAAAGTGCTTGTTTAGTACAAACGGCAATGACGAGACTGTTATGAATAATATCAGAATTTTTAGATATGTTTTCCTACTTAGCAATGTTGACAAACATGCTCACTATAAGGAAAATTTTCTACATTTCGTTGTAGTCTTGTTATACGCAATCTAAAGTGACTGAATTTGCGGTCGGCTAAACTTCCCTGGTCCCCTTAAGGGAGCCGCAAATACGCTTTGGAAAAAGGCTTTCTTAGGTTATTTTCAAGTCGGAAAAAATACAGTTAATTTTTTGCAGATTTTTATTCTATTAAAAAAATGTTCAAATTCCCACTGAATCTCACTTTCCCGGAATAATGAAAAAAAAAAAAAAAATATACCTTTTCAAATTTTATTTATTCTAAGCTATGTTCCCTCAATCGCTCTCTTTCCCTGCAGATATTCATCATCTCTTCTCATTGCTCTGGTGTACTCCAGTCTCGGCTCGGTCTTGTTCCCTCTCGCTTTTTTACACGCCGCTGATGTTACCCTCGCATTTTGCCTTTGAGCCTAAAATAGATTTAGGAAGCTTCGCCCGAGCAATGCGCCACCGAGATTGCCAACTCTTGGTACATGAATGAGTTAGCTCGAGAGCGCGTGCTCGTACGCGTGCTCTAGGCTAATTTATAGCGCACTGTGAAACCGAGAGGGCACTGTGAAAACCGAGTTCGCCGGCTTAGTCTCACTCGGCGCACAAAAAGAAAAAAAAAAAAAAAAAAAAAAAAATTCAAGTAAAATGGCTGATCCACTTCTGCTGCGCCGTTGCCGTCAAATCACGTGCCGTCCCCTGCTCTGGGTTAATTCCATTCGCCATAGTGCGGCGACGCGGGTCCTAGTGATGCGTTTCGGCCGTGCGCGAAACACTTCCGTCGAACATTTTCTCTCGAATTTTTTCCCCCGTTTCCAGACGACCTAACATTTTTCACGAATTACAGGAAAAAAAAAAAAAAAAAAATAAAAGAATAAAAATAAACCTGTTTGATCTACTGCTGAAACACTTTTATCCCGTATAGTTAGTCACGCATATATTCCATTATTTTGACGGTGCAATATTCGTCACGATTGATCTTAGGGTTGTCTTGCTCAGTTATTATTCCTAACCTTGGAGTGCATCTCCGGGAGCGAATCTTACAATGCGCATAGGGTGTTTTTCAAATTAATCCCGAGCCCTATCTATGCAACCTTTTTTTTTTTTTTAAAGAAACCCTCAAACTTTTTTTGTACCAAATGCATGTAACTTTACGAGCATGTGAAATGAGGCGTGAGTCGGTAAATAACCGGTTACTTAATCGCGGTTACGAATAACTTTTCACCAATGTGCATTTATCAATGAAACAAATGATAAATTTATATAAACATAAATATAATTTTTTTGATAAAAAATGTAATCGCTCGGGTGGGCTTTACCCGCAAACAATTGTTTTTTCAGTTTTCTTTTTATCGTATTTTTGCAAATTAGAAGCGATCCGACAGAGAAAAGGATCGCCGCAGTGTGGCGAACGAGAAACCGCTTATATCCATCGCCCGGGCGTAACCGGTAGCTGCGACACCACACTCGTTCTCTAATATTAGTGCACCGAGGCCCACGGTCATTCAGGTTCAGGCATAGAATAGAATGGAGCAGTCCGTATGAGTTCACGTACGTGTGTCTGGCGTATCCCGACTGAACGACGGGAATCGTTTAAATTCTACGCCGTCTTCGCAAAAAGAAGAAAAAAAAAAAAAAAACTATGCATAGTCGTACTCATGTTTGAAGTTTACAGTTCGTTGTCACCGCGGGTCAAGTCGATTCGGCATTCACCGCGCATTTCGACATTTTTATTTTAACATCTTGAAAAAAAATGTTTAGACATTTTTTTTTTTAGTTCTGAATTTTTTTTTTTAGTTCTGACGGATAGTTTTTAAGTATTTTTTTTCAAAATAGGATCAATTTGCGGGACTGCGACAAGTGCGAAATTTTCGAGGAGAGCAAAAGGTCAAAAATAGACATTTAAGGGGTTGCGCCACCCTAAGAGGCAAATAATTGAGTCGGTTTTCAGAAATTTTTCGCTGCTGATCTGCAATATATTTTTTATATTACTTATAGGTATATTACTTATGTACACATCCAGAAAAAAAAAAAATCAATTTCGTTACTATGATAGATACAGACCTCTTAATATTGCGCTTAAAAATTTCTTAAAGGCTTGATCTACAGGAATCTACAAAATGTAAAAATTTTATTTAAAAAAAATGTCTCGTTGCTTTTTATCCCCTTAATCCGCTGGACATATATTAATTTGGTATTTAAATGTGTTACAGAGGAGGATCCACTCGACATCACCAGGACGAATGGTAATCATTCGATCGGATCGTGCGGTAGCCCCGTAATAACGAGTTCAAGGGGTACTACTCTGGTTTCCGGCAGCACCGGTTTCACGATCCATCAAAATGTACATCACGCTACATCCCATCATCATCATCATCATCAGCAGCAACAACAGCCACAACACCAACAACAACAACAACATCAGCAACAACAGCAGCAGCAACAGCAACAACAACAACAGCAGCAGCAACAAATGCAGCAGCAGCAACAGCAACAACAACAACAACAGCAGCTGCAGCAGCAACAGCAGCAACAACAACAACAACAGCAGCAGCAGCAACAGCAGCAACAACAACAGCAGCTGCAGCAGCAACAACAGCAACAACAGCAACAACAGCAGCAACAGCAGCAACAGCAACAACAGCAACAGCAGCAACAACAACAACAGCAACAGCAACAGCAGCTGAGTCATCATCATCACAACAATCACAACAGTACCGCGCATAATCACTACATCGAGAATGTTAATTCAAATCACAGCCAGACTGGAGGAGGAAGTAGCGGTCCCCTCGTCGTCGACCTCGACCCGAGTCACGACAGTAAGAAACATCGGAACGGGTAAAAATAATTTTATTTGTTCATTTATTTATTTCCTTGCGGGATACGCCTTATACAAAAAAATACAGATATAAAGAGAAAAATAAGGTTTCGTTTAGTATTCCAGATAAGTGAAATTATAAGAGCACAATAGATTAAATTATGACAATGAGGTGTCAATGGAAGAGAAGTTAGGGGAGAAATTCAATAGCTATTCGCAGAGTAGAACTCGAGTAAATAGGGCGCTTGTGTAAGTCGAGATTGATCCGATTTTAACCGAAGACGTTTATTTTATTTTTTAATCCGTGTCCGTTAATATCTTCGACTTGGCAGAAGCGAAAGAACTGTTCGGGCCTGCTTATCAAATTGTTTGTTGATTATTAATATGGATTATTATTATTAAACGTATTACTCATTAAACAGATCGATCGGATATTTGCGATAGAAATTTTTTTTTTTTTAATCATTCGACGACCGTTTCTTATGTATAACCCGTTCTTTTTCGACGCAGGCCTTGCGTCATACGTTCCGGCACGAGAGAAGTCCACAACAAGCTCGAGAAGAATCGCCGAGCTCATCTGAAGGAATGCTTCGAGCTGTTGAAGAAGCAACTGCCAGCCCAGGACGAGAAGAAGTCGTCGAACCTCTCGATCCTTCACGCGGCCATCAGGCATATACAGGTACCGAAAACAGTAAATCATGCTTCGCACGTACTGGGTACACAGTAAAGAATAATGTCGTAAAATCGGAATACAGTAGAACCCCGTTTATCCGAGGTAATGTGGGGAGAGCGATAAAATCCTCAATGCAAACTTGTACTACTATTATATATTTTTACAAGTAACACCACCTCATATAAACATTAACTTTATTAGTTAATCTAGTTATTTTTTAAAATATAATTATAAAGTCGTTAATTAACATTAACTTCATATAAACTATTGACTCTAAAATCAGAACTGTTGTATAAAGCAAACTTGTACAAGTTTAAGGTAGTCCTTGCAAATAGTGTTTATTTTGCAAAGTTTCAGAAAAATGAGAGGGAATCGCAATATCGTCTGGTTCATACGAAAATCTAACAAACATCAAGCATATCAAAGGTGCTGAAAAGACTAATGTTGTTTAATAATAATTCCAAAATGTTATTAACAAATTCATGAAAAATAAAATTGGTCAACAAATCTCCCGGAAACCTAACTTATTTTTATGAAAGTTCTTTCTTCACTTTTCTGAATACGTATGAAGTTTTTCAGATTTTTAAATTCACTTTGAATTTTTTTTTCCAGTATGGGAAAAACTCACCGAAAGTCACAAAATTCAAAGTGAATTTAAAAATCTGAAAAAATGCATACGAATTCAGAAAAATGAACGAATAATTTTCTTCTAAATATTTTATACATAATTTTTCTTAAAAAAAAAAAATTATGTTTCTGGGAGGTTTGTCGTGTGAAGAATTTTATTTTTCATAAATTTCTCAATAACATTTTGGAATTATTATTATGCAAAATTAATCGTTTCAGCATCTTTAATACGCTTGATTTTTTTTTCAGATTTTTATACAATCGAGAAGTGTTTACAATTCCCTCTCATTTCTCTGAAACTTATGCGAAGTGAACATTCGCAGGGTTCGAAACTTATGCGAAGTGAACATTCGCACTACCTTAATTAATTGAGAAGCAACTACCTCGGGTCGTTACTAATTAGTCGTCGAGCATTCGCAGGCTCGTCTCGGCCGTTACCGTGCTGAAAACTATTCTGGTATACACCAATGGGATCGTGCTAGTGACAAGCATTTCGTTTTTCGGTTGCCCCGCGAAACAGAAGTTTCGCGCTCGTGTGGCCGAACGACTCCGTCGCACACGGACTGGCATTTAACGACTGTCCGCAGCGCGAACGCGAGTTTGTTTCCGTTCACAACTCTCCTCTGTCTGCTACTGCGCGTCTCTCGGGCACGACACGGCCAAGTATTAAATGTCATTCGCTCGGCAACATGGGCAACGCACCGAGTTTAGACACTGCCACGTCCCCCTCGGCAGCGTTTCGGCTTTTGCCACTCCGGTCTCCTCGGTGGCGCAACCGCTGGTTTTGCTGATTCTTTTTTCTTTTTTTTTTTATTGCAATTTTTTCTTTTTTGCGAAATTGCGAGACAGATATTCGCAATGAAACACTTCTCGTGTGTGCGCACGCACGCGGGCCGATGTGTGTACAATAAATTACACGCTATAACGCTTCCAGCCGGATCTCGTCTTATATGTTCGAGGATACACTTTTTTTTTTCAATATCGTACGATGGTGTATTTTTGTACGTCGGGAAGGGCATTGGCCCGTCTTTTTACTGGTCGCGAAAACACCACGGTAACGCACCCAGAAAAATAAATTATTTGACGGTCGTCCAGCAATTAAATATTTATTTGGTTTGAATAAATATCTATTTGATTTAAATAAATATTTATCTAAATCAATTGAAATAGTCATTTAAACCAAATAAACATTTATTTGCTGGCGGCCGTCAAATAAATTATTTTTCTAGCTGCGCACATCAAATTATTCGAGAGCCTTTTGTCTTAGTTTTTATTACTGTCAGAAAAAAAATGTGCTTTTTTCATAAACAGGATGTCCCTTTTTACAGAATAATGTATTTATCACAATAAATAAATAAATAAATAATACGGACATTTAATCGATAAAAATGATTCTTATCGTGTACGCGTTTTTTTTTGTTCGCTAATCAGTGACCTTGGTACACACATACGCGCTACTTTATTATCGCTCCGAACCTCCGCGAAATCGGTACTATTTACGTGTCAACTTATCTCGTAATACTTGGTAAAGCACGTGGAAGCTGCACGAGAGATTTTATATCCGAAACGCGCGATATCGCTTGTTACTCTCTCTCCGTCGCGTCTCGCCACGACAAACGAACAGACACACATATACGCGACCTCTGCGCGTGCCGGTCGCGATAGTGAAATTATTCTTCAGTTATATTTTGTCTCGAGTCCGTCGAGACCGTTGCGGGGCATCAGAGCGTGCAGGAATGTTCGTTGGTATTGTCAAACGTGCGCTGCACGATCGACCGGAAGTCGCATCAGCCCCAACCGCAACGCCGAGGAACGATCGATAATAATCGATAACGTCCCCCGCTCGTCGTGATTTGACTCGCGAGGTGGCCGCGGTCAGGAAAACTTGGAAAAACCGGCAATCACAGGAATTTCAAAAAATTATCCAGGGGAAAAGAAAACGCGATCAAATGATTTATAAATTAAAGAAAAAGAAACGGTTTTCGTGAAACAATTTTTTCGTTGTTGAAAAACATTTTTTTGTAACTCACGCATGAAAAGTGCTGCTTTATGTGGGGGCCGGGCGCGACATGAAGTAGTGTTTTTCAAGAAGGCGTTACATGAATACTCGAAGCGTGTCGTAATGAGTATTTACGACACGCTTCGAGTATTTATGCAACCCATAAGCGTATCGTAAATACCGTGCGCATGCGCACAGTATTTACGTGCGCATGCGCGAGCCGTCTGTTTTTTCTTTATTGTCGCACCCGGCCAGCAACATAACCTGGCACCTTTCATGCATTCGTCACAAAAAGTAGTATGCGATACTTGTACGTAAAAGCGGACTCCCGACGGCGGTTGTGAAGTGGCCGCACTCGCCTTCTCTCGCGCTACAACAGAACTCGGCTTCGCCTCGTGCCGTTGTAGCGCTCGATCCGGCTCGTGCAGCCAACTTCACAACCTTCGTCGAAAGACCGCTTTTCCGTACTAGTGTCGCAAAGTACTAATTAGAATTGTGTTACATGTACTGAAAATTCAGTCAATTTGTATTTTTTTATAAGAAGGCTATAAAAAATGAATACACGCTGTGATTATTATTCCAATAATGTTCACTTTCTAATCACATACGAAGTATGTAATGAGAGAAAGTATTGTTTTTTTGGGCCTATCGATGGGGCAGGGCATTGGGAACAATATTGGTCACCTGAAGCGAATGGCGACTAAACAATTTTTCAGTCGTTCTTTCCGAATCGTTGTTATAGTCAGTAAAAATTGCGTGCTTGGTACATTCGACAATAATAAGATCGTTATTAACAACCAGTGCGTTGGTTTAGTGTTTAGCATGCTCGCATCTAAACCGAGTTCGATTTCCGGTGCGGCCGTTTCATCGAGAAATAAAAATATGGGCGGACATGGCTCACTGAGAAAAAGCATCGTATTTCCTACTATACCAATAATTCCCAGGGAGAACGTCTTTGTAGATAGTTTCTCATAGTATATATTCGATTGGCGGAATTATACGCAATAATTTTTTGTCATGGTCGTAATTATAAATTGTAGACGTTCCCCCTGGGAACTATTTTTTATGGCCATACGTAAGTATTGTTGCTTTTACTATGTAAATTTTTCTCAGTGCTCCAGTCATACACTGTTAAAAAAAAAACCTCGTATAAAATTTAATACACCGGACTGGAAGTTTTCATGCAAAAACTGGTATATTAAATTACGTGCACGATTACGATGAAAAATTAATGTTCGGTGTATTAAAAACGATCTTTTTATTGTGACGCGATTTTCTCGAATATCCTCGCAGTCTGGTCTAGTTCGGTGAAAATCCATTGTGCCGCATAACGTCGGCAATAAGTCGGGTTTTGTGTATAGAACAGGTGACGTGTGCAGATCGTAGAACTCTGTCTTACTTCCTCCACTGTTACCGCAGACATGACAGTGCTGCTGCGCCGTTAGAGTTGGCAATTTCGTACATTAAAAACGATTGCGACGCGACAACAACTTGACCTTCCTCAACGACGAACGAGAGACGCCGCCGCGCACATTGGGCATGTGCGCGACGAGCTACGTCGTTGCATCACGTAACTCCCTCGTGACTATACTATCGAGAGTACGCTTTCCTCGTCTCCGTCGCACTCGACTCGCTCGCTGATCCCCATCCAGTGACCGCTCTCCCCTGCCGTTCGCTCACTCGCTCGGCTTCGCGTCGGGCTTTACTCTCGTTAGTACACGTTAAACACGTCGATCAAGGACAAAGTTGCGAGGGATAGGTCAGCATTTATCATCAATTTTGCGTCGGTTTTTTTCTTTCCATCGTATGTTACCGTTGAGGCTGTATGTGGTGTTATTATTTTTTAAACTATATTTAATTGTCGACTGCACACTTCAGTTTGATATATATATATATATATATATATATATATATATATATATATATATATATATATATATATATATATATAAAAAGCGCGATTGTGCAATCGACGATTAAATGTAGTTTAAAAAGTATTAATACCACGTACAGCCTTCTCAATGGCGTTTCTGGTGGCTCGCGCGCTCGCATGAAGAGTCTCCAAAGGATTCAAAATAATGAAAGCCTGGACAGGAGCCCAAGAGGACTTAGAATAATCAGGGCTGCCCTGACGGGGTTTAGAACATTTCAGCTTGGGATGGGGGGAGGGAAAGTTTCCACGTATATGATCCTTTCTATGAAGGTGAAAGGGTCACCTTCATAGAAAGGATCCTCCCGTTCCGTTTGGTGAAGCTGACTCCCTCGATTCTTGTACACGGCGGCGACAGCGACAAAACTTTTATACATCGGAAAGAGATAAAGTTTTTTTTTTTTTTTCTCCGAAGCAGCAGTATAGTTGAATAGCTGATTTTTTTCTAACGTCGAGATATGCGGCTCGGAAATTAACGCCGGCATTCGAGGCCGCTGTAGCGTGCCGACGAACAATGAAAAAAATACATTTTTCAAGATAATGCTCGAACGTGGGTTTTTTTTTTTATTTTTCAACGGGCAGGAAAAAACACTACGACAGGCTTGTAGTCGAAGCTTTCAGGTTCGAGGCGACTTTGAGGATTTGGCGAGGCGCTGTTAATCATGAATGTCGGTGTTTGAAGCGTGACGATGCATCGACTCTTGGGAATGAATCCGTTTCGGTGTCGGAGCCTCGCTGTCACATTAACATATCGCGTGAGCCTTTTCGAGTTCTTTCGTCGCGCCCGTATTATTAAACTCGTCTGCGCGCTGTTCGAGCGTTAATATACGAGTTAGAGAATTTAATGGCGACGCCAGACGTCCGACGCGGGGCATCCGAGGCGGATATTTTCCGGAATCGCAAAACGTTCTGAAGGTCGTGAATTTTGATCTCTAATGTCACCGCCTCCTACACGGTTGGGTTATCCGTGTATCTTCGTTTTATTCGTGTTACTCGTGAGCTTATACATTTATCTCGTTAGTGCGACGCGGCAGAAACTCGGTCGGTAACGAAAACTGTAATTGATTTTTATTCACGGATGTCGACCATTTACGGTTGCAAGCTGATTCTTACATGCAGCGGCTATCAACTCAGGTTCAAGCGACATTTAACATTTGAAAGTAAATGGTCGATATGGTTGGAAAAAATTAATTGCCGTTTTTATTACCGTCCGCGATGATGATTTATTGGTTAGGACACTTTCTTTGTTTCTTCGTGTCATTCATTGTAAAAAATTAAAATTTTTTAAACATTATAAAAAAATTATGAAAAATTGTAAACAAATTATAAGTCCAATTTATTATGATGGTAACTTACATTCGATAGTTCTAACAAAAAAAAAAAGCAAATCACTTACTTCCATAAAACACTAAAGGGAACTCCTGACTGGGGGATTTTGGTACCCCAAGTGCGCCGCGTTAGCGTTCTGTGCACCAACCAACGAGTAACTGAGGCTACTGGCGGCCTCAGCACATCGTCACATTATGGAACTAAATTATCGTGGAGGTCCCAAGTCGATAATGTTAATTCCTACTTTAGAAGCGCAGTTTGAATATCGTATGGGGTACTTTTGTACCCCATACATGAGTTCTAGGGTTAACACGGTTTCTCTCGCATTCATAAGTGCTTAGCGTTCCCTTAAGAGCAACTGAAAGTCACGTGGTCGCGCCACGAGAACAAGAGAGCCACCGTTACTGGCGCGGAGAGTGTTTCACATGGCTTTAAGGGGAAGTGAAACAGCTGTGCGTGCGAGAGAGTTAGTTGCAATTTTCAAATTAACTTTATTCAATGGTGCCAATTGTTTGAGAAAAAAATGAATTTCGGCCGAAGGCGAAATTTCCGTGTGCATCTAATTGCCTTTTCCTGAAAAAAAATTAGCAGTAAATTCTGGCCGAATGCGAAATTACTGTCCGGCTCGAATTTGCTTTTTCATTAAAAAAAAATTAGAACCCTTGAGAAAAGTTCATTACAGTTTTCATTACCGACCGCGATATTTCACTTACTCTTAAGGCGTTCCGACGCCCCGTCCTCCCCGCCATACGCGGAGCCGGTCGGTAACAAAATCTGTAATTAATTTCAATCACGACTCAACCATTTCCGGTCAGATGTAAATTCTCACATGAACCGGATGTCGATACAGTTTCACGCAAGGATTAGCTTTCGAAACTGAAGGAATGTAGTTCACAAAAAAAAAAAAAAAGAAAAATACATTACAGTTTTTATTACCGACTGCGGTATCTCGCATGCCCTCTAAGCTCTCCTTTCGTCTTGATTGCAGGATATTAGTGTAGTTTCGCAAGGTCGAAAAAATTGTTACGGCCATATTCGTTGTCGCGGAGACCCCACCCACTCCTCTTACGCGCTGCCCTGTAGCGAGAAGAGAGGACCAACTCGGAGGAGACGAATCCACGGGAGAGCGATTCCCCGGACGCGATCCTCCTTCCGAACCTGTCCCGAGTGAGAGTGCCGGCGTCCCCGCGAAGGTCGTCTACCCCTCCTCGGCGTCGCTGCGCGAATCTCTCCCCACTCCTCGTCCGCTTACTTCCCCCCCCCCTCCTTCTCGAACTGTATGATCGAGTTTTGTCCCACTTCTCCCGGCACGTTGCCGCGCATGTGTCGCGTTTGTGTGCTCCCTCGCCGTGTGTATATTTTTGCGGATGATGGCAGAGGACTCGCGACGCGGTACTCTTATCCACGCGGCCGCATCGGTGCGCCTATAGCCCTCGGCCACGTGATCGAGTGCGGCCATCGGTATCGGACCGCGTTGCACGTACCGTGGCTGCAGCTACAAATATTTATGCCCCCCCCCCCCTTCCGACTTTTATCGGTCACGATTTTTCGAGCGATATAAATGTTCGTCGACATAGAAAAAAAAAAAATAATAACAACCAAAAGTGGGAAAAAGGCTGCTTCGACATCTCCAAATGCGTCGCCCTATCATCGAACGCAGAGGAAAATTCAAAATAGTTTTGTGGTGGCTGTTCTCTTTGGAATGGTATTGGATAGCATGAGTTATGAAAAATTTACTATACGGTGTTGTAAATTTGACCGTCTAAGTAAAAAATATATGTTTAGAATGCAAACATTGCTAAAATGTCGCAATGTATATTTCTCGGTGAACCATGCACACGCGAATTAAGGGCATGTGACACAGAGTCGGTCGGTAACAAATATGTTTCCCTATTTTCTTCGCGACTATTGATATTTTGGACAAAAACAAATTAGGTTTTCGTGGACTATATATAGATACATGAAAACCTAATTTCCTTTCGTCTGAAATATTAATAGGCGCAGAGAAGACAGGGAAGCCTTTTTTTACCGACTTACTCTGTTCGTATCACATGCCCTTAACGGACGGTGGCTTCGGAGTGAATAATTTCAATAATCTTGCCCCAAATTAATAATTTTACCTCAAAATTGAAAATGTAGTCTCGAATTTGATAATTTTGTCACGAAATTAATAATTTTGTCTCGAAATTAATCATTTTGTCTCGAAATTAATCATTTTGTCTCGAAATTAATCATTTTGTCTCGAAATTAATCATTTTGTCTCGAAATTAATCATTTTGTCTCGAAATTAATCATTTTGTCTCGAAATTAATCATTTTGTCTCGAAATTAATCATTTTGTCTCGAAATGAATAATTTTGTCTCGAAATTAATAATTTTGTCTCGAAATTAATAATTTTGTCTCGAAATTAATAATTTTGTCTCGAAATTAATAATTTTGTCTCGAAATTAATAATTTTGTCTCGTAATTAATAATTTTGTCTCGAAATTAATAATTTTGTCTCGCAATTAATAATTGTTTCTCGAAATTAATCATTTTGTCTCGAAATTAATCATTTTGTTTCGCAATTAATAATTGTTTCTCGAAATTAATCATTTTGTCTCGAAATTAATCATTTTGTCTCGAAATTAATCATTTTGTCTCGAAATTAATCATTTTGTCTCGAAATTAATCATTTTGTCTCGAAATTAATCATTTTGTCTCGAAATTAATCATTTTGTCTCGAAATTAATCATTTTGTCTCGAAATTAATCATTTTGTCTCGAAATTAATCATTTTGTCCCGAACTTAATAACTTTATCCCGAAATTAATCATTTTGTCTCGAAATTAATCATTTTGTCCCGAACTTAATAACTTTATCCCGAAATTAATAATTTTATCTCGTTGCCCAATCTCATCAGTAGATTGTGTACTCATTTCTCTTGGCGTCTTTCCGAGGCCGGTCGAGCATGTTCTCGCTGCCTCAATCCCCTCTCTCTGTCATTCTCTCTCTCGTGTTCGCACACGGATTGCGTCAATGCACTACCGGCCGCGGCAACTCCACCCAGCCAAAAGCTCCGAGGCCTCTCTCTTTCGTTGTTCCCGTGCCTCTGTTGATCGTCTCGCCGTCGAACGACTGACACAGGTGCGCGCGGCCGTGCGGCTTGTTCGCGGAAGCGTGGGTGTCCTCGCACTGGATAGATACAACCGAGACGTACCCTGTAGCCTCGTATCGAATTGCGAGAATCGAGGCGGGCCAAAAATGCCAATGGCGCGTGGGATACCACGTGGTTTTCTCGCGAGCGAATGGCCTGCGAGTGAATGCAAATACCCATTGCGATAATCTCGTATTCCCGTCAAGAAAAAAAAAAAAAAAACTTAGGAGATGGTGGGGTAAACCCTGTTGCAAAACGGATTTTTTTAAATTTATTTTTTCACGTCCCGCGAAAAGCTTGTAAAAATAGTCCATTTTGCCCCGCTCTCCCCTCACCGCGTTGCATTTTTTATTTAGTCTATAGTTCAGCCAGATACTGTAGCCAAATATTCTCCGATTCGATATACGCTACACAAATATATTGTAATTTTAATGTATTGAAACTTGAAATTTACTTACATTAATCACATTAATTGAACATTAATGTACTTTTTCCTAAAGTTAAAATACCAGATACTAAAATTACAAATCTTCAGCCTGAAATTTACAAAAATTTTCATTAACGATAAAACTTTTACTGCAAAATTACGACGCACTATTACAACGTGAAAAAGCTTCCAATACCGTTCATAAATTATCTACCAAATTTTCCTTACAGTGCACACAAATTTTCTTGTTTTTTTTCAGAGCATGCGATATAGCTAAGTCGATAACAAGTCGGTTTCCCTTTTTTCTCCGCGACTATCGACGCTTCGAACGAAAGTAAATTAGGTTTTCACGCATCTACATACAGCCTACAAGAACCCAATTTTCTATTGTCCAAAATATCCAAAAATAGGGAAACCGATTTTTTTACCGATCGAGTCTTTACATGCCCGTAATCCTGCACGGCGGTGTAGGCGTGCCGAGTAAAAAGGTGGTCACATAATTTATTAACACGGCCTCGTCCATAGACTTTATTACGTACAAAAGTAAATATAGTATGTGAATCATATTTACCCTCGTGTTCCCGGTACATACACGACGAGAATGGAAACTCACAAGCACGTGCCGAATGCAGCGCGTGCGCAACGACCTTTGCCTCTTTCGTCGTACCAGCCGTGCAGGGTGTATATATATGTATATACAGAGACTTGTATATCGGTCCGGACGCTCGGTCCGCCACGTGTAGGGTGCATTCTCTGTGGCGATCCATGCCAACATTGAGAGCCACGTGCAGCCATCGTCAACGCCCCTTCATTCTTGTCCTTCTGTTCCTCTTCTTCCGCCTTTATCGTCCGATATTATTGCCAATTCAAGAAATCATCGGGAGGAATTATGTCTGCTATTGACGATACCCTCGTCGCTACATATTTATGGCTCTAGAATTATTTTCTTCGAACTCAAGTTATTAGTTATTATTTATCAGTTATTATTTATTATTTTCTTCGAACTTAAGTTAAAATTTTGTTCGAACCGAAGTTTAAGTTTTATTCGAACTCACGCTCAATCGTAACTTCGATCTCAGGAGCGAATTTGTATTCCCAAGTTCGCACTCAAGTAGGAACTTACGTTCTAATTAAAGCTGGAACTTCTTCCGTTTTAACTTTCAAGTTAAGTTCGAACTCAAACACTGAAGTTCACCATTGAAGTTCGAACTTGGGCTCCACCTTACTTCTACGATCACTCGCGAAAGTGAAAAAGCCCAAAACTTATTTACCGATGCAATTCGTGGACCAATTGAGACTGGAAAAAAAAAAAAAAAAAAAAAAATCTAACATACTAAACATATTTCATATAAGTTTTCAAATGATCAATTTTAAGGACATTTGTTACTTGACTGAAAAAAAGGAAACAAATTTAGCTCATTTTTCTGGCCGACTTGGTCGCCTCAATTGAAAATATAAGTAGCGAGAGAGAATTGATGTTTTGTTTTGTTGCGAGGGAACAAAACATATCCGATGAAAACGTCGGCATAGCGGCCCATCCATCAGACTCTCTTCCTCTTCGTTTTCCGCTCATCCCGTGTCTCCACCTTGCTCCGACTGGCTCAATAATATTCAGGATATTCCTGTTTCATCCTGCGTTAACTGCGAGATGTGTCAGGCGCTCGTCACCTCGATCTTGCGTCCTCTCGTGTCTAGCCAATTTCTCTTACCCACCTGCCTCCCTCCGTTCTGAACAAGTAATTGATCGCACAAGGCGGTACAGTATTCCGAGGGTTTACACTGAAATCGCTTCCGACCATAAAATGCGTCGTTAGGTTTTGTGCGAATATAACAGTCAATATTTGAGGGGACCAGGAATTTTGCGTCGAGCGAAAATGCACTCACTTTGGATTGTGTATAATAATGCCACAACAAAATGTAAATAGTTTACCTTATGGTGAGCATGTATTTCAAGCATTATTGAGTAGGAGAGTACATTAAAAATGTCGTTATTATTTATAACAATCTTGTCATCGCCATTTGCACTAAACAAGCACTTCACTTATTACCACGATTTCGGTAAAACGACCGATAATAGCTTTAGTAAATATAATAGTATAATACTGACTATAAAATATAGATAGATAGATAGATAGATTCGTCTATTTCGTGTTCTGCGGCACGTGTTCTACGCAAAAAATATAATGAAAAATAGTAACTATTAAATATAATAGTAACTATAAAACAAAAGTTGTTCCCAATCATTCCCCAATCCTTTATCGACGGAACCTAAAAAAAAAAATATTCAAAAAAAGTTCACTCAATGGCGATGTAAAAAAAAAACATGGACATTTTTTTTTAGCTCGCCATTGTGTGAATTTTTTTTTTCGGTTCAGTCGATAATGGCGGGTATTGAGAACAACTTTTGTCTTATAGTTACTAAAGCTATTATCGGTCGCTTTACTGGAATGGTAGTAATAAGTGAAAAATGCTTGTTTAGTACAAACGGCAATAACAAGATTGTTATAAATAATATCATCATTTTTAATCTATTTTCCTACCCAATAATGTTGACATACATGTTCACCATAAGGAAAACTGTTTACATTTTGTCGTAGCCTCGTTATACACAATCTAAAGTGACTGAATTTTCCGTCGGCCAAACCTTCTTAGTCACCCAAGCAATGTGCGCACAACTGAATAACAAATACTTTTGTCCTGTTACAGAGTTTGCGACGAAAGGAGCGGGACTCTGAGCACGAGATGGAGAGGCTCGCGAGAGAGAAGATCGCTAATCAGCAGAGGATAGTCGCGCTGAAGAAGGAACTATCGGCTACATGGGATCATATTGATTTCAGTACCCTTCTCCAGGAACAAAATTCCGGGGTGGATCCTTCGGTTCCGAAAAACGGTGAGTTCCGCAGTCGGTAACATTGTGAGTCGTCAATATTAAGATGAAGTCGACACAGTGACCTTTCCCGCCAACTACGCGCCCGGTCGGTAATAAAATCTGTGATGCCATTTTGGAGAAAAATGCATTCAAATTTTTTAACTCTGTCTCTCGCACTCGTTCGTGTTTAGCCTTCCCTTAAGACCCCTATGAGACCTCTTCCTCCCCGTCCATCCTGGGCTCAGTCGGTATCAAAAACTGTAATCAAATTTTCTCATGGGTTCTCTTATCTATGCTCAAAAGAAAAGTCAAGTCGAAAGTGTAAATCATCTCGGCTTTCGATGACACTCTTCTTTCGACCGTGAATGCCGGAATCCGTGAGAAAAGTTATTACAGTTTTCATTACCGACCGCGGTATTGCGGGTGCTCTTAAGGAGAAGTGAAAGTCACGCGACGGGGCCATGAGTGTGAGAGAGATAGTTGCAATTTTCAAATTAATTTTATTCAATGGTGCTAATTTTTTTTGACAAAAAGATGAATTCGGGCCGGATGCGAAATTACCGTGTGCATCCGGCTCGAATTTGCTTTTTCCTCAAAAAAAAAAATTAGCGCCCTTGAGAAAAGTTCATTACAGTTTTCATTACCGACCGCGATATTTCACTTTCCCTTAAGGCGACGTGGACGACTCAGTCGGTAACGACAATTTCGAGGTAAAAGCAAATTCGAACCGGATGTGATGTAATTTTGCACCCGGCTCGAATCAGCTTTTTTCAGCGGCAGCTGAAAAAAGTTGTGTGTCGGTAACAAAAACTGTGATCAACTCGTCGCGTCGAAAGCTGATTTGATATCCGCTTTCGATGAGACTTCTCACTTGATCGTACGAGTCACCACCCGTGAACGAAAAAAAAAAAAAAAAAACCAATTTGAATACAGTTTTTATTATCGACCGCGGTGGTTCACATACTCTTGATTGAAAATGTTTGACTAAACGGACGAATAAAAACAGTTTCAGAAGGAATGGACGTGGACGTGACTGGCCTGGCGCGCGGCGGAACGAGGTACAGCAGCACGAGTAGTCTGAGCAGCGCGGCAACGGCGAGCTCGCCGCAGAATCTACAGACGGCGAACACTACATCGACAATTCACAATCAAGTGGCCACGGCGGCGGTGGTCTGCCAAACGCAGGGCCTCAATCTCGCTCAGGGCTCGAGGGAAAGTCCACCGGCGAGTTCAAGTCCTGGAGCCTCCACTCCTAGCATTCCTACTCCTGCTCAAGTGAGTATTTATTGGAGCGGCGACATTTTTTCTCTTTTTTGGGCCCTCGCATGCTTTACTGTGCAGGACCGAATTTACATTCACAATTTTGAAGTTAATTTCGAACTCAAGGTGGAACTTTATTTCGTCGTTTAAGTTTGAGCTGAAGGTCGAACATAAGTTGGATTTTAGACATGCAAATCATACATGGCAACAATTATTGTCGTTCTCAATCGCGGGATCCAAGTACATTGGATAACCAAGCATTTTTTTCGGTGTAATTGTACCGATTGATGCGCGATAAGGTTTGATATTGGAAATAGAATTTCTGGTGTGAGGTCGAAGTTAAGTTCAAATTTCGTTAGAACTTGGGCTCAAGTTTTATTTTAACTTAGGTTCAAGTTTTATTTTAACTTAGGTTCAAGTTTTATTTTAACTTAGGTTCAAGTTTTATTTTAACTTAGGTTCAAGTTTTATTTTAACTTGGGTTTAAGTTTTATTGGAGCTTAGATTCAAGTTTCATTGGAACTTAGGGTCAAATGTTGTTGAACTTAGTTTCAAGTTTTATTGGAACTTAAGTTCAAATGTAGTTCGAACTTAGGTTCAAATCTTGTTGAGCTTAGTTTCAAGTTTGATTGGAACTTAAATTCAAATTTAGTTCGAACGTAAGTGCAAACTGCAACCAGAGAACAAAGTTCGAACTTGATTTCAGACTTGGTACTATAAATCCGGCTCTATGTGAGTGCCAGTGTGACGCTCTCCATCTGTGTTAGCATCCGTGAACGCACGGCTGTTTTAAAAAAAAGTTCGTTTCTTTCAGGAAAAAGTAATAACTAGTTCGCCCAGCGTGATGCAGCAGCAGCCTCATCAATTGCATCTGCCAATGCTTAACACCAGTCAAGGCCTCGCCACGATCGTCCCCACTCTTCAGCATCTCGGACCGGGACTCAGAGTTATACCCGGTGACACGAGGCAACTCCTCGTTGCCCACACAACGGGAAACAACGAGACTCGCCCGCTCACACTGGCCGTGCAAAATTCCTCGGATCAGTCGAGGCCTCTCATTGCCGTGCAAACGAGCACTGGAAGCGAGCCAAGGCCCGTTGCGTTGGTCGTTCACTCCTCGGCAGCGAACGACAACAGAGTTACGTTCGTGCATTCAAACTTATCGAACAGCGACAGACCGTTGGCCCTCGCCGTACAGTCCTCGGCGAATGACGTTAGACCGGTGACATTCGTACATTCGGGAAACGAGGGAAGGCCCCTCGTGCTGGCCACGCATAGCGCACCGACTCTCAACGTTACGAGTCAGTATACATGACTTTTTTTTTAATATTGAATTTTCTGTTTCGATGAATCAATCGTTACTAACGCTATGTTCCTTAAATCATCCGTCTCGTTCATCGGCTGAATTCTACACAAATACCAGACGTTTAATGCACTTTTTTTCCCCATCCACTTCGAATGCATGAGATCTTTGATAGTTTCGTTCTTTTATTTAAACTTTTTTGGCTTAGAGATTAGGAGCATGTGAATGCCCGCGGTCCGTGAAAAAAACTGTAACGACCTTTTTTCACGGTTGCTGGTATGTACGCTAAAATGTAAAGACATATAATAAAAACTTTTTCTTTCGAGTGTTTATGACGGCAATCGTGAAAAAAGTTGATTACAGTTTTTATTACCGCCGGTAACAAAAACTGTACTAAATGCAGCTTTTAGACCGCAGTCCACAGAGGGAACAGAAAACGATTATTCCCTGGGGAATCGATAGACGCGGGAAAATAACATTTTCTTTTCCCCCGTCGAACTGCGATTTTAAAACGATATTCAGCTATTCAGTACAGTTCTTGTTACTAACTGGGCGTGGGTCAGGTGGGCAGCCGGTTATACCACATCACTGTAAGGTGAAGTGAAACTTTCCGAAGGGTAAAACAGTTACGAATTTTCTAGTCGAAATCGTCGCGAACGGTTTACCACTTTTCTCGAAAACGCGTTAATACAATGTAATGAAACTTTCAGAACTGGCTTACAACGTACAAACGCAGTCTTTCGTTCTCGATTCTTTCCTAAAAACGAAAGAAAAAGTTACAGTGTAATTACCATCTTTGTAAGCGAGTTTGGTACCGCCATTTTGCGTGAAAAAATATATTCATTTATCGGCAAATATCGACGCGGTCACATTTTCCTCTTTTTACGTTATTCTTATAACGAAATGTGATCTCGCCCATACCACATCGTGTGTTTTCCAATCGCCGAGTTTCCCGTCGTCGTTATTTCGATCATTGGTACAGTTAGAAGAATATAGCACAACTTTGCTAATTACAGATTTCCCGTGGTTATCGCACTGCAATTTTTCGATCTCAGAAAAAAATCCAGAACGAAAGACTACGTTTGTGCATTCTCCTTCTATTCTGAGTTTCATTGCATTTTAGCAATGCACTATTTCACCTACGAAGAATTCTGAAAAACCTGAAAAATTCCTAACTGTTTTACCCTTGGGGAGGTTTCACTTCACCTTAATGCAAATCAATTCGAATAAGTCATTAAGAAAAATGAACGCGAGTAGCGAAACACTCTTGCCGAAAAAAAAAAAACCTTTTTTGTCTTAGCATCGGATGAATTAAGGAATGCAGCCTCAGCTGTGCGACGAGTGTGTTTCGAGGCTTGATTCGTTGGTATTTTTTTTTTTGTTGTCCTCACAGCTGCTCAGACGAGACTGAGAACCGGCGACACGCAGACGACGCATAAAATGGTCGGCGGAGTGACTCTTGTCGGTGGAAACGGATCGGAACTGACGAGGCTCCCGGGAGGAGCCGAACTCAATATTCTACCGGCAAACGGCGTGTTCCGCTCCGTCAAGGCTCAGCCCCTCGCCGTTCAAGGAGGTGACTGATCAACACATTCGTTAGTCAACGTATTCTTTCGCGAACGGGATTACGTTACCTTCGTGTGTGTACCATATGTAGACGATTCGAGGATTGCGTATCGTTAGGGCTTGGATAGACCGTGTGGTATCGCGCGCTCCTGGTAATCGGACGAGCTGGGTTCGATTCCCGACTCCGGGTAATGAATCACGATCGCGTTTTTTTCCGGGTTCTAAGAGCTTCGATGTGGATTAGGATGGCACCAAAAACCAAGGCCGGCTCGCAATGTTGCGATTCCGTAATGAATTGGTGCCAAATTAAAATGCCCATATGCAGAGCTGCTCGTGGTTCGTAAGCGAGAAGCTTTGAATATGCGCAACAATTTTTTTTTTGTTTTTGTGTGTTTTTTTTTATTTCGCCGCAAAATTTGTATGTAGAACTAGCATCGAGTCTCGTCTATATCGGTTTCCGTTTTTTCTTATGATTCCCAGGTCTGACTCTGAGTCACGCCGGCGTATCGCTGCAAACCTCGACGGGCAAGACAGGCTCGACGGTGATGCAAACCGCTCCGTCCACAGAGGGTCAGATAGCTCACATCGTTGGCCAGCATACACCGCTCTCGGGACTCACGCCGATCGTGACGCCGATGACCGTCGTCTCCCAGGGCAATCAGGTGACCGCCCACATCCTCGCACCGTCGAGCCTCGCCGGAAAAATGATAACGACACCGATTCTCAAATCCGTGGGGCAGGTGCCTATAATGAACGCTCAGTATCTCAACACCACGACTCTGGTAAAGCCAGTCGTCGTGGTGAGCTCGCCGTCAAATTCGTCCGCATCGTCGACAATCGCTTCCAGTACACAGCCCACCGTGACGAGCCACTCCAACGTCTGACAGAGTCGACGGAAAATGAAAGTCGTGTGAGACAAGGCTCGAGAGCTGTGGAGCGTCGAGATCGTCATTCGCGTTTTGCCACCGGCAGCGATTCGCCACGTGGATGGCGAGTGGCCGAGCCAGTGGACAAGGAGATCCGTCGCCGCTGCGATAGTCGAGAAAAACAACACGTTCGGTGTCGCGAGAGTCTAGTTCGCCAAGAATTCTGAGGAACAGTGATTCTTTTCTCTTCAATCTCGAGAGAAAAGTCGCCGTCGGTAAAGAAGAAAAAAAGACCATGCATTTTTTTTTTTTTTCACAGTGCAGGAAAAACTCTTTGCTCCCGTCGAAAATTTTTTTGTCTCTTTTGGGCTAATCGTCACGAGAGAGAAATTATTCGAGTTTGCTCACGGAGACGGAGCGATTGAGAGTGATACGGGCGAATCTCTCGACGAGGAGAGAGAGAGAGATTGTTATCGGTTAGTTCGTTTTTAATGTGTTTCCTCGAGGCATCCGGCTGCTGCGAAGTATTGAAATAAGACCAAAGTTCGGGCATAGTCTTATCGTGAATGGGAGATTAAAAAAGGCAAAGAGCGATGGACTTGAGCGACGCGGCAGAGGAGAGCGCGTATTCTCGGTTTTAGCGGGCAATGGCACTCTCGACGTTCTTCCCTTCTAGCTTACTTGAAATTCATCATGTAAACGCAAGCGTTTAGTACGTACGTTCGATTAACCGTAAGGAAAAAAAAATGTAAAAAAAAACAACCCTCGTGGCCGTCCCGTCGTGTTGTGCGAGCGTAAACGCGTGGCTGATTCGACTAGAGCGGGGCCTTAGATGAACGAATACCCAAATGTTCGATACCGATTCGTCGATTAATGTTCGCAACGGAGGTTCTTACACGTATACAAAAAAAGAAAACCAGAGGTGAAAAATCGTCTCAAACTAAATTTACGTACGAGTTACGTACACAATCGTCGCAATATCGTAAAGGGTACGATTTACTCTGAAACTCGCGGTTTTTAAACGATAAGGCAGCGCGCATTGCGCCGGTGAAGATTGGATTAAGTTGCGTTTCGTTTATACGTTTGTATATATATATATATACATATATGTATGCATACATATATATATATATATATCTGCAACGAATAGAGTACGGTCGATTGAACAGATTTGCTTTTTTCTTCGCATATTGCATACCGATATAATTTTTTAGAGCGATATTTTTTGTTTCTTCTTTTTTTTTTTAAGTTCACGATTGAGACTGAGAATTTTGTGAGAGAAGTTTTTGTAGGGGAATTTGAACGGAAAAACCGGCTATAAAAGTGAATAGGGGAGGCATCGGTTGACAACTGTGATTTCGACTTAGTGTGTGAAAACAGTATGGAAAAAAAAAAGAAAATGCTCCAGGTGGCGACGTTACACCGTTGTCGCGACGACGTTATTGGCAGACAGATATAATTGACGGTAGAACACGCAGAAGAATTATTTGTTACATGCATTTGATTCGTTACATGCCCAGAAGAACAGTTAAACGGGAAGCCTCTTTTATTTAATGCATGTAAAACGAATGACTGTTGGCGTCCGTTGACGGTCGTGCGACACGTAACGATTTGTACAATAGTATTGCATTGTACTCTCGCCTGCGTAGATTATCATTTTTCTTTTGTTTGTTTTTAATTTGTTTAAATTATTTAATCAACGCCGAGTAACGAAGTGTTCGGAAAGTTAAAATCTCGTGCTCGACGAGTAGTAGCATGGTTCGCATGTCATCCGAGTCCGGATAGATAAGTTATTGCCGATAATCGAACGATCTCGAGGTAAAAGCGTCTCCAAGCGAGAGACCGAACGGAACAGCTGTAGATGTTCACGCTGTAACTTCTTGCCGAAAAGAAAAACGAACTTTTTTTTTTTTTTTTTTCGAGATAACCGTCTACAAAGTTATATCGACGAGCGAACGAATTCGAACGTTTGGGGACCTTCGGGAGGACAAAATTCTCTGCGATACCTCAATCGAAGCGGCGCGGTTCCAAATAGATACACCGATGACAGTGCGAACGGAAAGTCTTTTTAATTGGATAGAGAGTCAGAATCAATGTCGTTTTAAGCTATCGTTTACATTAATCCCAATCAATGTTAAAACCGAGTGACTCGGCTCGAGTAGTGGAAAGTAAAAAAAAAAAAAAAAAAAAAAAAATCACATAGTAAAGATAACGAGGGGAATCGATTGAAGGAATGCGACGAGCGGAAACAAATGACGGGTATGACTACCGGGGAGGAGTGTTTCCTCCGCCGGTAGAAAATACGAGGAGAGGTTTGTGTCAGATTTTTTGGATATCCGATACACATGTGAACGAATACGAGTGCTGGGACAGAGAGATTGAGTGTGTGTTATACGATACAGTCAGTTGTCGGTGTATAAAAAAAAAATTGAAAAATATGTTCGGTGAGAGGGGGGGGGGGGGGGGGGGGAAGGTGATGCGTACACGAACAATGTGATATAAGTAATTAATGAAATTAATTAACATCATAGTAAATAAAGCAAGAATGTTGGAGCTGTTTCCAGTGTAGGCGTCCGTTGCTACTACTACTATACACTAACATCATAAGGACAGCAAATACCTAATTGTACATAATATACAAAAAAAAAAAAGAAAAAACAAAAAAAACAACAAAGTGAAACCTGAAATATAATTATATTGAATATAAAGAAGAAAAAAAAGAATCACGAGGCGGAGAGAAAAAGTGCGAATGTGAGAACGAGAAAGCGAGAGAAAAATATATTAAAGAAAAAAAGAAAAAAAGTAACGAACGAGCGCTCAATTTTTATCGCCGCTGGTTATACGCCAGTCGCTGGCATGTGATCCCAGGTAACACTGTAGAGTTTGTACGACGCGCCTAAAATCGAATCTGAGGGAATGGAAAAAAAAAGAGTAATAATAAAGAATCATGTTGGCATTGTAATAGGATGTGTTGCATTGGCATTGTAGAGTCGGTGTTGGGTTGCGGGGGGGAAATCGTAGCCATGTACCTTCGCAGCGAAACGCGAGAGGCAGACTTTTTTTTATATAGAATTTTTTTTTCTTCCCAAAACGAACTACCGCTTGTCCTCCTTCGAGTTCCGACATTGCTTGATATCACGCGCTTACTCCCTCGCGCGATTCGCAGAGAGGACCCGCGGGAGCAAAATAATTACGGAGACGATACAATACCGAGCGCATAATCAAATTAACAAAATCGTTGCTCTTATCGAAGTAGAGATATTTGTGCCCTTATCAAATTCCCCCGATTATGCCGAGGTAAGCGTACGATAAATTTTAGGTCCTTGAAATGTGCATCTCGCGCAGTGCGACGCCCTGAAGGAAATTTTGCGAAACGCTTGACTGGAGACACGTTCCGGACCGTACAAAAAAAAAAAAAAAAAAAAAAAAGTAAAAGTAAAAATAAAAAAATATCTAAACTGAAATCACACACGTAAACATTAAACATACACACACATACAGACGCATACACAGCTCATTAAAAAAAAATCTTACTAATTAGATGAATGGAAACTTCCTCTTTGCACGTTTGTCCATCGACGATGTTATTGTTAAGGTATCTCTTTCTTTTCCGAGTCCAACGGGTGATACGGCGATAGATTATAATATGAAACTCGTATTAAAGGTGCGAGCAGAGTTCCGATGTCGGACCGAAAATTTGGATCGACGATAGCGAATTTGTTGGCCAGAGTTAGAGGGCGAGTAAAGGAGAGTTTTTTTTTTTATGCGGGAGACGAGTTTAGGAAAACCTATAGGTGAAACATTGAGCCGCGATCAGCTGATTGGATTGACTAAGGATTATTCGTTAATGACTTTCTGTACATTAACTTTGTATATTTCTGTAAATAGGTAACTTAATGGTATCGATAAATTTACTATATGTCTATGTGTTAATTTTATCGATTACAGTAAGGGAGTTGCGTTTCCATGTAAATATTTGAAACGAAATCGTCTTGCTGTAATAAACCTCATTCGAAAAAAAATTATCATTGTCTCCGACGAGTACTGCATTCTGTTTTATTAGAACTTCCTGCTCGTACGACGCGCCGATAGTGGGAAAACAGTAATTCCGTGATTTTTCAAATAAATAAATGGTTGTTGGGTAAAAAGCATGCCAAGACGAGTTCCCAATTGGTGTGTAATTTAATACTCCATTTATTAAAAATATGTACTAATCCACATCGTATATTTCATTACTTTCAGCTGGAATAAAAGTATGACACAATCATTATATTCTCCTCCATCTACGTATCGAAACATTTCTAGCACATGAGTCGCAAAATATATTATACGACGCGCAGCTCACTGCTGCGCGTCGTACCAGCGTCAGGAACAATATAAAACAATCTTTACTATTTTTTATCTCCGTAACTAGATGGTGAATTGCCTTACAATTTTTCGAGAAGAATCGTTAAACATCCAAATAATGTACAAAAAAAAATTATTGAAATCGTAAGAAGGAATTATTTACGGTGATTGAGAAAGTAACCAAATTTGCACGATAGATAGGAAACGCCGTGTATAAGGACTTTTTCGAAATTCGCAAAAACTTGCGTACTGGATGGTCAATAATTTCTTAAAAATTTACATGTTTTCATGAAGCATTGAATAACAAATTCGCAAAGTTTTAACGATTTCGTATGAAAATCGTTATCGCGCGATAACTACCTTAATTTTATTGATTCCTCGTAAGTATTTAAAACGAAATCGTGCTGTGATACAACCTCATTCGAAAAAAAGTATCATTGCCTCGATGAGAACCGCATTTTGTTTTATTAGAACTCACCGCTCGGACGTCGCGCTGATGGTGGAAAAAAGGTAACTTCGGGATTTTCAAATAAATAAATGGCTCTCGGGTAAACAGGCATGCAAAGACGAGATCCCACTCGGTGTGTAATTTAATGCTCCATTTATTAAAAATATGCACTAATCCACATCGTCTATTTCATTACTTTCAGATAGAATAAAAGTATGACACAATAATTATATTCTCCTCTATCTACGTATCGAAACATTTCTAGCACATGACTCCCAAAATATATTATATATATTATATTTTCACGTTCATCGTTTACAAAAGACTAGACTGATCTAGTGCTTCGGTAAATGTCTTGAATAGCTAACTATAATATGTTATTGTTATTTGTGTATGATTTTTCTAAGCTTTTTCTTGGTCGAGGTTGAATGTGTCGTATGAATTATATGAACATTTATGTCCGCGTATAGAGTAGACCATTTTTCAGATTTTTTTTGCTTTTCCTTTTTTTTTTTGTTTTGAAATATCGAAGTTACGACTCCGTTCGCTCGTCACTCGGTTTCGTCCGTCGCTTACATTTAACAGAGAACATCCTTTCGTTCGAAGTAAACGGTAACGCGAAGCGTTTCTTTGAGGACCTCGTCGTCGTTGACAAAAATTGTTTTTATAAAATAATAATAATTACCGTGTGCATGTGCGTGCGTGTGTATGTACGAGTCTCGGTGACTCAAAAATTCAATTTCTACATTTGCCTAATTTATTACAGCGCGACTCGTATATCGAAGACGGCATTCCGAAATATTACAGGGCGGCTTCGTACACTTATGTAGATTAAAAAATAAAAAAACGAAAATATTCATACGCTCATTAAACGAGTGCTTAACGTAAAATCATCAAGTTGGTCGAACATAGAGTCAATCAAACGACACATGGAAAATATTTGGTTGCAATCGTGTATAACCGTGTGCTATATAATACAATACATACATATTTGTCTATGTACGTGAAACCGAAGCGCTTCGAGGACGATACAATAAAACTAGGAGGTATGGAGATATTTTGAACATCATCAGCACACCCAGCACGTCTCGCCAGTTAAAGTGACAACTAAAGAGGTATTTGTTACAATGCAGCAACCAACGGCACAGTCGGATAAGTGTCGGAGAGACAGTTTCTCAAGTGCCCGACGGTTTGTGAGTCGGAAAGCTAGATTAAAAAAAATAAATAAAGCACAGACGTACAGAAAACATGAAAGACGAACGTATTCTTAAAAACGTTCGGTACAGACATGAAAACATAAAAGATCACTGTTATAATGGAAAACATATTCACACGGGTCGCGTAAGTAGTCGTCGGGTTGGTGCCTGCTCAAACTTTTTTTTTATACAGAGAAAACTTAAGACGATACAAATTGGCACTTTCACCGTGTATCAGTAGAAATAGGAACGTACTTTGTACTCGGAAAAGCAAGAAGAGCTGAGTGTCTCAATGCGTTGTCGTGGTAACAATATATAATCGGTTCGTAATACTCACTGAAATAATTGATCGTGTACTCGTGCGAGCTCGACGAAAAAAAAACTCGGACGTTTTTTTTTTCTTTTTCGATCGTACGTAATTAAAATTCATCAAGCTCACCTCTTCGATATACAATAGTTTTTTTTTTGTTTAGAAATATATTAGTTAGATTATTTATTTATAAATGTATAAGGTCGTGTCAGTAGTCATTATTACTGGAGTAGTTACGAAGTTATTCAGATCACTGGTAAAAATTCGCCTCGTTAACAAAGTGTAGTAATTCTGCGAATTCGATCTATAATTTATATGCACGAAATCGGTGCATCGTCAGTTTCGCTCTAATCGCTAATGTCAAGTCGGATAGATCCGGACTGTGTTTTCGTTAAACGAGGATGTTTTCAGGTGACAATTATTCGCACACATCTCTGCTCTCGATAAACCACAATCGGTCGTGAGATGAGAATATAAAACTTAAATGTATCGTTATGACTAATTGCTTAAACGATAGAGAAAGAATACACTGTAAATTGTATAAACCAACTTCGCAGAGGATAGAAATTTTTTTTCGAAATTATGTCACTGCAAGCACACACATTTTTTTTTTGTTTTTTTAGGTTTTTTGTTTTTTTTTATTAGCTAGGTGTCGATCAGACGGCGGAGTATTCGATCTCATCACCGAATCGAGACGTCAAAAATTTTGTTAGTTTAGTTAAATCGGCTGTATAATTTGCCGTTACAATTTTTCGGAGCGAAAATATCATTCAATTTTTTTTTCGTCTTCTGCACAATACCCGGAAACGCAAATGATCGCATATGATTCATGTGCAATTCATGTATACAATCCGTACATAGTATACGACTATACATGATCGAATACGAACCATATATGATAAATTTGTTTCTCGGGCCTGCCTGCGAATAATGTTTACCCACTAGCTTTTTCCCAAAATGTATAGAGAAATAACTCGCCATATCGAGAACACGATCGTATCGTAAAGACTACTTGTGTACGAAAGGCGTTTTTAATAGAATTATAAATACGAAGATTTGTTTGTTCATACGAACGGTAACTTGGGTTTTTTTTGTTGTTGTATATACTTTTGTTTGTTTCGCAGAGACGATAAATGTATAGAACTGATCGGAGGTCGGAATATCAATGTTCATCGGCTGACAATTGAAAAAT
Organism: Exephanes ischioxanthus; assembly: GCA_958510785.1. Lineage (NCBI taxonomy): Eukaryota > Metazoa > Arthropoda > Insecta > Hymenoptera > Ichneumonidae > Exephanes > Exephanes ischioxanthus. The sequence goes on along the minus strand of OY294018.1, from coordinate 19,866,635 downwards.
ACGACCGTACTTCGCGCGAGACGATCTCGAGACTACGGCGTCGCATTATCGCGAAACCGAAGTAATATCAAGCTACGCGTAATTTACACTCGATCACCCGTCGG